>JANAVB010005600.1:1663102-2240776 GCA_029216955.1 Iris pallida
GGGGTGAATCAAGATTGGGCCTTGTGTCAGAAAAGTCGTGTGATAAAATAAAGCACAAGATGGTGTGCCTGAGTGGGGCACGAAGGTCATGGGCGTAGGGTGTCTTGTTTAGATCATGCATATGAAGTTGGTTTTAATAAAACAACTAGTCTTGTGCTCCTAAATTAAAGGTCATGGCAATGTGCATATGATAATCATAAATAAAAGTGGGAATGGTCAATGGCCTAAATTGATCTAAAAGTTGTGCGATACAAAGATAGTACAAGAGAACGAGTTTGAGTGGGACATAATATATCAAAATGAAGATAATCTTGTCTACTACAAACTCATGAAGAAAGTTTTCAGAGATTGACATCTCGACGCTCCAGAAATCAAAGTCACAAAAGAGCATTCGTCTATCTAGGATACTCTCTCTAGGGTGTCTACCCAAGTCTTGACGCTGTCTACACAAGGCACTAACTCATTTATATGATACTGGGATGGTACCCCTATACTAGGTTGCTCATGTCTTTCCTCCAACTAGACACTAAACTGTTGGTGCCTAAACTTCTATAACACTTGAAATATTCTGGCTATTGCTACTAGGGTACTCTTCCTATTCTGGCACCTGGTACAACTCCTACCTTAATACTCATTAATCACTCTAAGGTTCTCATCTATATTTAATTATCAAAAATCACATACATTACTTTCTAACCATGCTCTAAACTATTAACACAATACTCAAGGACACAAACTAATTGCAAGTTACCAAGCTATCATACTACGAAGAACCTATAATAAAATGAGACTCTACAAGGACCTGGACTAAATAACTGAAACTATCCCTACTCCTAAGCTAATTGATGATGGAATAGAATCTATAATAACATAAGTAAAATGATAGAGATGATATGTTACGACCCTTATCAAGATACAGTCTGATAATCATACGCGTTTGTCCAAAATCATGATACTCAGAATCCTTGCCATGCCAGTAAGCAAGACTGCGATAAACAGTAGATTCCATAACTGGGTATGTACCTCTATAATCATGTCGTCTGGGATCTTTGCCACGCCGACTAGTTTGGCTGCGAGAAATCCCAAATCTCATAACCAAGATATGTACATCCGAAGTCAGGTCCCTATGTTTTTGCCACGTCGGCTAATATAGCTGCGATAAACTCCAGGTTCCATAACCAAGTAGACGTTTTACCTTCCATGTTATTTCGTCAACATATGTTATCAAAAGATACCGTAACTGGGCCATAAAATTCATCTCGATTTGATAATCAAAATCAATAATGATCCATCAAAATCAAATTTAATAACAAGGAGCAAGGATGAACAGAAACAAAAGGAAAGGATTTTAAATTGACGTTCAACCAAGATTCTTAAGGGTCGTCCCAGGAATCTCTCAAAAGTCCTAAGCAAAGAGATCAATATGTCACATGATAAGATATCGTCAAGGAAGGACAATTTATTTCGAAATGTAAGGAGAGTTGTCATGATAATCAAAAGATCAAATTTTTTTAATATGTGATTGAGTAACTCTTATCATAACCTAGAATCTATATCCTAACAGCAGGCTCGTAATTAGCACTCTAAGTCGAGCACCATTATAAAATCACACTATTTGCGACTCTAACCTGTATGGGCCACCACAAAAATATGTCACGACCAGTACCCTGTTTAGGGACACAAGCACATGGATACGTCCAGCCTATGCCGCAGTATCGGTGGTCATCTCCGTACGGAAAAATATAATCACAACTCAATCACATAATCTAAGGAAGATAAGCACGATGATAAATATAAAGATAAAGATGAGATAAATAGTCTGAAACAACGCTGAATCGCAATCACAAGTTCAGAAAATAAGACATAAAGTAATATCCCAAAATAATACTACAAGTCTCAAAGTATCAAATTGGAATGTAATCAAGACAAAATCTAGGTAAACTAGGTCACTACTGGCGGTGCGTCCTCTACGAGCACCGGATCCACAGGCTGGTCCTGGTCGTAGGCTCCATTTATGCCAAACCCGTAGTAGGTCGGGCAATCTGCATCTAAACCCTCTAAAAAATAACAGAGGTTATCCTGTCAGGATATGAGCAAGTACAACACCAACAACAGTTCCATGTGAATTGATAAATACTATAAGAGACAATTATAATAAAATACAAGATGAAATGTCAAGACTGAAAGAAACAATACAAGAGAACCGGATATCATGTCGTGTGTGAGATATAAGATAGAACTGGAATATAAATAATGGAAAGTAATCTGAGGTATGATGTAAACATAAAAATAAAGTGCCATGAGATATTAGAGTGTTATGTGATCAGCTTGGGTCAAGGTCAGGCTGTTCCATTTGACCGGCTATGAACAGGTAGTATAATAGTATAGGGATCAGGCCGACCAAAATAGAAATCTATGCACAAGTAGTATAAGGTCAGGCTGCACCCTACGTATGGTGAGGGTGAAGCTATGCACAAGTAATAAACAAGTAGGGGTACAATCATATAACCTCTAATAACTCTCCATCTCCGAGTAGTATAATGAATCCAGACATGACAGGTCATGACACGAGATTCGAAGAGCAGGGGGCCAGCCCACTCCTAAATTGGTGTCTATATAAGTACATGAAATAATATCGAACAATGTACTCATATACCAGGTGAACCGGGAATGACATCTCATAACGAGATTCACGTATACTAGTCCGTGTATCCTCGTGTCGAGAATCAAGTATAACACTACAACTAAATCGAATATAGTAGATATCAAAGCAATAAAAACTATCAGAGAATGTACTTGCCTGAGGTCGTGAGCTGAGAAAATCGAACTACAAACCACCCAAAGAACCACGAACGGTCAACTCGCACAACAGTCTCCTAATACTGAAACAGACATTACCAACATTTTTAGAATGGTCAGATTAGCTAGAGACGCCTATCTATAAGTCCAATTCTGGACACAGGAGCAAAACGATAATTTTGGGTCAAAATGGTGTCCGCCGTTGGACCCACTTTTCACCGAAAAATGTGCCAGAACCTACAGTCTATAAAGTCATCAAACTACATGTCTATAGGTCTGGTTTGACGAGATGAACCCAACCATATATTTTAAGTTGGATTCCGGTGGGCCGTGCACAAATTTGCCCGTTGGATCGGGTCACGGGCCCGCCAAAATAGCGTTCCGGTCGCCCTTCTCAGAATCAGACCAAACTTGGCATATAATACCAGAAAAATGATACAATCCTGTTGGCATAAGTTTCGTCTCGATATGACGAGCATGCACAAAGTAATTGCCAAATTTGTAAAAAGGCCGATACGATAAATTTTGACGGATACGCATTAAATTCATCGCGCACACGCGACCAATTTGAATTTCGTCAAAGACAACACGTCCATGAAGTCGATACGACCTTTCGGTACTTTCGATTTGCGACCATGTAGCCCGGATTGACAGAACGGACGGCGTATCGGGACATTTTTTTCCTAAAAATTTGTTTTTGAAAATAGTTTTTTCTCCAACTTCACCAACCAATAACTTTCTGTACAGTGCATAAAATTTAATTCTACAAAAAGGGTTTTAAAGCCCTATAGGTTGTCTATAAGTCTCTTCAAATCGATTTTGAAAACTCGTAACACGTTGGTCGCAAATCGGCCACAAAGCTGGGGTTTCGGGACAGTTTCTAACGTCCAATAAATCAAGTTTTTTTCAAATTTGGAACTCGTTTTTTATCGCACATGATGCGAATCGACACAAACTATTTGAAGGGAATTAAAGGTGTATATGTTAGGAACATACCAGAAGAAACGGATCGTGAAACAATTGAGCGAGGAAGGAGAAATTCGCTCGCGAAGTTGGGTCGACGACTCTTACCGCTGCTGTCTTGGCGCGCGCGCCCGCTCTTCTCCGGCGACGTAAGGTCGGTCTCCGGCGTGTCAGAGGCTTCGGGGTCGACTTCGGGGTGAGCGTTGGATTGGGGGCGAATGTAACTCCCTAGAACCCATTTTGGTAAATTTTAGATATTTTTTTAAAATTTCTATACAAAGTTAGAAATTGTTTTGTACATATATAGAAAATTAGTTTTATTTTATTAGTTGTTTAACTAATAAATTTTATTGATTATTCATGATATTATTGCTAAAATTGAAAGTTTGCTAATGACTTATTTTTTTGAGCTATGATTTGGCCGCCATTTATATGGAGTAATTAATGAATTAATTACTGCTATTATTTCCTACAAAATTGTGATTCATATTTTTCCTAGACAGGGCATGATAAATGGTTAGCTAGCAAGCTAGCTGGCATAACTTAATAGCTGTTTAGTTATTAATTAAATATTTAGTTTTGATTAGTTATTAGTCAGTGATCAACTAATTGTTGTAATTAGTTAGTAAATTCTAATATTTTATTTACTTAATTAACTGTGATTACATTTGATTAGTTATGTTAGTTATCACCTAATTTATAATTAGTTGGGGAATAATTAATTCAGTTAGATTCTGTTATTGTATTAGACCAATGCCCTCAGATATAACTATTATTACAGACCTGCCACTACCACTGTTCTAAATGAAACACCCCCCAGATCTACAGCTATTCACAGATATGCCATTCAAATAATTTATTATAAATAGTAATTATTACACGGTTCCTAATACTTTTTGATACCCCATCACTGTCACATAAATGTCACTCCATAGTTCACCACTACTGCTGCCATGGCCGGAGCACCGCCGTGCTTCGCTGCTAACCACCATCCACTGCCGTCACTTCACCGGGATCGAGACAACATTCACCACCGCGGATCACCGATGTCTCGCCAGAGTCACCGCCTCCACCACCTTGAGCCAGCCGCCGCCGACGCTGCTTTCCCACAACTACCAGATAGGGCTCCGTCGATAGCCGGATCTGGCGAGATCGGGAGCCGAACTGCCACTTCGAAGCCACAACCTCTCAGAGCCGCCATTCTAGATCTGGTTCAGCCGACGGCCGAGCCGGGTTGGAGCTCTTCCGACCATGGTGTCGTCAGATCCGCTGAGCTTCACCGCTCGTTGTCGCGCCTCCTTGTGCGCCGAGCCACCATCTAGAGAGAAGCCGCCACCGCCGGATCAAGCCACCTCGTCGAACAAAAGTTGCCGCCGCCTCGCCGTACCTTGTCGAACCCGGATCTGCCTCGCCGAGGATTTCGATCCGTCGCCAGACCCTTCAGCACCATTCCGCCCCACCGGTGTAGCCAGGTGAGCATCCTCGTCGTCGTTCCCTTCGTCTCCATCTATACTTCTTGTTTTGGGTTGTCTATGGGTGGTGTTTGCTGAGAAGAAGAGAATTGAAGAAGAGCTTAGGATTTGACTAGGGGAGATGGAAAGAAGGAAATACACCTAGGGTTAAGGTTCGACTGAACTAATAAGTTAGGAAGAAGAAGAAGAGTAGTATTAATGGAGAGAGAATGAATGAATGGGGAGCGGGTGGGTTATGTCGGTGGAGTGTGGAAAATTAGGTGAGGAAGATGGAGTTTGGGACCAGGAAGATTTTGAAAGGTTGAGTGGAGATGCTCTTAGTGACTTAATGGTGTTCGGCTGAGTGAATGGTGGAAAGAGAGAGTCTCACTCATTATTTTAATTTCCTTCCTTTAGTTCAATATTTGGTGTGACTCTTCGATTAAAGAGCCGAGCTATTCCTGTCATTTCCATTAATGTCGATTTTGCCTCTTCAAACAAACCCAACACTCTTCAAACTAAGAGAGGCCACCATGTGGCTGTTGGGTATTTGAAGGGTCAAGTGACCTTTCTTAATGTGAATTCACCCCTATGTGAATCTAGAGGTCTTGACCTTTGAAAATTCAAAGGGTCACAGTAGGATTAGTTGGTGCAACATATTGCTTTAGTCAAGACAGTGTTGAGTGGTGGTTTTAAATGTCAGGAGATTTTGGACTGTGTGGGATCAGCTTTTGGGCTTGGCTGTTGGGCTGGAGTTGTTAAATTGAGTTTAATGTATTAGATCTGTGGATTAGGAAGTAGTATTTTCTGTTGAATCACTATGTGAATGTTGCATATATATTATATTATTTTATTATATTATGCTAACTTTTGTCAGGAGTATATTTACATGTATAGTACATATTGCTACTATTCTTTGAAGCATGAGCTTACCTCATGTTAGATTTACATGTGGACAATTACATTTTTTTATTGTTTAATGATAAATAACAAAAGCACATTTTTGGTATATTAGTATAAATACGAGTATATCGATATAAATATATGTATACTGTTTTGTGATTAATAAATAAAATTTGAAATTATATGGACTTTGAATCTATTTTTGGGTTGGGCCTATGGCTGGCCAGTTTGAAAGTTAATTTCAAGTAATTTCTATATTAATGAGTAATTTGATTAAAACTTAATTATGTATTAAATATCATAAGCAAATATTTTGATAATATCAATATTTGGAGAATAGTTTAGTCTCCAATTATTTTCTAAAATGATTTTGGTTAAAACATAGTTAAGTATTATACTAGTATTTATTTTATCAAAGCTATAAATATTTTCTAAAATATTGATAACTAGTATATCTTCATTAGCTAGTTATGGATATGGTTAGCTTGCAAATACTTTTCTAAAAATATTATTTTCACTAAAACAAATTCATGCTTGTTAGTAATTAATTATTACCTTGCTAATATAATGTTTCTAATATTTCTAAAAAAAATCTGTTATATACTTTAATTAGTAATTCTGGTGATCAAAACTATAATATTTTCTAAATATTATTAGCTAATATACTTCCATTTAGCTAGTTTATAGATATGGTTAGCAATAAATATATAGCTAATGTCATTATCTTTAAACCCTAACAACTTGTATAAATAAACAGGTGACACTCATTCAAGCAGTTCTACTTCCGTACTTCCAAGGCGAGGCAAGTACACTGACTCAACTTGTACTCTGTATTTCTGTCTTACATTCATGTGCCATATTCTCATATCGGACACAAGATACACACGATTGCCTTGTACCTTGTTCATTGCTTGTGAGTGATTGTTTATTACAGGATTGGAGGAAATATTAGCTTTTGTGTGACCACACCCAACATAGGTATTGTGGATAGCCTAATCGTACACTTCACGTACGATGAAGCCGTACCGTGTAGAATTGATTAACTCATTGACTCATTGATTGATTGTGCTCCTAAGCCGGTCACACATTAGTTTAATATTTCAAATTGTCACACTTGTATATTGATTGTCGTGTTCATTGCCTTGTACATTGATAGCCGTGTTCATTGTCTAGCATATTGATTGTCGTCCATTGCCTGCAGTTTTATATTTTATTTCTGGTACCGTAGTTTCACTTCCATTTCTGGTATTCTGATTTCACCTTGTATTATGTACTACAGATTACATTATACATTATCTTGTCAGGGTTGTACTTTGCTCTTTTTCTGACAGGATACGTTACAGGTGAGTGGGGGACTACATGGAGCATGTGATTGCATTGGATATTGCAGCTTTTATTTTATTTTCTGGAGATTGTATTTTGGATATTCATTATTGTATCTTTATTTTATTTGACTAAATTTGTCTCCAGCTGATTTTGTACTAAAAAGACTTGATGGATATTGGTGATCATTCTAGGAACGTTATAAAAGCTGTGTTGTTTACATTACATTATGACTTGGAATTTTCCTTAGTATTATACAGGTTACTTTGTCGTGTCCATCGACGAAGGCTGGGCGTGTCCGACTCGTATCCGTTTATTCGGGAGCGGGTTGTGACATATTTTTAGTGGTGGCCCATGCAGGTATGTTCTAATGGTACTTAGATTTTAAAGTGCTATTGGGGGACCAACGAAGCTAAGGAAAACTCATCACAGCATAGGATCCGTGGAAAGCAGTTATGGGTATAGTTTTACCAAGTTTGCTTACTATACTATAGTTATACCTATCTAATCAATTTTCTGTTTTGCAGGGTGGTTTAGACACGCAACACTGAGGTTTTCAATTTTCTTACACTTGAAACTTCTGAGGTTATTTCATATATACATTTTGCTAGTATAACTGTTTGATTGATAATATTTGATTTGTCTTTAGATTTTCTCTTAGCATGTGGAATTTTTCTAAAATTTTCTTATTGTTATTCAAGACTTTGTTCCCGATTTGAGATTTCATTTCTTATTGAGATTTGTTTTGTAGCCACTTGTCTTACCGTTACATATAAAACTTATTGTATTTTAAAAAAATAGATACTTACATTATTTTTCATCATGATTATGACTTTTAGAACTTATTTGAATTTTCGTAAACTCCTTTGAAATTTCTATGGACAAAGTTGAAAAAGTATTCGACGACCTATTATGACGTAGCAGATGCGCACTGCAGTCATTTATTTAGATTATGGAGACCGCGGGTTCACTGCAGCCAGCTGCGCACTGGCGAGCAAAGAACTCTAAGTCGAAGTAATTTCAGGTATACATAGGTTTTCGGATATTATTAAGGCTATGTCCTAAAAGCTTAATATTTTAATCTCCTTAGTTGTTTCGATAATATGGATAAAGTTGATAGAAATATTCGATAAATTAATATTATTTAAATCATTGAGCCAAAAGTTCATTGCAGCCAGATGTATACTACACTGGCGGGGCATGAACTCTAGGCAATGTGATTTCAGATATATATGATTTCTGGATACTATTGACACTATATCTATGTTATATACCATGCTTGATCTCTTATCACCATTGACGGCCTTACTAGAAATTATCTTGATTTGTTTTAAATCTTGGCTTTATTTGAATGTCGTAGCAGTGGATCCAATTTTCAGAAATCATTTTGCTACCTTAGGTTTTCTATACAAAAATTCTCTTAATTTTCCTTGAATTTATTATGATCAGGATAATGAAAATACCTATATGAATTTAATTTCTGAATGATTTTTGCCCTAAATTATTTTGATCATGCTATAATTTGATTGTGTTAGTCAAGTTCAAAATTTCAAAATCCATTACTTTATTCTCAGTTGTAATGTCTTTCAAGTTATCGCATTTATGATTTAATAGTTGTAATAATTTTGATCATATTTTACTAGTCGTGTTTTAAATTTCTTGTCATGGTTGCAATAGTTAGGTTTAAATGATTTTATTGAATTTAAGCCACAATTTTATAACTGTCATTTTGGTGTCATTTTTGCTATGCATAAATATTGATTTTTAGGTTTTGAATTTATTATGTTTGGATTTTTTTTACCTTGATCATTTTAAAAAATAGTAACTTTACTAGTGGTATTAATTCAGATCCTATGTTTAGCTAATCATTTTTTTGTTTTCGTATTTTGAACGTGCTTATCGCGATCCTTGAAATTTCGAGGACAAAATTTTTGTAAGAGGGTAGATTTGTAACTCCCTAGAACCCATTTTGGTAAATTTAAGAGATTTTTTAAAATTTTTATATAAAGTTAGAAATTATTTTGTACATATATAGAAAATTAGTTTTACTTTATTAGTTGTTTAACTAATAAATTTTATTGATTATTCATGATATTATTTCTAAACTTGAAAGTTTGCTAATGACTTATTTTTTTGAGCTATGATTTGGCTGCCATTTATATGGAGTAATTAATGAATTAATTACTGCTATTATTTTCTACAAAATTGTGATTCATATTTTTCCTAGACTGAGCATGATAAATGGTTAGCTAGCAAGCTAGCTGGCATAACTTAATAACTGTTTAGTTATTTATTAAATATTTAGTTTTGATTAGTTATTAGTCAGTGATCAACTAATTGTTGTAATTAGTTAGTAAATTCTAATATTTTATTTATTTAATTAACTGTGATTACATTTGATTAGTTATGTTAGTTATCACCTAATTTATAATTAGTTGGGGAATAACTAATTCGGTTAGATTCTGTTATTGTATTAGACCAATGCCCTCAAATATAACTATTATTACAGACCTGCCACTACCACTGTCCTAAATAAAACACCCTCCAGATCTACAGCTATTAACAGATATGCCATTCAAATAATTTATTATAAATAGTAATTGTTACACGGTTCCCAATACTTTCTGACACCCCATCACTATCACATAAACGTCACTCCACAGTTCACCACTACTGCTGCCATGGCCGGAGCACCGTTGTGCTTCGCCGCTAGCCACTATCCACCGTCGTCACTTCACCGGGATCGAGACAACATTCACCACCGCGGATCACCGATGTCTCGCCAGAGTCACCGCCTCCACCACCTTGAGCCAGTCGCCGCCGACGCTGCTTTCCCACGACCACCAGATAGGGCTCCGTCGATAGCCGGATCTGGCGAGATCGGGAGCCGAACTGCCACTTCGAAGCCACAACCTCTCGGAGCCGCCATTCTAGATCTGGTTCAGCCGACGGCCGCGTCGGGTTGGAGCTCTTCCGACCATGGTGTCGTCAGAAACGCCGAGCTTCACCGCTTGTTGCCGCGCCTCCTCGTGCGCCGAGCCACCATCTAGAGAGAAGCCGCCACCGCCGGATCAAGCCGCCTCGTCGAGCAGAAGTCGCCGCCGCCTCGCCATACCTTGTCGAACCCGGATCTGCCTCGCCGAGGATTTCGATCCGTCGCTAGACCCTTCACCAGCATTCCGTCGTACCGATGTAGCCAGGTGAGCATCCTCATCGTCGTTCCCTTCGTCTCCATCTATACTTCTTGTTTTGGGTTGTCTATGGGTGGTGTTTGCTGAGAAGAAGAGAATTGAAGAAGAGCTTAGGATTTGACTAGGGGAGATGGGAAGAAGGAAATACACCTAGGGTTAAGGTTCGGCTGAACTAATAAGTTAGGAAGAAGAAGAAGAGTAGTATTTATGGAGAGAGAATGAATGAATGGGGAGCGAGTGGGTTCTGTCGGTGGAGTGTGGAAAATTAGGTGAGGAAGATGGAGTATGGGACCAGGAAGATTTTGAAAGGTTGAGTGGAGATGCTCTTAGTGACTTAATGGTGTTCGGCTGAGTGAATGGTGGAAAGAGAGAGTCTCACTCATTATTTTAATTTCCTTCCTTTAGTTCAATATTTGGTGTGACTCTTCGATTAGAGAGCCGAGCTATTCCTGTCATTTCTATTAATGCCGATTTTGCCTCTTCAAACAAAGCCAGCACTCTTCAAACTAAGAGAGGCCACCATGTGGCCGTTGGGTATTTGAAGGGTCAAGTGACATTTCTTAATGTGAATTCACCCCTATGTGAATCTAGAGGTCTTGACCTTTGAAAATTCAAAGGGTCACAGTAGGATTAGTTGCAGCAACATATTGCTTTAGTCAAGACAGTGTTGAGTGGTGGTTTTAAATATCAGGAGATTTTGGACTGTGTGGGATCAACTTTTGGGCTTGGATATTGGGCTGGAGTTATTAAATTGAGTTTAATGTATTAGATCTGTGGCTTAGGAAGTAGTATTTTTTGTTGAATCACTATGGGAATGTTGCATATATGTTATATTATTTTATTATATTATGCTAACTTTTGTTAGGATGTATATTTACATGTATAGTACAAATTGCTACTATTCTGGGAAGCATGAGCTTACCTCATGTTAGATTTACATGTGGACAATTACATTTTTTTATTGTTTAATGACAAATAACAAAAGCACATTTTTGGTATATTAGTATAAATACGAGTATATCGATATAAATATATGTATACTGTTTTGTGATTAATAAATAATTTTTGAAATTATATGGACTTTGAATCTATTTTTGGGTTGGGCCTATGGCTGGCTAGTTTGAAAGTTAATTTCAAGTAATTTCTATATTAATGAGTAATTTGATTAAAACTTAATTATGTATTAAATATCATAAGCTAATATTTTGATAATATCAATATTTGGAGAATAGTTTAGTCTCCAATTATTTTCTAAAATAATTTTGGTTAAAACATAGTTAAGTATTATACTAGTATTTATTTTATCAAAGCTATAAATATTTTCTAAAATATTGATAACTAGTATATCTTCATTAGCTAGTTATGGATATGGTTAGCTTGCAAATACTTTTCTAAAAATATTATTTTCACTAAAACAAATTCATGCTTGTTAGTAATTAATTATTACCTTGCTAATAAAATGTTTCTAATATTTCTAAAAAAATATGTTATATACTTTAATTAGTAATTCTGGTGATCAAAACTATAATATTTTCTAAATATTATTAACTAATATATTTCCATTTATCTAGTTTATAGATATGGTTAGCAATAAATATATAGCTAATGTCATTATCTTTAAACCCTAACAACTTGTATAAATAAATAGGTGACATTCATTCAAGCAGTTGTACTTCCGTGCTTCCAAGGCGAGGCAAGTACACTGACTCGACTTGTACCCTGTATTTTTGTCTTACATTCATGTGCCATATTTCCATATCGGACACGAGATACACACGATTGCCTTGTACCTTGTTCATTGTTTGTGAGTCATTGTTTATTACGGGATTGAGGGAAATATTAGCTTTTGTGTGACTACACCCAACATAGGTATTGTGGATAGCCTAATCGTACACTTCACATACGATGAAGCCGTACCTTGTAGAATTGATTGACTCATTGACTCATTGATTGATTGTGATCCTAAGCCGGTCACACATTAGTTTAATATTTCAAATTATCACACTTGTATATTGATTGTCGTGTTCATTGCCTTGTACATTGATAGCCGTGTTCATTGTCTAGCATATTGATTATCGTCTATTGTCTACAGTTTTATATTTTATTTCTGGTACCGTAGTTTCACTTCCATTTATGGTATTCTGGTTTCACCTTGTATTCTGTACTACAGATTACATTGTATATTGTCTTGTCAGGGTTGTACTTTGCTCTTTTCCTGACAGGATACGTTGTAGGTGAGTGGGAGGCCACATGGAGCATGTGATTGCATTGGATATTGTAGCTTTCATTTTATTTTATTTTCTGGAGATTGTATTTTGGATATTCATTATTGTATCTTTATTTTATTTGACCGAATTTGTCTCCGGCTGATTTTGTACTAAAAAGACTTGATGGATATTGGTGATCATTCTGGGAACGTTATAAAAGCTGTGTTGTTTACATTACATTGTGACTTAGAGTTTTTCTTAGTATTGTACAGCTTACTTCGTCGTG
This sequence comes from Iris pallida, assembly GCA_029216955.1. Taxonomy (NCBI): domain Eukaryota; kingdom Viridiplantae; phylum Streptophyta; class Magnoliopsida; order Asparagales; family Iridaceae; genus Iris; species Iris pallida. The sequence continues at coordinate 1,676,226 of JANAVB010005600.1, forward strand.
TCCATCGACGAAGGCTGGGCGTGTCCGACTCGTTTTCGATTATTCGGGAGCGGGTCGTGACAGTGACGACTAGGGTTTGGGTTTTGTAAAAATAAATCTCTCTCTCTCTATATCACAAATATATATAAAAGGGGGGAAGTTCGGGTTCCGGCTTAATAAAGGAAAAGGGGGGGGGGGGGGGGGGAGGGGGGGCTCGGTTGATATGCAGCTGCTGCTGCTGCTCTAATTTTTGTGTGTGTGTGTGTGTGTTTGTTTGATAAACCAATTTTGACTTTTGGTTTTCAATTTTGACTTTTATTAAACCTTTATACTTTATATATATAAAAATCATATATATATACACATACATACATACATACATACATACATACATACATACATACATACATACATACATACATACATACATACATACATATGCATATTATATTTATTTAAAAACTATTTATTCCCTTTCTACCTTTCTATATATAAATAATATATATATTTAAATAATATATATATATATATATATATATATATATTTTATATATATATATATATATATATATATATATATATATATATATATATATATATATATATATATATTTATACATATATATATATATATATATATATATATATATATATATATATATATATATATATATATATATATATATATATATATATATATATATGTATACACACACACACACACACACACATATAGAAACTCCATAAATGGAATAATACCAAATAAATATATATATACAAAAATCTTAATTTATTTATAAATAAAACAAATATTTTACATTCTATAAAATATATATATATATATATATATATATATATATATATATATATATATATATATATATATATATATATATATATATATATATATATATATATATATATTTTATAAATAAAAAATCTATTGAACATGTATATATCTATATCAACAAAATACATATTTAACTAATAATGTAAAAACGCTAGTAATAATAATTTAAATAATATTAAAAAATAAAATAATATAAATGACCATATTAGCCCTTTTCAATAAAGTGGGGGTGACAATAAGTGACTTTAGCTTTGCTTGCCTTCTTTGGAAATGATCTATCGTAGGTGACTTTATGCTAAGTCACATGTCTTGTGTTAAACTAAGTCATAGGTTGTACTACCTGCTTTCACAATCTAATATCTAACTTTTTAGAGCTAGCATATAGATCATTATGTTTGGTAGTGAGCGCATCTATTCTTTGTGCAGCTATGTTGTATTTCTTCTTCTTCATCTCATAGACTTTATTAAGTTTTGCATACTCTTGTATATTCATTTTGATACATTCAAGAGCATCATGCAAACTCAATTTTAGAGAAAAGATTTCATCTGTGTCAGTAGAAGAGGGTGTATCTCTTATTTCGTCTAATAAAAAAGGAAAGTCTCTCTTTCGCAAGCTTTTGTGTTTGAATCTCTTTTCTAGCATGTGTTTGCAAAAAGAAAAATTTGATTACAAACTGAAAAAAGTACAAGAGTACGATTTGATTTTTGGGAAAGTACAATTATAGAAATCTGATCAGAAGACGATTATTTTATCCCATGGATGATGCAATATCGAAGAAGAAAGCCTTTGGAGAGTGCTGCAGCAAGTGCTCAGGAGATTATGATCATTAGTGATCATTGTGAAGCGATTTGGAACTCTATTTATAGAGTTCTGAAATAACAGTCAGCCAGTTACTTCGATTGGCACACACTGTAATTGTAACTCCACTTTTTCAGGAAATGTAAATTTTTCTTTTTCCATAATTTCTGAATATATGTTCTCCTTAATTCAATATTTTTTTTCCTTAGCCAATTTATTTGAATTCTTTTCACTTTTAGTTTTATGTTTGGGCTTTCATTTAAGCCCATAACCCAACCTTTAAAACCAGCCATTGATTTAGCCAAGTCACTGTTTCCTTAAAAATTTCTCTGGAAGAGACTAGCTCTTCACTGTGAGCATTCTTTTGAATTCTCGATTTCGATTCAATTCTAACGGCCATGGCACAGTGGCCATGTGCTCTGTTATCTCTCCACCGTTCTAACCGCCTGTCAGAGCCAATTCTCCCGCCAATTTTTGGTTAGCCTAGCTTCCATGCATCAAATTCGCCTATATAACCTTCCCTTCTCTCTGTGGACGAAGCCATCCTCTATTCATTCTTCAACTTAATTTCTTTCATTCGATTTCCCTGGATCTGGAGGAATGGAAATGGCAGCCATGGCAATTCCTCTTCCCAACAGTCGAGCTCCTGTTGAGACAAGCTAATTCCAGTAAGAGTCAACCTTCTGATCAATTAGTTTTGTAATTCCAACTCTCAATTCTTTTCTGGATTGATCAAATTTTGTAGGAAGGATTGATTCGTGATCGATCGATCGTTCTTCCTCAATCGAGAACGAGAAACAGTGGTGAGTGTTCAACCTAGTGATTTTTGAATCTCGATTTGTGAATAAATTTTGATTTCAATCGTGGTTTCTTTTCCTAGAATTTCGTGTGCTAGATCAATGGATCGATTGCTTTGGATTAGCTTGGAAGTCTGAATCTGGGATTAACTAGGTGATTTAGAGAATATAGAAATTCTTTGGACACCCCTAACATTATGAGAACACCATTTTTTATATTGTGTTCTATGTGTTTGTTGCTATGCCTGAACAGTTATATTCGTTGATTTGGGACATTAAGGTTGTGCCCTGTTTCTGAATCAACAGCTCTTTTGAAGAATCAGGTAGCTATAATTTTCTCCTTGCAAATTTTAGTTGTCTTCCTATGATTATTTAGTATTTCGTATGGTAATTTGGGTTATTTTCATACTGCAGTATTTGTGGGGTGGGGAATTATAATCTGGAACCGAGTTATGCAACCAATAATTTTCCTGTTGTTCCTGGGAATGAGCATGACATGTATTTTGGGGTGATACGGTTTCAGCCATATGCTATTGAATGATATGTGTTTATCAAGGCTCCCTTACTGTCTAATGAGTGAAATCTGAGGCTGTGACTGAGCCATTTCAGTCATTGGGCCTTTAGTACTCCTACAATGGTTCAATGGAGTCGTGTACCAATGGGACACTGTGTTGGAAATACTTTTTCAGTGGCTACCTAGCAGCCATTGGAACAACTTGATGATGTAATAACTGGGAAATCAATCTCAGTCCCTTGGAAATATATGTTGGGTTAACATCAAGTTGGGGATGGCTGAGATCATACTTCAAACAACCTATGATGATTTCGAGCTAGTGAAATCTGAGGTTGTTTATAATTCCCTTAAACTCTGGTGACTCTACATATAATGGGAGAATGGTTCCCAAGTGGCTTGTGGTGTATTCACTGAGTTAAACCTAATATAATGTATCATTCAGGATTCCTTGTTTTGAACAATGGTTAGTTAAATTGACTATGGTAGAGGAGGCCTGTTTCGGTTTGGTTAACTGAGCTTTTAGATGTGGTTATGTCTGGGCTTTATCAGTTGCATGATTGGCATACAGTGAGGTTGATCCATAGATCATTAAAAATCAACTTGAGACCATACTGGTATATCCTTCCTACATAAGAATGAACTCTTAGCAATATTTTATTTTTTGACAGTCCTAAGTTTTACTCATGCATTCATTAGACTGATAGTTTTTAGCCTATGAGATCCTTCCTGTTAACTTATAGATGATGTGAGTTACCTAGTGCTCCTTATTATATCCTGTTTCCATTCTTTGTTCCAATTATTAGATGCCATGGTATTTTCCTGTCTACATTTACTGTGAACCTGCTATTGCATTATGAACTGAGAACTGCTGAGCCTCAGAAATTTAGGAACTTGAGAATGAAATTCTCAGGAACCTGAGAGTTTTCCAGGAACTTGAGTTTCTCTTGATAACTAAGAAACTTGGTAATTATTCATTGAGAACTCAGTATAACTGGGGTTCTCAGGAACCTGGGAAGATCAGTCCTAAAGATTGGACTGATATGAGGGCAGGACATTATATATTTTGACTGTTTTCTGCAACCAATGGTTGGTAACTTGAGTTTTCAACTGAGAAATATTGTGTCATAGATAATTCAGTTTAGATACCTGAGATTCTCAAGATATCTGGGATTAGGTAGTCTCAAACTTGGATGCCTGTTCAGAGATTTGAAGTCTCAGGCATCAAGAACCTGAGCAGTTGTATAGTCTTTGTTGAGTCCAATTGATATTGGACAGAGTTTCTGTCTAATGGACTGTTGAGAGTAGGACATAGTTGGGACCAAGGTTTGGGATTCAGTTGGTTAAATAGCAGTTGTATGGCTTGAGTACTGTTATGACTTAACATTCAATCTGGGTATCCTTAACCAGTTTAGGTACCAACAACTCTTGAGTCATAATAGAAGGGAGCAAATTCATAGGTTAATTGGATAGTATAACCATTAGGAGTTGATGCTATCAGTAATATGATTTTCCCCTCATCTATTTTACTTTCAATATTAAGATGTTAACATGAGAGTTCATTTAAATATTGATTTGCTAACTAAATAGCTTAAGAAGGAGATCATATTACTTGTAGTATACATGGTAATTAGGGAGGGTAGTTAATGATATGGTATAGCTAATGGAACTGAATTGTAAGATAGTTTATGATGAGCCTAGATAAATATACCTTGATTAGAATAAACCAATTTAGAATTAGCTGTTTATTAACCAACTTGTACACATCATTATTTCCTACAGGAGGATACCTAGCTCTATTGCCTACTTGTACTTTCCTGGAGCAAGGCAAGTACTTTTTTACGGTTTTGTGCATTTACATTCATGTACCTTTCTTGTGACACGTCATGGCACGATATCATGTACTCCTGTACTCCTGTACTCCTGTACTCTTGTTCTTGTACTTATTAGTGTCGGGTGGGGAAATACACTAGCCATGTGACCAATCCCGGTTACTATATATTCCTGTACCTAGCTTAGGCCTCGCACTGTGCACGCGGGTCCTAAGTCGTACCATATTTATGTACTCCTGTGCATGCTCCTGTACTTACCCCAGCCGGTCACATGGACTAGATGTATTTCGATATTGTGCACTTGTCATGTCTGGTACTTCAGGATTATAGTTTCATTCCTGTACTTTACATTCATGTACTATAGTTCCTGTACTTATTTTCCTATACTACTTTCCTGTACTTTCATGTTCATTCCTGTATTTTATTTTCCTGTACTCCTGTACCCTGTTCATATCATGTTCATGTTTCATTACCTAGAACTGTACTTTGCTCCGCTCCTGAATAGGATATGTTGCAGGTATGCTTGCAGGACATTGATCTACTCTATGGGCCAGAGCCCAGGATGTAGCTGAGCAGGATGAGGCTTAGCTTGAGGTTTCAGGTTTAGATTACTTAGCTTTACTTTGAGATATTGACTTTAGAGTTCATAGCACTTTTTATTCCTGTTGATTCTGGTACACTATGATATCTAGATTTGTGGATTATGGTGATCATTCTGGGATACGTTTTTAGATGCTGTGATTCTATACTTTCATGTTTATCTGGTTAGTTTTCCCTAGCTTGGTACAGCTTACTTCGTTGTGTCTAACGACGAAGGCTGGGCGTGTCCGACTCGTGTCCGATTATTCGGGAGCAGGTCGTGACATGTTTTTAGTGGTGGCCCATGCAGGTCCATCCTAATGGTACCTAGGTCTTAGCGTACTATTGGGGGACTTAATTATACTAGGGAATCTTGATCACAGCATAGGAAAATTGGAAAATAAGGGTATATCAGGTATATCAGGTGTATCAGGTATTTTAATATTCTATAAACACTTGTTGTATGTAGGTCTAGGTTATTTTAACAGTTTTCTATTTTGCAGATAGTTCAAAAGCATGTCACACCAGAACTGTCAATTCACCTGCACTTGACGTTTCCGAACTTCCACTACCTTCTATCACTCTACTATCTCCATGGGTAGTACGTAATTGACGGAGACGTCTGAAGAATCCCTTGACAACCAGAGGAAGCAGGCCACCCTTTCCAAGTCAGACTTGTGGATACACTCCAGGAATGATTTCTGATTTCTTCGGATCCTTGGACTTTTCGACACATAGTGCATATCTTGCACCGAGGAGCAGATCGAGAACCTGAAGCCGCCACTGAAGATCATCTCAGCATGTGAGGATCCGACTCCTCCGAAGATTGAAGTCGCCAACCAGGAGATCCAGCTCGTAGCACATACAACAAGATGGGAAGCTGAAGCACATGAGAGACATGAAGACTTATGACGAAGACAACAACTAGCCTGGATCCACAAGCGTTGTCACACTCAGACAGCGTTTCTTCAGTCACCTCATCAGAGACAGATTCAGGCCCACATTCACTGGATGAAAGATTGCCAGCAAGTCACAGATCACAATGATCGAGGAGCATCAGGATCTCAGCAGTCAGCAGCCAGCAACCATATATTTCTGTCAGAGTCCCTGTACTTCAGTCACCTCAGCGGGAGATCCAGATTTAGATCCAGTCAACGATCATTTGTATATTCTGCCGCAGCTCAGGACACCACTACGACGAATGCCGCAAAAGACGGAGGCTACGCTTGTACTGTGGATCGCCTACTCACCAAGTCAAAGATTGTCCGAAGATCATTGATCGCACTGCCCGAGAACAAGCACGAGGAGCACCAGGACCGCAGCAGAAGGACCCACCTCTCCAGCTTCAGCAATCACATGAAGTACTACCGCAAGGACCAGCCTATATCAGGACAACTGAAGAAATTGAAGTGATTCCAGTCCCGGAGAAATACTGAAGATAGACTGAAGACAGAAGACTCTTTTGCATGGTTGGAGGAAACCATGGATCATGATTCATAATCTAGTTTTCCTTAGATTCCTCTTGTACCTAGATTGTTTTTTAGAAACTTCCTTGTTTCCTATTTAAGGATTATTAGATTTTATTTCCTATTCTGGAACCTTGGTCGCTATTCAAAATGTATTTTGAAAGTTTGTTTCCATTCTTGTTCGTAACTCTGCTCTTATCCGAGATTTTCTTCCTGCTCGATAACTTGTTTCCTATGGCGTTGTTTCCTAATTCAAGATTTGGTTCTACTCGAATTTTGTTCCCCATTCAGACCCTGTTGATATTTAAGACTTTACTTCAGATTACATTCCTATTCAAACTTATGCCATTCAAAACTTTGTTTGAATCTTGCTTCTATTCGAGATTTCATTTGCAGATTTCGTTCTAACTTTGAAACTTTAACTCGTTCCCTATGAGATTTTATTTCTCATTCGTGAATTATTTTTCGTTCTATTCACGATCTTGTTTGATCTTGCCTCGTATTTTGAGATTTCACTTGTTTCATATCCGCTATTTAATACCATATTTTCATATTCATTTTTCACGACTTTGTTTTCTATTATTGGATTCTACTTGAAATTTTGTTTCCTATTTGAACTGTGTACTATTCGAGAATTATTCCTACTCGGAATATCATTTTGAAACCTTGCTTGAACCTTCGCCTCTATTGATGCTTGTTGGGATTCTATTTCCTATTCCTGATTTTATCTTTATTCGAGATTGTTCTTTATCTGCGGCTTGTTTCAAACTTATTTGAGATTTCCTTGTCGCATATTTACGATCCAATACCTTGTATTCCATTCACTAAATGATACATGCTTTCCATGCACTCTTCGTAAACTAGATTTCTATTTGAGATTTCTATTCATGATTTTGTGTCATATCCGTGACTTTGTTAATACTTAATTTTCTATTGTTCACTGTGTACCTTATTGGAGAATTCTTTTTCAATTCAAGTTTTGCTCGAGGTTTCATTGATATTCGAGATTTTATTGAAACTTGTACGGAATTTTATTTATTTTAAAACTTGTCTCCTATTTGACATCTTACTTCAATTCATCCTTCGAGACTCTGTTATCCCTTCTGGATAATGTCTCATATATGGAATCTTGTTACCATTCCAGATATCAGTTGATATTCCGTTATAATTTGAAACTTCGTCCTGTATAAAATTTTAAATCTCCCTGGCTGCCCTTTTGTGCTCATTGATTGGATCCCTTGTCATTTTTAGTACCTAATAAACTCATGAATTCTAACAGTCAGGTAACTTCATCATTCCCGTGACTTGGACTATTGAAACTCATTTTGAATTCCTTGAAACTCTTTTGAAATTCCTAAGGATAAAGTCGAAAGGCTATTCGATGACCTACTATGGCATGGCAGTTGCGCGCTGCAGCCATTAGCTGGATTATGGAGACTGAGGGTTCACTGCAGCCAGTAGCGCACTGGCGAGGCAGGAACTCTAAGTTGAAGTGATTTCAGACACCCATAGGTTTTCGAGTATTGACGAGACTTGTCATATTCTTCATATCTTAATTTCTTGGGTTGTTTCGTCAATGATTGTTGGAAAATGGATAAGGTTGATAGAGTATTTGGAGACATATTGTTATTTGAGTCACGGAGCCGAAAGTCCACTGCAGTCAGATACATACTGGCGGGGTAGGGATTCTACGCAAAGTGATTTCAGATACCAACATGTTCTTGGATATTCTGGAGACTATAATCCCTTTTCATATGATTATTGGTCTTTGAGAATTACAGATCCTTACAAGTTCATTCTGATTTGATACTGTATCTCCTGAGTATTGCGTACGTCTCCTCAATCAACCCTTGCTAAATTTTCCTTCTAGCACTTTATCGTTATATCATTGAATTCCTCAAAATTCTATATTATCAGATTGTGATTCCATATTTCGTTGTAACTTGTCTAAACTTCAATCTTAAGTCATGTCTATCTGACCATGATTTTCTATCTTGTTCTAGTCTACCTGTGTTAAACTATCGAATCTTGATCATACCTAATGATTGTGTCTTCATGATTTTGCTTCTCTAAGATGTAATTGAACTTCGTTCCATCTCGTGCCTATTTGATTTTGATCATTGTTAGATCGTATTATTTTTTTTTTGTGTGTAAGCATCGTATTTGATCTCAAAGGCTCAGGGCGTCTCAGAGTTGCACATGATCGGCAGAAGTACTGGACGGACAGCAGCAGACGGACACTTGAGTTCGAGGTTGGAGACATAGTATTCCTGAAGATCTCACCAACTAGGGGCGTCATCAATTTCGGCAGAGGCGGGAAGCTCAGTCCGAGATTCATCGGACCCTTCGACGTGACGGCACAGATTGGCGAGGTGGCGTACCGGCTAGCGCTTCCAGCTAGATTGGAGGGAGTGCACGATGTCTTCCACATATCCCAGCTTCGACGATACATTCCAGACCCGAGCCATGTGATGGACTATTTCGAGCTGGAGGTGGGCCCGAGATTGACTTACGAGGAGCAGCCAGTAGAGATCTTAGACCGAAGAGAGTAGTGTCTGCGGAACCAGACTATTCCTCTCGTTCGCATCATGTGGAGACATCACTCTCCGGGAGAGTCCACATGGGAGCGTGAGGATGAGATGCGTGAGCAATATCCTAGTTTGTTCACTTGAGTGCTTTGTATTTTATACATTTTCTTGAATTCAATAAACAGCTCTTTGGATTCACTATGTTTGATTTTTTTTCCTGTGTCTACATTCCAATTTCGAGGGCGAAATTTTTCAAGGGGGAGAGTATTTGTAACTCCACTTTTTCAGGAAATGTAAATTTTTCTTTTTCCATAATTTCTGAATATATGTTCTCCTTAATTCAATATTTTTTTCCTTAGCCAATTTATTTGAATTCTTTTCACTTTTAGTTTTATGTTTGGGCTTTCATTTAAGCCCATAACCCAGCCTTTAAAACCAGCCATTGATTTAGCCAAGTCACTGTTTCCTTAAAAATTTCTCTGGAAGAGACTAGCTCTTCACTGTGAGCATTCTTTTGAATTCTCGATTTCGATTCAATTCTAACGGCCATGGCACAGTGGCCATGTGCTCTGTTATCTCTCTACCGTTCTAACCGCCTGTCAGAGCCAATTCTCCTGCCAATTTTTGGTTAGCCTAGCTTCCACGCATCAAATTCGCCTATATAACCTTCCCTTCTCTCTGTGGACGAAGCCATCCTCTATTCATTCTTCAACTTAATTTCTTTCATTCGATTTTCCTGGATCTGGAGGAATGGAAATGGCAGCCATGGCAATTCCTCTTCCCAACAGTCGAGCTCCTGTTGAGACAAGCTAATTCCAGTAAGAGTCAACCTTCTGATCAATTAGTTTTGTAATTCCAACTCTCAATTCTTTTCTGGATTGATCAAATTTTGTAGGAAGGATTGATTCGTGATCGATCGATCGTTCTTCCTCAATCGAGAACGAGAAACAGTGGTGAGTGTTCAACCTAGTGATTTTTGAATCTCGATTTGTGAATAAATTTTGATTTCAACCGTGGTTTCTTTTCCTAGAATTTCGTGTGCTAGATCAATGGATCGATTGCTTTGGATTAGCTTGGAAGTCTGAATCTGGGATTAACTAGGTGATTTAGAGAATATAGAAATTCTTTGGACACCCCTAACATTATGAGAACACCATTTTTTATATTGTGTTCTATGTGTTTGTTGCTATGCCTGAACAGTTATATTCGTTGATTTGGGACATTAAGGTTGTGCCCTGTTTCTGAATCAACAGCTCTTTCGAAGAATCAGGTAGCTATAATTTTCTCCTTGCAAATTTTAGTTGTCTTCCTATGATTATTTAGTATTTCGTATGGTAATTTGGGTTATTTTCATACTGCAGTATTTGTGGGGTGGGGAATTATAATCTGGAACCGAGTTATGCAACCAATAATTTTCCTGTTGTTCCTGGGAATGAGCATGACATGTATTTTGGGGTAATACGGTTTCAGCCATATGCTGTTGAATGATATGTGTTTATCAAGGCTCCCTTACCGTCTAATGAGTGAAATCTGAGGCTGTGACTGAGCCATTTCAGTCATTGGGCCTTTAGTACTCCTACAATGGTTCAATGGAATCGTGTACCAATGGGACACTGTGTTGGAAATACTTTTTTAGTGGCTACCTAGCAGCCATTAGAACAACTTGATGATGTAATAACTGGGAAATCAATCTCAGTCCCTTGGAAATATATGTTGGGTTAACATCAAGTTGGGGATGGCTGAGATCATACTTCAAACAACCTATGATGATTTCGAGCTAGTGAAATCTGAGGTTGTTTATAATTCCCTTAAACTCTGGTGACTCTACATATGATGGGAGAATGGTTCCCAAGTGGCTTGTGGTGTATTCACTGAGTTAAACCTAATATAATGTATCATTCAGGATTCCTTGTTTTGAATAATGGTTAGTTAAATTGACTATGGTAGAGGAGGCCTGTTTCGGTTTGGTTAACTGAGCTTTTAGATGTGGTTATGTCTGGGCTTTATCAGTTGCATGATTGGCATACAGTGAGGTTGATCCATAGATCATTAAAAATCAACTTGAGACCATACTGGTATATCCTTCCTACATAAGAATGAACTCTTAGCAATATTTTATTTTTTGACAGTCCTAAGTTTTACTCATGCATTCATTAGACTGATAGTTTTTAGCCTATGAGATCCTTCCTGTTAACTTATAGATGATGTGAGTTACCTAGTGCTCCTTATTATATCATGTTTCCATTCTTTGTTCCAATTATTAGATGCCATGGTATTTTCCTGTATACATTTACTGTGAACCTGCTATTGCATTCTGAACTGAGAACTGCTGAGCCTCAGAAATTTAGGAACTTGAGAATGAAATTCTCAGGAACCTAAGAGTTTTCCAGGAACTTGAGTTTCTCTTGATAACTAAGAAACTTGGTAATTATTCATTGAGAACTCAGTGTAACTGGGGTTCTCAGGAACCTGGGAAGATCAGTCCTAAAGATTGGACTGATATGAGGGCAGGACATTATATATTTTGACTGTTTTCTGCAACCAATGGTTGGTAACTTGAGTTTTCAACTGAGAAATATTGTGTCATAGATAATTCAGTTTAGATACCTGAGATTCTCAAGATATCTGGGATTAGGTAGTCTCAAACTTGGATGCCTGTTCAGAGATTTGAAGTCTCAGGCATCAAGAACCTGAGCAGTTGTATAGTCTTTGTTGAGTCCAATTGATATTGGACAGAGTTTCTGTCTAATGGACTGTTGAGAGTAGGACATAGTTGGGACCAAGGTTTGGGATTCAGTTGGTTAAATAGCAGTTGTATGGCTTGAGTACTGTTATGACTTAACATTCAATCTGGGTATCCTTAACCAGTTTAGGTACCAACAACTCTTGAGTCATAATAGAAGGGAGCAAATTCATAGGTTAATTGGATAGTATAACCATTAGGAGTTGATGCTATCAGTAATATGATTTTCCCCTCATCTATTTTACTTTCAATATTAAGATGTTAACATGAGAGTTCATTTAAATATTGATTTGCTAACTAAATAGCTTAAGAAGGAGATCATATTACTTGTAGTATACATGGTAATTAGGGAGGGTAGTTAATGATATGGTATAGCTAATGGAACTGAATTGTAAGATAGTTTATGATGAGCCTAGATAAATATACCTTGATTAGAATAAACCAATTTAGAATTAGCTGTTTATTAACCAACTTGTACACATCATTATTTCCTACAGGAGGATACCTAGCTCTATTGCCTACTTGTACTTTCCTGGAGCAAGGCAAGTACTTTTCTACGGTTTTGTGCATTTACATTCATGTACCTTTCTTGTGACACGTCATGGCACGATATCATGTACTCCTGTACTCCTGTACTCCTGTACTCTTGTTCTTGTACTTATTAGTGTCGGGTGGGGAAATACACTAGCCATGTGACCAATCCCGGTTACTATATATTCCTGTACCTAGCTTAGGCCTCGCACTGTGCACGCGGGTCCTAAGTCGTACCATATTTATGTACTCCTGTGCATGCTCCTGTACTTACCCCAGCCGGTCACATGGACTAGATGTATTTCGATATTGTGCACTTGTCATGTCTGGTACTTCAGGATTATAGTTTCATTCCTGTACTTTACATTCATGTACTATAGTTCCTGTACTTATTTTCCTGTACTACTTTCCTGTACTTTCATGTTCATTCCTGTATTTCATTTTCCTGTACTCCTGTACCCTGTTCATATCATGTTCATGTTTCATTACCTAGAACTGTACTTTGCTCCGCTCCTGAATAGAATATGTTGCAGGTATGCTTGCAGGACATTGATCTACTATATGGGCCAGAGCCCAGGATGTAGCTGAGCAGGATGAGGCTTAGCTTGAGGTTTCAGGTTTAGATTACTTAGCTTTACTTTGAGATATTGACTTTAGAGTTCATAGCACTTTTCATTCCTGTTGATTCTGGTACACTATGATATCTAGATTTGTGGATTATGGTGATCATTCTGGGATACGTTTTTAGATGCTGTGATTCTATACTTTCATGTTTATCTGGTTAGTTTTTCCTAGCTTGGTACAGCTTACTTCGTTGTGTCTAACGACGAAGGCTGGGCGTGTCCGACTCGTGTCCGATTATTCGGGAGCGGGTCGTGACAGTAATTAGCACACCATCATTCTTTGCGTGAACGGTTAACTTAGCTGCATATGATGCGTGGCATTCTGTGAGAGAGATGCGCTTGGTCGTAGATAGTATCGTGTGCAGGTTCTTCGAGATTAGTGGCCTGCGCGCCATGTCATCTAACTGCTTCTGGATGATTTGACAAAATAGTACCAACTGTTGAATGGTGCCAGGCGCTATTTGCTGTTTTAATGCCCTTTGCTTAATATAGTGATATTGATTACATCGTACCAAATGCAAATGGCGCAAGACAACTGTCAGTCATTATGACAGATGTGACACAATCTCCTCGAATGTCGCACGCTCGATATTTGAATAGATTTTCCTTTATTGACGTGTTATCAGTCATGATGACAATTGTTTCAGCTTCTCGAGGAAGCTTGCCACGTGGCGGCCATCGTCACCTAGGTTCAGAGCCAACTGATTCCATGCGCCATCTGATGACCTGCACCATTTGATGATTTGAGTCCTGGCGCCATTTATGAGTAGCGCATGGTGATATTTATACAGACCCCTTCAAAGTTTTCAAAGTTTTAAAAAACTTCAAAATTTGGAATAATTTTAGTAAGAAGTGATTGGCGCATGATAAAATCATAACCGACCCACTTTTCTCGTACGGATCGTGCAGCCGTTACACTTTGCTTCGGCTGTAAATAGCTCTGAGGAGAGAAATAAAAAAGTTTTCTAAAAAACTTTACCTCTTGAGCTATTGTCTTCGTCTTCGAAGTTTCTATGGCGCCCAAGAGAACCGCTTCTGAAAAAAGGAAGAAAGTGGTCGGAGCCACATCGCGCGTGCCTCCGTTGATGGTGCCGCAGCACGTCGCCCTATCGGCGAGAGCCGATGAGGCAAATCCTGCTCTTGAAGTTGAGAAACTCATCAGAGAAGATGAAAATAAAATGCTTGTGCCATTCGTGCGCATCTTGATTCAGGGCCAACCTCGACCGCCTCTTTCAAAGTGTTGGTCGGTGCCTTGCGCCATCTGCAAAATGCGCCACCTCTTTCAGAGTATTTGGCTAAAATCAATCATAATAATGATGCCCTGCGCCATTTGTCATGTCTTAAGCATGATGCGCCATCTGACATATTGCGCAAATCATAAGCAAACATGCACTAACTGACTGATGCGCCATCTATGAATTTGATTTAAGAACTGTCATACTACATGCGCTAACTGAGGACTATTCTGCGCCAGTCATGAATGGCGCACGATTAATTTAATTTTTCAGGATTCTAACTCTTTTTTTCTTTTATAGTTGACTTGAGAGAAGACCCTTATGCTGAGGAATTGGCTTCTGCCTTCCTAGTGTCTGAGTATCAAGAAGATCTCATTCGTGTCAATTTTCTGATACGATCTTCCTAAAACTAGAAAAGCTATGCTAAGGTCTCAAGATGAAAATACTTTATTATGTCTGATGAATGGTGAACCCCTTATAAGTTTGGATCAGGTTCCCCATAAGAAACCGACCTTCTTGTTTGGCGAAGCTATCAAGAAAGACTCTCAGCCTAAATTAAAGCAGGAAAAATGAGTCTATCAGAGTGAAGACAGACTAATATATCTCACTGATATGACGAGACATATGTTCTTATCTCGTTACGCTCATGCCAGCCATCCTTGAAATATGGCATACGATCTGACTCTTTTTCAATAGGTCATAGTTGGGAGGATATGCCACAGATTAGGTCCCCAAAATAGGGACATCGCATCGTCCAAGGGATAAAGTGATCGTCTTCTAATTAGATTCCTACAGCTGTACTTTTCTAGAAATCAAATCGTACTTTTGTAATTTTCTCAGTTTGTAATCAAATTTTTGTTTTTGTAAACAAAATGACGACTCTGCTGGGAATTTTGAATGATTTGAAGTAGATACATAATACACATTTTCAAACATGATATTTCTTCAAGAATTTGTCGTTGATAGGCGTCATAGCGATTCGGCCATCCATCCCAGTTAGTTGATAAGCTTCGTTAGAGAAAATTTTACTTAAAACATAAAGACCTTCGCACTTTGGTTCAAATTTGCCCTTGCTCATGTGTGTCACAGTCATAGGACGTTTGACAGTAAGGATCAACTTACCTTTTTAAAATGTTCGTACTTTGACTTTATGGTTGAAGGCTTTTGAGATACGGGCTTGATATAGCTCGAGGTGTTGTTGAGCTAGTAGCTGCTTCTCGTCAAGTGCTTCAAGCTCCCGAAGTCGAAGACGATCACTGTTTTCTGTTGTGAGCTTATTGGCAATGGATATTTTCAGTAATGAGATTTGAATTTCTAACGGTAGGACAGCTTCGCATCCATATACCAAAGAAAAAGGTGTACAGCTAGTCGGAGTGCGTATAGTAGTACGGTAGGCCTATATACATTCTCTAAGCTTTTCGCTCAAGTTCTATTTATTGGTATAAACGAACTTCTTGAGAAGCTTGATGATCATTTTGTTGAATGCTTCTGCCAAACTGTTAGCTACGGGATTGCATGCTGTCGAAGCAACATTGTTGATTTGATTGTCATCACAGAATCGAGTAAACTTTTGACTAACGAATTGAGGTCTATTGTCATGGATGATTCGCCAAGGAATGCCTAATCTGTATATCACATGGTGTTTGATGAATTTGATGACATTGCTTGTCTTAACTTCAACTAAGGGTATAACTTCTGCCCACTTTGAGAAGTAATCAGTTATAGCTAATATAAACCGATGTTCTCGAGATGCAGATGGATTAGTAAGGTCGATAATATCCATGCTCCAAGCTTCAAAGTGCCATGATGCTGTAGTGGGATGTAAGAACTCTGTTGGTTGGTGGATGAAATCTGTATGGATTTGACATGCTCGGCATTTACTTGAATATTCAGTGGCATCTGACACCATGGTAGGCCAATAATATCCCATGCGTCGGATTCGATCACGTAGCTTAGGACCAGGTTGATGTGTACCGTAGACACCATCATAAGCTTTACGTAGTATCTGCTTTGCTTCATCTTCCGCAAGACAGCGTAGAAGCATGCCATCAAATAGTCGCCGATAGTGTGTTTTGGAGGTGTGATTGTAGTAGAATCAGAGTGACTGCCGACAGATTGTTGTTGCTTCTTTATAATCTTCAGTTAAGATGTCATGTATTGCAAAGTCGATAAAAGGAGCCCTCAGTCTTCACTCGTAGTGCAAATCTCGGCTGAATTATTGTATTCAATGTACAAATTATTCTCGATGTAGAATAATTCCCTGTTAGTGATGACGATCATCTGTTGTCTTTTCACTGGAATCGCTAATACTGCTACTAGATTAGCAAGTGCATCAGCTTCTGTATTGCATGCTCAACGTATATGTTCAATGAAGAAACCTTTGAATGATGTAGCCAGTTTGACTACTGCTTCATGGTATGGAATGAGATCTTGATTTCGAACTTCATACGTGCCTCTATCCTGATTGACAATCAGTTTAGAGTCTCCATATACTTCAAGGTACTCAATATCTAACTGTTTAGCCAATTGGAGACCGATGAGTATAGCATTGTATTCAGCAACATTATTAGAGCATAGCTTGTCCAGGGAATAGGCTCTTTGAACGGCCAATCCTTCGGAAGATACAAGAACGATTCCAACTCTAGCGATGATAGTGCCTTTGGGTCCGATTCGGGATGCACCACGCCAAGCAAGGATTTCTTTTGAAATCATGTTAGATTCCAAAGTTTTATCAGGAATTTTGTCATAGAGTTTAGACGTTTCATGAATTGGATGGACAACCAGGAAGTCAGCCAGGGCTTGCCCCTTAACTGACTTTTATGGGACATAGAACATATCATATTGTGCTAGAAATATAGCCCATGTAGTGAGGCTGGAATTTATTGTACTGGGCTTCTTCATCAAGACCCGGAGGGGTTTGACTCGGGAGAAGACATGAATGGTTTGGCCTGTGATATAGTAGCACATTTTCCGGACGATGAACATCAAGGCTAGACATTTTTTTTACCGGGCTGTATTGATGTTCAGCACCAATTATTGTACGACTAAGATAATAAATCACTTGTTCATGACTTTTTTGTCCTTCTGGGCTATAGACACCCAGGGAATGATCTATTGTTCGAACATACATCAAGAAGGGTATTTCTGTGATTGAAGGCACTAGGACTGGAGGGTTCATCAAGTACCGCTTTATGTCTTCAAATGCTTGCTGATATTCGTCAGTCAAACGAAAGACACACCTTTCTTCATTAGATGAGTGAACGGTCTGCAACGTCCAGAGAGATTTGAAATGAATCTCCTGATGTATGCAAGCCGTCCCTGGAATCCTCATAGCTCTTTTAGGTTGCGTGGAGGATGCATCTCTTGAATGGCTTTGACTTTCTCGGGTCAACGTGTATACCCTTAGAGGTAATAATGAATCCGAGAAATTTGCCACTAGAGACTCCTAGGAATGTCTTGTTGGAATTCATCTTGAGTTGATGCTGGCACATTAGATCAAAGATAGTTCTTAAGCCTTGGATGTGATCTTCCTTTAGACAACTCTTGATAGCAATATCATCAACATAGCATTCGACTGTCTTTCGCAAATATTTACAGAAAATGGTGCTCATGGCTCGCTGATAGGTTGCACCAGCATTTTTAAGACCAAATGGCATGACTGTGTAACAGTAGACTCCTAGAGGAGTGTAGAAAGATGTATGTTTTTTATCTTCGGGATTCATCCTGATCTGATTATATCTGGAGAATCCATCCATGAAAGACATATGCTCGAACACGTAAGTGTTGTCGATCATGACATCAGTGATCGGAAGAGAAAACTCATCCTTGGGACAAGCTTCATTAAGGTCTCTAAAGTCGATGTGAACTCGGACCTTCCCTATTTTTTCATAACTGGGACGATATTAGCTATCCAGTCTGGATGTTGTTCTTCTTTGACAAAGCCGCAAGCAATAAGCTTCTTAACTTCAGCTTCTATAACATCTATTATATCATGTTAGAATCGATGCTGTTGTTGCTTGACTGGCCTAGCATTTGGCAGAATGTTGAGCTTGAAGCGAATACATCAATGTATTCCCGAATGAGCTGAATCAGTTCTTGTTTATCTGCTTCAGGAAGACTTTTGCTGATGAAGATCGACCTTAGAGAAGTTTCGTCTCCAACGTCGATCTGGACCAATTGATCCTTAGTAGATGGTTTACGTTGCTTGAAGCGAAGTTCCCACTGAGTATCCATCCTTTGTGCCCAAGGCTCAGTTTCAAAAGTCTCAGTGAAGTCGTCGTCGTCCTCCAAAAACTCAGCAGTCACCATATTGGAAGATAGAGTCACTCGATGGACGTGTTCTATGCTGGTGTTTGAATCCCAAGATGCAAAGTCGGAAGAGTTAGATCGTTCTTCTTTGTCAGACGTAGAAACATCTGGGGTTGAGATTGCCGAGGTGTAACCTAACCCATGCTTTGTTTTCTTATAATATTGAAGTGGTTTTCCTTTTGTGATAGGTATACAGATAGGAGTTCGTCTTCCCCTACCACCGTTGAGGCCGAACTTGAAGTTGTAGTCCATCTTTTGGATGATATTCTTAGATTATTGACTATAACGATGTAGTTGAAGTCGTCCACTATTATCATTTTCAGAGTCATTATCGGATTTAGTCTTTTGATTCAATCCTTTGCTGAAGAGGATAGGATGTTCATCTTTCTTCTGGGAGGGAACCAGAAAGAATGATTCTTGTACTGATTCAAGTGATACCTCATTTTGAAAAGGTTGAACTGATCATAAGGTAAAAGATTCAAAGTTATTCAGGATTTTTAGATAATGTTGTGTGTAATAATTGACATCAATGTACTGCAAAGAAGATGATGCTTTATTGATATTTACATTATCATTTACAACGGTACTCTTGACCTTAGCCGATGGCTTGCTAAGATTGATAACAAGAGGAGGAGGAGGAGAAGAAGGCTTGTTACGACGAAGGTCGATAACAAGAGGCTCAGAAGAGGTGAGTGTGGACACACACAAAAAGAAGAAGAAATGCTGCCTTTTCTTTATTGGCGCAAGGTACCATAAATCGAGTACTCCTGAGAGATCCTGCACTGAGGATCCCCGAGTACAAAAAAGAATTCTGGGGAATGGGACAATAGAGATCGAGCGGTAGTTGCTCCTTTACTCCGTTGACACTCCGATTACAAAAGTGGAAGAAAACCTAAGAAAATTGCTAACTCTCGGCTCACTGGCAAGAAGTGCAGCAATTTGGCTCTTAAAAATGCTTTCCGTTCTGTGTTTTGAAGAGGGATGAATCCCCCTTTTTATAGTCGTTCTTGAGCTGGAATGATGTTATGTGCCCACATGAGAAAATACACTAGTTTTTATGTGGGTGCATGGTCTTGCTTTGGACGCATAGGATGTAGGCACATGCAAGCTGCATGGTCGTGAGTTGATCGTGGTGCTGACATGGCCGCATGGTCCGGTGCACGACTGCTCGTGGAGACTGACGTGGCCGTACACTTCGGTGTACGTTTTGATCGTGGCTTTGACCAAGTCAGGGGCTATTCTGGTTTGGGCGCATAGCCTGAAACAGGGCTATGTGCCCTCTTTCTGGGGAGCTTGTCTTGGGTGCATAGAGCTTCACAGGATGATTTGGGCGCATGGAGCTTCACAGGGTGACTTGGGCGCATGGAGCTTCACAGGGTGACTTAGGCGCATATGAGTTCACTTGGGCGCATATGTCCTTATTGGCTTAGGTGCATAAGGCTTTATTGCTAAAATTTTCATGCTTCTACAAGACCCCCTTCAAAGTTTTCAATACTTTAACGAGTTCGAAATACTTTGAAAGAAGCATGGACCGTCTTCTCGTGATGCAGTGGGCGCATAGCACGACTCGCTCTTTGGGCGCATAGAGTTTAGCCAGCCTGTCAGAGAGATGGCTGTTGTGATCTTCCTCGAAAATCTGAACTGACAGATTCATCGAGGTGGAATTTGAAGAGGTCCATCCTTCATACGTTGTCTATGTCAGCAAATGGCAGTCGCATAGTGTGCAAGAGGCTGAGTCTTCACGTGGGCGCATAGGCCATAGTGGGTGAATAGTGCGCAATGAGCGCATAGGCGCATAGGATTAGTGGGCGCATTGGAATGTGGCCTATGCCTATAAATAGTCTTTGAAAGAGAAAGGAAGTTATTATTCTCATTTCTCTTAGAACTTTCAAAAGACTCTTCTTCTCCTTTCTTTATGAACCTTGTCTCCCAAGGTCGCCAAGAGATCTGCGAAGGACAAGGGGGCTGCACCGAGTGGCTCTCCTCCTGCGACAGCGTCCTCACCAGTCCAGGACCTGATTCTGTGTGAGACCATGCCTCAAAAATAAAGTCTCGAGCGTTAATTTGCGACGCTCAGACTTTTCTTCTGTCTGGGCGCATGCGTCTAAGGCAACATACTTCTGTGAGCATTCTTATGCATCCACAGAAGTCATGCGCCAACACTGTGGTATGCTATACACCAACATGTTGCCATGTTATGCGCCTACATGCTGTTTGTATGTTATGCGCCCACGTTATGTTGTATGTTATGCGCCCATATGTTTGTTTTGGACGTATATCCCTTTGGGCACATAGTCCTTTGGGCGCATAGCCCTTTGGGCGCATAAGAGTCCTTCAGCACTTAGTTTTTTTTGCGGTTTCTGAGTCTGACTTTCTCTTCTATCTTTGCAGTAAACATGTTTGTCCCGAAACTTGAGGGAATCCCTTTCGGCTCTGCTTATCAAGTCCTCGGTACCAGTCTTATAACAAATATGATCAGCAAGGTTCAAGCCATGATCAGTCAAAACCAGTCTACAGAACGGACACTTGCCATACTTGAACATGATAAGACCTTCTTGAGGTAGCTGATTAACGATGAGAAGTTCCTGCTTGGAGGGGCACATTGTTTCAAGAAGCCATACCTCCTGTTCGGTGACAGTGTGGGGTTTAAAGATGGCGAGACCATACACTTGAGAAACCCAATGGCAATCCGTCCGAACAATCAGAGGATATGGCTACCGTCGATGGAGCGTCAGTATCCTTTATCTGCTTTTACTGTCTTAGCCGTACGGCGACCGATGAAGTGGAAGCTAACTCCTGAGCTCCTCGGGGTCATCTCCGGAAGAATACAGTTTGACTCAGGTGATTGGAAGAAGGACACTTTCAAGTGTGTCCGGGGTTCTGCAACTTACTCTACGAGGGGACTGCAACCTGGTGCCGTAATGAACGACATTCCGATTAACCTCCATCCTTATGCCGTTGACACGCTTTGCAATTTGATGATGACGGGGGATGTGTCGTATCCCGCAGGGAAGATGCGGATGAAAGGCTGGAGGTATCCATCTTCATTCTGGAACAACCTCACTGGCTGGGTGCTTTCCACGTATGAAGCCACCCTGAAGACTGCTGGCCTTTATTATGCTATTAGGGCCACTCAATATGGTGTAAGGGTCAACTGGCCAATGTTTGTCTCTTTGGCAGAGTTATATAACCTTCATATTTGTACCTTTTTTACTGTGGATGGGGAGATGGGATTGGCTCTCCATGAGATGCAGGAAGTGTCGAAGCTTCCCTGGGGCACGAAGCCATATGAAGAGTACGCGCCTTGTGATGAAGAGCTTCGAGATCTGGAGAATGAAAACTCCGAGATGATTGATGTGTACAAGAAATTACTTTGCCACCTCCTTATCTGTCATAGGATTACTAAGAAAGGGAGGACCGTGGGGCCAATCCCCACACGAGAGCTTGGATGGGCTACGTTTTCGTTCAAGGAGAAGGGGAGGACCCGGCCTCCTTTTTGATTTTAAAACCTATGGCCAAGTCTGATATAGAAATCCGGATGACAGATTATGATACGACGGATACTGAGGACAATGATGATCCCGAGTCCCCGATCGGCCACTACTTCCGCTAAGATGAATATTCGTTGTCAGAGAAAGCTGTGCTGGTAGCTTTCTTAATGATCTGGCTTCGTGACTGCATAGTCCCTGGAGGTTCAGGGTCCATTGAGAGAATAAGTCGGGGTATGATACTTTCGGCTGTGAAGCTGGCGTTCGGATACCGTCTTGTATTGCTTTTCGCGATGGTTTGTGCCACTGGACGAGGTCTGCGGGACTTTGTTAGGAATGCGGTGACTCCTGACGGCAGGGCCAACTTCGCCCGGACCAAACTTTCGTATCATTTCCTGATGGGGTGGTTGCTACTATATTGTCATACCTTGATGAATGCTGGGCCGATGGCGGATTCTTTGGCAGGAGACGCCTTTCTTCGTAGATTTTGTGATGCAGACTGGACTGTCACCGGTGTACCCGCCTGTAGAAAGGCTTTAGGCTTCTTGCAGAACTATGAGTTCTTCAGAGTATCCCCTCCATCTGACAGCGGTAATGCGGGAGATATCTTAGTGGATGAGGGAGTTCATGCCACTAGTTTGACTGCTGGGGCATTTTACTTGCTTCAATCTATTAGACCATCGCATCTGGTGCTCCGAAACAGAAATCATGCCGATCTGGAGCCATATCTGTCGAGCTGTTTCGTATGGCAGTTTGGCTACAGCCAGCTCCTTTTGGGAAATGCTAGCCCGCACTTGGAGTCGATAGTCAGCTTAATTAACGGGGCACGTGCTTGGATGTATTACAATGCCGGGTACACGGGGGCAGTCTTCACTCTGCATTTGGATAAGACCGAGACCCGTTTGTGCTATGCTGTCGCCAAATTTTATGTTCATAGCAATACTTTTCATCCCTGGTATGATCGTGAACAAAGATTGATATTGGGGGGCTCGGTTTGGCCCCCTTCCTGCGAAAAAGGCGTCGAAGGGACGTAAGAAGGAGAGTGCTGTTCCCACCTTGAAGCCCGCTGTAGCATTGCGGCCGAAAGCTATCCTTAGGGAGCCAACAGTGTCTCCAAAGAAGGATACGAAAGATGACGATTTTTTCCTCTCAATCCTTCTCAGAAGAGGAAAGCTTCAACTGAATTGGCCCAAGAGCCAACTTTAAAGCGGAAGAAGAAAACTATCGCCCTGTGGAGCGCCAAGGAAGTGGGTGCTGGCTCGCCTCCCTTGAGGAGGTCCTCCCGACAAACTGGAAGAGGTGGAGTGGCTTCACGGGCCGTTACTATTCGGGAGGTAGATCTCTTCCTAGACTCCATAGCCGTTCTGGTCAAGCCTTTAGAAGCTTTTTCACCTTTGCGTTTGTCCTTTGCACAGGACCCTAAATTTGAAGCTGAGGTAGGTGCCTCCTCGTCTGAGAAGGTGGATATGACAACAGTATCCCCTCATTGTCCTCGATGGCAGACGACACTCAGCCTTCCTCAGCCAAAGAGGTTGAATCAAAGGATGATCATGGCGAATAGCCGGATTATGGTGGTGACCAAAGAGCCAGTCCTTCTTTCGATATCTCCCTGGGGGCGATGTCTGAAATCGGGGCCATACTGAAAGAGTTGGACGAGAATCAAGTCCAATCGGCTCATCCTCCTACGGGTACGTTATCTTTGCGCCTCTCTTCGGATAAGATTTTTTGACTTCGATTTTGTGTGCTCCTCATGAGGCTGACCACGACTGTATGTTCCCTTATAGACAAGGAGGAGGGACCACTCGCGAAGATAGTCCCTGCCATCGGGGAAGGGGCAGAAGTTGTCCTCGGCTCCTCCAAACTTGCTGGTACAGAGTGAGCTCTTAGTGAGCCTGTATCGGCTACAGAGGGAGAGGTAGAACAGCCTACTGAGGGGGCTGTCACTGAATCTGGTCCTGGTCCAGTTGGGATTGTGGAAGATATCAGGCCTGATGCCGCTCAGGGCCTTGATATTGTTCTTCTTGAACAGTCTGGGCCTGCTCTTAGTTTCCCTGAAGCCAAGACTGATGGCGTAGCCCAGGCTGAAGTTGAGCAAGCCGAAGGTACGAAATTACAACTCTTTCGCATTTTCCTCCCTTTTTTTGGTTACTGATGTACATAATATTTTATTGTCAGGTTCGAATTCTTGTCAGGTATCCCTTCCTGGAGCGGAAGAAACTCTCCAAGCTTCCTCCCCGACGACCTCCACTGAAGACGACGAGATGGCCCAGGAAGTCGTCAAAGCTTTCTACTCTGTGCTGAAAGTAAAGCTTCCTGGAGTCCTGAATCGGAATGCTACCTTTGGCCCTATGAAGGCTGTTGCTGAATGCCAAGTGGCGGCCCTTGAGAGCATTGTCGATTATGAAGAGCAGGCCAATACTCTGAGAAAAGTTCTGAATGACCTGAAGTGTCAGGTGGCCAGGTTTTGGGATACCAAACAGCGGAGCCCGACATCGCTGTTCTGCGTAGAAGACGAGGCTTTGATCATGGCTCTCGCGGAGGAGAAGGCTACTTTCCAGGCGAGGAAGGATGTCCTTGTTCGAGAGATCGACGAATTGGCTAACCAGTATGGTCAGTTCAACGCTGCAAGTGAGGCGCGTGCTGCCTCGAAGAATAAACTGGCTGCACAGATTACCGAGAAGTATAATCACATTGTACAGATCCAGAACGAGATCGCCCAACTGGAAGCCGACTTGAGGACGACAACATCTGAGCAGGAGGATTATTTGGCTCAGGCTGCCATGACCGTCACCACTTCTGTCCATTTAGAAGAACAGCTGGCAAAGTTGGAGGGAGAGCATCTGAGTCTGATCCTTTTCGAGGATAAAATTGCTCATCAAGAAGAGGCACGCCGTCGAGCTACCGCGAAGTCTAAAGCCGAAATTGCGGCTCTATGGAACAACATCAATCGCCTATGTATCCCTTAGATTCTTTGCTTGTGACTATTTTTTTTCTTTCCAGCCGTCACGACTTTGTACCTTTTTTCCATCCTTGATAGATGTTCAAGTAGAGAATAAAGAATCTTTTTAAAATGAATGTGATTTTGTGAAATATCGGAACTAGAGGTAATGTGGACGTAGCAAGAATATTTCTGGTGGGTATTCCGCTGGAGAATTTGATGTGGACCTATTATCCGTTTTATATTCAAGTTTTTTTTGAATATAGATAATAAGTTGAACGAAGCTGCTAGTAGAGGTAATATGGACGTAATAGCAGAGGGTGTTCTATATCTGACCAGAGGTAATATGGACGTGGAAAGATATATAACATTAGGTGGGGAGTGGATAACTCAGAGGTAATATGTATGTTATTATCCTTGATGAATGCTTTGCTCAGAGGTTATGTGGACGTGGCAAAATATTTCTTAATCATTCCACTGGGGAAATAATTATCGAAAAATAATTCAGAGGTAATAGGGACGTGACTTGTTTTCGTCAAACCGAGTTTGGACAGAGTCAAAAACGAAAATAATTCCACTGGAGAAATATTTTAGAGGACCTATTATCCAAGGCGTATTCAAGCCTCTTGAAGTACGGATAATAGTTAGATAATTATTTTGAATCACATAAACATCGCACTGTACATTTACATGACTGAACATATGTGAACATTATGTAAAAAAGGCTACACATAGTATTTCTTCAGGAACTTGCCGTTGATAGGCATCATGAGGAAGTCACCATCAGGCTTGGTTAGTCGGTACACACCGTTAGAATACACTAATTCTATAATGAAAGGACCTTTCCATTTAGGCTGAAATTTCCCTTTTGTTTTGTGCGTCATGACCATTGGTCTTCTCACCGCTAAGACTAGATCACCGACTTAGAAGATTCTTTCTTTCACCTTTTTATTGAAGGCTCTGGAAAGACGTGCTTGGTATAGCTCAATACGTTGCTGAGCTAACAAGCATTTTTCGTTTAGCGCTTCGAGCTTCCGTAGACGCAGACGGTAGCTTTCTTCGGTAGTCAACTCGCTGGCTACGGCTACTCGAAGAGAAAGAATCTAGATTTCTAGGGGAAGAACTGCTTCGCTCCTATAAACCAGAGAGAATGGCGTACTTTCTGTTGGAGTTCGGACCGTTGTACGATAGGCCCATAGACACTCGCCGAGCTTCTCATTCCAATCACGCTTGTTTGAAGACACAAACTTCTTGAGAAGTTTAATGATGGTTTTATTCAAGGCTTCTGCTAGTGTCATGACCCGCACCCGTTTTTCGGATGCGAGAGCGTGAGCAAGCCAGCTGCGTATCGAGCGGACTCCTGCCCCTTTCGAATACGTAAACGCTGTCAAGACTATGGTATACTACCAAATCATGGCAAACAAATCTATATCTCAAATCCATAATAAGTGTACGAAACATGAATGAACACTATGTGTCGTGGTCTGTATCCCACTACCATATATGTCCGATAAGACTCAAAGAATATAATATGAGTCTATAAACTGAATCAATAAACATGGTATCTCATGATAATGAAAGGAAAGCACGAGAGGATAACAATGTAATATCACTGAGAAATACCTGAATCTCACAAGCAATATTGTAATCATCTGAAACCCAAATCATCCGCCATCCAGAACTGCTAACTAACTCCACGCAATCACTAACCTGAAGAGATCATCAGGTCCTCAGAGGATATAGCAAGATACATAAAAACATGCTTGTCTGACAGTTTATCATGCAATAAGAAAAATACAGAAAATAAACGAGAAAAGACCAATCAACACGAAAATACGACTATACCCAACTGGAAGAACCACTATGCATAAACGAACTGCTGGAGGAGAACAAGTGAAAATATGTCACGAGATCAATGGATACTCAAACCCTCGTCCCTAGTGTGGACTCGCAGGTGCGGACAGATAACTACTAACCCTCGCCCCTATTATGGACTCGCAGGTTAGCTTCAAGAAATCAAGATACAGATGACTACTAACCCTCGCTCCTAGTGTGGATTCGCATGTTAGCTTCAAGAATCCAAGGTACAACAGTTCTGTTATGACTTATTCATCCTATGATACGATACGACTCAGTCCAAGTACAGGTGATGACACGACATGACCCAATCAAAATACACGAGAGAACCAATCCAATATAAATCTCAAAATTAACTATAAACAAGGACTATATATACTAGCATGCACGATGTACAAATCACATGTCAATAATCAACCATTAAAACTATATAATAATCGAAATATGCATGTAAATAAACTGTAGAGGGAGGCAAGGTATACTTGCCTATGGTCCTTGCACAAATCCTAGTCACAAGTTGAGAATGAGGGGATGCCGATCTAGGAGCTATCAACCTATAACACATATCGCACCATGAACCATGTACGAAAACTATAAATCAATTCTAATGTTCTAGTTCTAAATTCATGGAATAGTGGCTAGTTGGGTTACTAATCTAATAATAATTAATTCTAGAGTAATTCACTTAAAAACCTAATTTAACCTAATAATAATCTAAAAATAATCTAAACATGCAAGTTTGGCCATCAAAAGTTGTGTTTCCCAATTTTAGAAACCATGGCACGCAAATCGAGACGTCCCATTGATTATCTAGTCAAACATAGTGAACTATAGATTTTGAAAATGTACCTTGGTAGATTTCAATGCCACGAGTGCACTGGTATCAACTGTGCCGCAAAATCACGCTTTGGTCAAAAGATATCGCCGTTATGGCTAATCGTGACCAAAACGGTGATCAACCGATCAATTCTGAGTTCAACAGAATAACTAAAATACTAGATGAACGAATTAATTTCTAGAAAAAAATATATGTCGTAGAGATCTGTGTTAGCTTTCCGAAACTTCAAACGTTCGTGATTTCGATTTCCGGTTCTCCCGAAATCTCGAAAACACCAAAATACGTCAAGTTTCGGACAACCGACACTCTACGAATTTTCCAAAAATTTAGAAATAATATCTATGAAAATAAATTACATAATCAGAAAGCTTACCTCGATACAAATCCAACAAAAAAAAACGACATGCAAAAATCACGTCGGGGTTGGCGGAAATCGCTTCGGGAAGTCGGAAACCCTAGATGAGTTCTCCCACAAAAGGCAGCTAGAATTTAATTAGGGTGGACGAATATAATAATATATATAGGAGAGAGAGGCGGTCACTGTAGCACTTGGCAACGACACGTGGGCCCCCCCGGGTGGATTTCTGGGTAATTATATATTTAATTCAGAAAATTATTTAAAAATTATTTTAAGTCCAAATAAATCAAAATAAATTACAAAAAAATCCAAAAAAATTCTAGAAAATTCTAGAAAATATTTCTAAGTGTCTAGAATATAAATAAAATATTTTAATACAAAAAATCATTGTGTAACCTCACAATAAATTCTCAAAGCCTATAAAATATAATTTCTATAGGTTTTAATTATATAAAAATTTCCAAAAATTCTAAAAAATCTAGAAATATTCTAAAATATTCTAGAAAATATTTTTAGTCATTTAGAGCCCAAATAAAAATATTTGGTCGATAAATACCCCCGTATGATCTTATAGTAAATCCTGAAAGTCCTTAAAAATAATAAAACCTTAAATATTAAATACCTAAAAATGTCTAAAAATCATAATAAAATATAATATAGCTATAGAATGCTTATAGACCCTATCTAGAGATTATGTGACCACAAGCTTGTCATAAATCACTTGTGGGCTTACTCACAACTCCTATGATCATAGAAAAATTAAATGTAAACTATTCAAATAAAAATGAAAAAATATTTTAAAAATTTTCGGGAAGGGAAGCTACAGCTAGCCCGTTAGCCGCTGGATTGTAGGCAGTAGAGGCTACATTCTGGATTCGATTTCTATCACAGAACCGATAGAATGCATGGCTTGCGAATTATGGACCGTTATCATAGATGATTCTGCGAGGTAGGCCGAAGCGGTAGATAACGTGATGTTTATGAAATTGATCATGTTTGATGCCTTCACTTCTGTGAGCAGTATAGCTTTCGCCCATTTGGAGAAGTAATCAGTTTTGGCTAGGATGAACCGATATTCTCTGGAAGATGACGGGCTGATTGGTCCTATGACGTCCATGCCCTAGGCTTCAAAAGGCCAAGATACTACCGTCGGATGTAGAAACTCCAAAGGTTGATGAATGAAATCAGCGTAGAACTGACAGGCTCTATACTTTTTTGTGTATTCAACAGCATCTGCTATCATCGTAGGCTAATAATAACCCATTCATTTGAGGCAATCTTATAATTTGGGACCTGGTTGATGTGTACCACAAACTCTATCGTGAGCCTTCCGGAGTACATGTTCGGCTTCTGTGTCTGATAAATATCGTAACAGTAGCCTGTCGTAAGAGTGTAGGTACAACATCTTGGTAGCTGTATCGTAGTAAAATCTGAGGGATCGCCTTTGGATAGACACTGCTTCCTTCGGGTCCTCGGAGAGGATTCTATAGACGACATAGTCTATAGAACGAAATCTCCAGTCTTTAACATCGACGTTTGTTTTTGTTGTGTAACTGTGATAAATATGTAAGGCATTTTTCACGTAGAATAGTTCTCTACCAGACACTATGATTGACTGCTGAGTATTGGTAGGGACAGTCAAGAAAGCAGCGAGACCGGCTAGAGCATCTGCTTCTATATTCTGTAGTCGAGGCACGTGCTCGATGAAGAATCCAGCGAAAGTAGACGCCAACTCGATTATTGCTTTGTGATAGGGGATGAGATCTTCGTGACGAACTTCATAATCCCCTCGGACCTGACTAACTATTAGTTTGGAATCGCCGTAAGCTTCTAGATAGTCAATTCCCAGTTGTTTTGCCAGTTGTAGGCCGATTAATAGGGCATTATATTCGGCCACGTTATTGGTGCATGGTTCCACGAGAGAATATGCACGATGTATAACCAGATGATCATGTGACACGAGAACGACGCCTACCCCGACCATAATATTTCCTTTAGGTCCTGTTCTTGATGCACCGTCAAAGAACATTCGCCAAATGGGGATCTCTTCAGTTGCAGTGTTAGACTCCACTACTTCATCGAAGATTTTATCGTAGAGTTTGAAAGATTCTGGTACCGGATGGGCTGCTAGGAAATTAGCTAATGCTTGTCCTTTCACTGCCTTCTGAGGAACGAAGAGCATATCGTATGGAGTCAACAACATTGCCCATGTAGCTAAACAGGAATTGAGAAAACCCGGTTTAGTCATGAGTATTCTGAGAGGATTGACTTTAGATATGATGTGGATAGTCTGCCCAGACACATAGTGGCTTGTCTTCTAGATAGCAAATACCAGTGCAAGGTATTCCTTTTCCACAGGTGTGTATCTATGCTCGGCACCCACCATTGTGTGGATGAGGTAGTAGATTGTCTGTTCATGGTCGCTTTCATTCTTCTGAGCTAATAGGGCGCCAAGAGAATGGTCCATAGTACGGACATATAGTAAGAAAGGCTTCCCCATTATTGGAGCTACCAATACTGGGGGGCTTGTAAGATACTTCTTGATGTCTTCGAATGCGCGTTGACATTGTTCAGTCCAGACGAAAGATACGCCTTTCTTCATGAGCTGAGTGAATGGTTAACACCTTCCAGAAAGGTTCGAAATGAATCGTCTGATGTAGGCTAGCCTTCCTTGTAGTCTGCGTAGCTCTTTGAGGTTTCTTGGAGGATGCATATCGAGAATAACCTTCACTTTCTTCGGGTCAAGATGTATACCCTTTGAAGTGATGACGAAACCAATAAACTTGTCGCTGGAGACTTCCAGGAAGAACTTAGTTGGATTCATCTTGAGTTGGTATGCACGCATTAGTTCGAACACCGTTCTTAAGTCTTGGAGGTGGTTGCCCATGAGACGACTTTTATCTGCGATATCGTCTACGTAGCACTCCACAGTTTTGCACAAATAATCATGAAAAATTGTGTTCGTAGCTCGCTGGTATGTCGCCCCTGCATTCTTCAGTCCGAAGGGCATCAACGTATAGCAGAATACCCCCAATGGTATTCGAAAAGATGTGTGCTTCTCGTCGTCGAGGAACATCTTAATCTGGTTGTAGCCTGAGAACCCATCCATGAAGGATATCCGCTCGAAGCTGCAAGTATTATCGATCATTATGTCAATGATCGGTAGAGGAAACTTGTCTTTCGGGCATACAGAGTTTAAATTATGGTAATCGATACAGACTTGAACTTTACCGTTCTTTTTCATGACTGAAACGATATTGACAACCCAGTTAGGGTGTTGTTCTTTACGAATGAATGCACTGACAATGAGCTTCTTGACTTCATTCTCGATGGCCTTTATGACATCTGGTCGGAATCATCGTTGTTGCTGCTTTACTGGCTTAGCTTTAGACGAAATATTCAGGCGGTACACGGCGACTTTAGGGTCCAGGCCTGGCATATCTTCATAGCTCCATGCAAAGACGTCGAAGTATTCTTTTATAAGCTGTATAAAAGATTGTCGTTCATCGCCAGATAGACTTTTACTGATGAAGATTGGTTTAAAAGATAATTCATCTCCTAAATTGACTTGGATGAATTCGTCTTCGATAGGTGGTTCACGTTGTTCGAAGTGCAGCTTCCACCTAGTATCCATCTTTTGAGCCTATTATTCAAGCTCGATCGATTGGATATCGTCTGTGATTTGGTCAAATAAAACCATGTTGACGGACAGAGTTGCTTTGAACATGTCGCCAATACTGGAGTCTGAGTCCCAGAGGCAGGAATCAGAAGAGTGAGAACAACGATCTGCTTCATTATCTGATCTTTCGAGATTTGTTAAAGAAGTGACATAATCCAAACCAACATCGTTTCTTTGATAGTAGTTCTCGAGTTTGCCAGGAGGACCAAAGTGTTGTATTGGCAACCGTTATCCTCGACCGTAATTTAGCTCCTGGTCGCTTTTGATGTCATATCCCATATTCTGGATGATATTCTTGGCCTGCCAACTATATCGAAAAAGTTTATTTTTTCAGAGTCATAATCAGCTTCCATGTTGTGCTTGGGAGAAGTAGATTCCGGAACGAACTTTTTTTCTCCAATTATTCGACCGAAGATGATTAGTTCTTCGCCCTTCTTTCTGGCTGGAACGATGAAGTAGTGGATATCTTCTGGGTAAATATTTTCCCGTAGATGAGACGTCGTGACCGGCATACAGAGGTGTGGTCCTATGCCGTGCTCTAGAGCGTATATCATATCTATGTAGTGGTTTACAGATTGATAGACATCGGAGTAATTCAAAGATAAACCTTTACTAAGAAAATATGCAAGTTCTTTTTCAGAGATAACATCATCCGCTGAAGGTACATTATTATGAGTATTGATATACTCATTGAGAGGATCATCATCTGGAAGAGGAGCCATAGTCTTGGCCAAGTTCACCATGTAGGGTAATTCTTCAGGATTGGAAGGACGAACTTCAGCAGGTTCCTTCCGAGGTGCCTTGCGGAGAGTGATGGTCAATGGTTTGACCTTGTCAGGGTTCTTCTTTTTCATCCAGATTGTGAGAGGCTTCGGAGTACTTTTTGGAGCAATACGTCCTTTGACTCGGATAATCAGGGGACCATCATTGGAGGATGAACTTGCTTCAGCTTTATTGTTAGCTTCGTTGCCGTCATCCTTGGGGGGCTGAGATTGGTAAAGTACCGAATCTCCATAGTAGGCTTCGATGCCCTTAAAAGGATCGACATCGACAAACTCTATCTTTATGATACCGTCGCTGTTGACGTACTTGAAGTACTGGTGAAGTATGGAAGTAACGATCATGTTCTCGTGTATCCATGGACTTCCCAACAAGACATTGTAGGATAAATTGGCAACGATCACATAGCAGGAAACCTCCGTTCGGAGATCACCAATCTGGCACTTGAGACGGATCTTACCCAGCGGGTGGCTTCAACCAGCATTTAAAGCCATGATAGTTGTATTGGTTACAGATAGCTTGTGCAGAAGGATTCCTAAAATTTGAAGTAAACTTCTAGGAATGATGCTGTGGGAGGATCCTGGATCGATGTGCATGCGGTTCACCTTGACAGCCCCGATATACCCTGTATAGTATAGGAGTCTATCATGACGATTATTTTTGAGTAGCATGTCCTCCTGTGAAAAGGTGAAGTTGGGCACCACTTCCATAGTACTGTGGCAGTAGGAATTGGAGACAAGGTCTTCAGCAGGGGCTTTGACTTCAGCGAGATAAGAGTCGACATATAGTAATGCCTCACTTAAGGCCTTCCGCATTTCTTTGGAGAGTCGTAATAGATCGAACAGAGACAACCTGGCAGGTGTACTGGCCAGCTGTGCCAGTATGTCAAAGTTATAGGACCGATCCATGCCTTCGGGAGCTGGCGCCTTCAGAGACTTGTCAAACTGCGTCTCCTTCTGCTTGGCTTTGTCGGTAGTTGAAGGCTTAGGCGGGCCGACTTATGAGCTTGTGGAGATAGCAGGAGCTTGAGAAGGTACTGCTTCTTCTTGTGCGGGATCGTACGTCCGAAGATAAGCCTTCTTCAATCGCGTCTCGCAAGATAGAACCTCGTAGATGGAAGAAGACACCATATAGCATGACTTGTATTTCGTACCCCTTTTTGCTTTGGACGATACCACCCCCTGTGTCATCTCTTGTACAAGGTCCGGATGGACCCACATGATCTCACTACGTTCAGTCGTGAGTGGCATCAAGGTTGAGTTGTAAGCTGGTGGTAGGTTGACGACTTCCATTATTGCCTTGGGGATTGGGACCACGCCATCTTGGAGTTTTGTGGGAGGAAAATCACAAAACTGAAGAGAGATCATGTTAGAAGATACGACCTTGTCTTCAGCTTCGAGGTTGATCACTTAGCTATCGATAAGCTATTATATTTTATTCTTCAGGATGATGCAGACCTTGGTGGAATGATACATGTACTGATGATAGAGACAATACTTGGGATCGTTGAGTTGGTTCGCCTCTGCAGGACGTCGTGGTGGAGGCAATGTCAGTTTATTACCCTTCGTTAATGTGTAAAAAATGGTAATGACATTATCTTCGTCAAAGAAGAAGGTCTCCTTAGGCTTATCGGAGGTGCCCTGAGAATTGGAAGCTCCTTTGGAAGTGTCGACCTTTAGGACTTCTTTCCCTTTATCCCCACGGACAGGGATAGTTTGAGGATGCTTGCCCTTGTCTTCCAATTTGGGTGTTTTCAACTCCAGTAATTCTAAATTAGGAACGGCATTTTCAGCAGCATCAGCGGCCCTAATAAAAGCAGACCATATATCATACTTATGTATACCCAGACAGAACTTTACTGTAGGAAGGAAGTTATGTCGACAAGTATCCATAAGTTCTGAGTCTGGTATGGCGAAGGGCATCTTCAGTACTAGCCGCCTGAAGTGTTCGATGAAGGCAATGACAGACTTAGTCCTCCTTTGCTTGGTCTCGACGAGGGTGGACATACTAACGTGCATGCCACTCTCATAAAACCTGTTGAGGAACAACCTTTTCAAGTCTTTAAACGAATTGATACAACTGTCAGGTAGACTGCAGAACCATTCAAAAGCTACCTCATGCAAGGTGCTAATAAACAGCCTTGACAAGAACGGATCGTCCCTGGGTAAATATAGAGTCTGCGTGTTGAAGTATGTCATGTGTTGACGAGGAAAAGTTAAACCGTCAAATGAATTTAGCGTCAGCGACTTGTAGTTAGGAGGGCAAGTAGCATTCTTCCATTCAGGAGGATAAGGTTGAGATATCCCCATCTTCTGAAGCTCTTCTTTATGTGAGATGGTGTCGAGACGGGCAACCAGAGAATCAATTACATCCTGTTGATTAAGAAGGTGTTGGGAAATGGCTGCTGAACGATTGTCAAGCGTTGTTGGCGAAGGACCACCCCCAGCATTTGCAAGATTTGGGGGAGGCACAACGGAATGATACTCCTTTTATAGTGAAGGAGGGTTGTTGCTATGAGCCGGACTAGCGTGAGCCGAGACGTTTTGTTGAGGTAGAGGAATAACCCCAGCAGCTTGGACCGCCATGATACTGGTAAGCATATCAGTGATCTTAGCGAATGCTGTTTCAAGACCCTCTAGTCGTTTGCCAGTCTGATCACTGGCTTCTTTAGGTCCTTCTCCATCTGCCATGTACGTAGATAACATATGAGGATGAAAAGAGAAAATAGTACAACTGGTACTAATACTGTCTGTCTCTGAGTTGACAAGTCCCTCATATTCAGGTAAAGAAGGTAGATAGTCGCCATCAGACTCGGAGGGATCGTCGTCCTCTGGAAGGCTACCCAGTGTGAAGGTCATCCGCTTCAGACTCTGAGGGAATACTACCCCAAGCTTGGGAGTCTTCATCATCTATACGGAATCTTACCTTTGACCGAGTACCCATATAGACTCCTTCAGATGTGACAACCTGCTGGCTATCTGTTGGTAGACTTCTTCTTCTTCTTCTCGTAGAACTAAGAGAGAAAATTGGGTTTATGGTCCACCGTCTTTGATTGGGGCTTCCATAAGGGGACCCTATGAAGCCATGTTGGATGAAACACACAACGACTTTTCATCGTCAGAGAAATACAGCCGTCGAAACACGGACTGTCTCTGAGGCACTCTTATTTCTTTGGAGCAGCAACAGTTGATGACAATATTGGTGCATGGATGTGCACCATGAATTGTTATGTCATCCCTCGCTTTATGCTTATGATTTATCATCTTGCGTAAGTCAGCGGAAGGGATTTTTGTCTTACAACCCATGTTGTATGCATCGCGGAGCTTTGCATGCAGGTTTGTAAGGAGAGTTGGCACATCCAGACTTAGTTCACGTGCAGGGGCAACCCCCACACCTAAGTTCTATGATGTCCTTGAAGACAGCCCCCTGCTATAAGCATTGGGGCCTGTCTTTTTGCTGTAGGCGCATAGGCCTTAGATACTGGCTTTGGGTGTATGCTTCTTGGCAGCATGTCTAAGCTTCCTTGATGTGGACGTATAGTATGGATCAGTTGAGCCTGGACGCATAGCCTTGGGCGCATGACCCTGGATGCCCAATCTGTCGAAGACAGAAGCTTCCTGATTAGAGTTACGCGCCCACACATCCCCTTAGGCGCATAGCTTTGGACGCATGCTTGATAGAGCAGTACCGTTTTCTTCCAGCTTTGCCTCTTTCATTTGTAAGCCTCGCTGGGTTTGCCCAGAGTGTCGAATACCCTGATTCTTGGTATCGTAGAACTTTTCTTTGCCAAGTCTCGAGCGTCGAACACTCTGTTGTTGGTTGCACAAGAGAGAAGTCGCTGGGCTAGTAGAGCCCGGAACGGTGTGAGCCTTCTTCACATGGGGAGCTTCTGTGGCAGAGCCATGCACCCATGTGACAGAGTCCTCCAGTTGTATATCTTCTATGGCACTGGCAGGATATGTACGGCAAGCCTTCGGAAGCCAAGTCTTGCGAGACTTGTTTGGCTTCCTTGATTTTGAGGGAGTAGAGCCGTCCCTCGAGAGCATTTCTTCGAACTCCTGCTGATCGAACTTTATGATCAGCATCATCTGAGTGCTCTCCACTTTGTCAATATCGGATTGCATCACCACCTTGTCATCAGAGGAAAAGGTAGTCCCCAACAGAGTCGTCATTTTTGTGGACACACACAAAAAGAAGAAGAAATACTATCTTTTCTTTATTGGCGCAAGGCAGCACAAATCGAGTACGCTTGAGAGATCATACGCTGAGGATCCCCGAGTACAAAAAAGAATTCTGGGGAATGGGACGATGGAGATCAAGCGGCAGTTGCTCCTTTACTCCGTTGACACTCTGATTACAAAAATAGAAGAAAACCTAAGAAAATTGCTAACTCTCGGCTTACTGGCAAGAAGTGCAGCAATTTGGCTATTAAAAATGCTCTCCGTTCTGTGTTTTGAAGAGGAATGAACCTCCCTTTTTATAGTCGATCTTGAGCTGGAATGATGTTATGTGCCCACATAAGAAAATATATTGGTTTTCATGTGGACGCATGCTCTTGCTTTGGGCACATAGGATATAGGCGCATGCAAGCTGCGTGGTCGTGGGTTGATCGTGGTGCTGACGTGGCCGCATGCTTCGGTACACGACTGCTCATAGAGACTGACGTGGCCGTACGCTTTGGTGCACATTTTGATCGTGGCTTTGACCAAGTCAGGAGCTATTCTGGTTTGGACGCATAGCCTGAAACAGGGCTATGCGCCCTCTTTCTGGGGTAGCTTGTCTTGGGCGCATAGAGCTTCACAGGATGACTTGGGAGAGTGGAGCTTGACAGGGTAACTTGGGCGCATGGAGCTTCACAGGGTGACTTGGGCACATATGAGTTCACTTGGGCACATATGTCATCATTGGCTTGGGCGCATAAGGCTTTATTGCTGAAATTTTCATGCTTCTACAGTGAGCTCCCTATGCTCCATCTCTTTAGTAAGAGGATGCTTGATAGAAGGGGATAGATTGAAGGTCAGCATCTCATAAGACGAAGGACGAGAAGTGCATCCCTTGACCGGAATCACCAAGATATTAGCTGGACTCTCTTTCTGGTCTTCTTCAGTGTCCATGGCCAATAAGACTTTTATGAACTCCTCTTTATACATTCAGGAATCTGTATAATAGGCCTCGATGCCTCAGAAGGAATTAAGATTAGCTACTTCCCTCCGGACTTCTCCATTTTCATCGACATATTTGAACCATTGATGGAGAGTGGACGGCACGATGTTATGTTCATGCAACCATGGTCTTCCAACAAAACGTTGTAGGAGACATGATTATCAATCACATAGAAGGTGACCTTCGTGCGGAGATTGCCAATTTAGACTTTCAGGCGAATCGTTCCAAATGGTTCGCTTCTCCCGAAATTGAACCCCAGAATAGTCGTGATTATTGTAGAGAGGTTATGAATTAGGATCTTCAGTGCATCCAATAGAGTCTTCGGCATAATACTGAGTGCAGATCCTGGGTCGAATAGAATACGATCGACCTTCATGGTATCAACATACCCCGTATAATAGAGAGGTCGATCATGTCGATTGTTCTCCGGAAGCATATCATCTTGAGTGAAGATGATATTAGGAATCAGTTCCATCACACTATGACAGTGAGAGCATGCCGCTGGTTCCTTGTCCGGTTTCTTAAGATAGGCCAGGCAAGCATCGGCTTGCATCAAAGCTTCACTAAATGTCTTTTGGATTTCCCTCGAGAGACGCAAGAGTTCAAAAATTGATAACCTTGCTGGTGTATTGGCTAATTGAGCTAATATGTCAAAGTTATATAGCTTTTTGAGTCCATGAGGTTGAGTTTTCTTCAATATTTTGTCAAAGCGAACTGGTTGTTTGCCTTTGTCAGATGATGTTGGTTTCGAAGGAATAGGTTCCTCTTGGGGCGATGACGTCGAAGGAATATTGATAGCAGGAGCAGAAGATGCTGGAGGGGCATCAGAGATTGAAGGAGGTGTGACCACATTCTCTTGTCCCTCTGGATCGTCTCGGAGATAGAGCCTCCCAGATCTGATACCAGTCATGGCTTCTTCTTCCGGAACTGGTGCAAAGGAAACCATGTTGCAGCTCTTCATCCGAGTCTCGCTTATGGAAGACTTCTTTTGGAGGGATGAAGGATCTGTCCAGAATCCCAAGCCAACACGGAAATGTTTTTGTTGAAGATACAGAAAAAGAGGTATAGGAGACCCTTTTTCATCATTCAAGCTAGGGACTTTCGGTAGATCATATCCCATCTTTGTCATCAGTTCATGGGACTGTTGACTGTTTAAATAGAATTCTGACCGATAATTGATTTTCGGCTTTGGTGCCACCGTTTCGATAGAAGGATGTGAAGCCACCGCTGGAATGAATATAGCATCCAAGGGTGAAAGATGTCTGCCCAGTGATGTCATATGACATGACTTGTACTTAGCTTCCTTTATTGACTTGGTAGAGGAAGCAAGTGTCTTTAATTCAAAATCAGCAACCAAGTCTAGGTGAATCCACGTGATCTTTCCTTTATCAATTGACAGAGATACGAGACCGTCGCTTCGTGCTGGCGGAAGGTTGACGATCTCCAGGGTAGCTTTTGGAATGGGGACAACTCCGTCCTGTACTAATTGAGCAAGACAATCATCGAATTACAGAGAGTCGACATTAGCAGTCACCATCTTTTCATCTTGGTAGAGAGTGATTGTCTTGGCGTTGATCAGTTCTTGGATCTTCCCTTTGAGTACGTGACATGCTCTGATTGGATGCCCGAAGAACCTATAATATATATAATATTTAGGATTGTCAGTTTTACCTACTTCATTTGGCCGTTTAGCTTCGGACAGTTGAAGTTTATTGCTTTTGATAAGACAATCAAATATGCTGAGAATGTTGTCCTCGTCAAAGAAATATTCCTCCTAGGACGTGGTGCTCTCTGTGGGGGTGCCATCGTTGCAGGTGTTGATTGACCCACATTAATAGCCAAGGCTTCCTTGCCTTTGCGGTTATTCTGAAGACCACCGCTGTTGGTTGCAGAATGTTCATCTTTGTCGAGATTAGGTATCTGGATGCCTAGTTGTTTGAATTTATCAGCACTGTCCTCAGCTACCCTGACACTTACTATGAAGGAGGCCCAATCTTGGAATTGTATGGGTCCGATCCACATGCTGACTATAGGTAACAAGTTTGATTTGTATGTATCTATAGTCAGTGCATTTGGAAACCCAGGGGCATTTTGAGTGCCTCACGTCGGAAGCGTTCGATGAAATATTCAGCAGTTTTATTAGGCAGTTATTTAATCTTGATAAGGGCCGACATGGTCATGTCGTTCGTTACTTCATAGAACCGTTCCAGGAATATTTACTTCAATCCTGCAAAAGATATTATGCAGCCATCTGGCAAGCTATGATACAAGTCATTGGCCACACCCGCCAAGCACCCGATGAATACTCTAATGAGTAGAGCATCGTTGGATTGGAGCTGGTTAGTCATAACCTCGAAATGGTTGAGATACTGACTCGAAGATGAGCTACTGTCAAACAACATGATAGTTGGTGGCTTTTGCTTAGGTAGAAATGGGACTTCCTTCCATTCTACAGGATAAGGCTATTTGATTTCTAATTTTTGTAGACTATCCTTCTGCTTAAAGGCTTCAAACTGATTATGTAACAGCCTCACTGCCATAAGAGGATCTCCTAATGCCTGAGGAGCAGTAGATTGGTTTGATGTATTAGGAGGCAGAACCGCATGATAAGTACCACCTCCAGCACCAGACTGACTTGGAGTAGACTGAGCTGGCATAGTAGCATTAAGAGGAGATTGTACCCTCAGACCAGTATTGACAGGTACAGATGCTGCTATATGTTCTTGGATTGGAATTGGATTCACAACTGATGGAATAGTGTGTTGAGCTACGATTACAGCATGCATATTTGTAACTATTTCAGTCATGGTTTTCAAGTTGGCCTCTAAAGCAGCGATCTGCTGCTCCTGATTGCCGGAGCTGGAAGCATCTTGTTCTTCATTAGTGACATAGACAGTCACTTCTCTGGCCACCGAAGATGAACTAGTGGAAAAGATAGTCCGATCAGAGCTCTCGTTATCGGCATCGAAGTCATGCAGGAAACTACCCCCAAGATGAGGAGTGGGAAGATTCCTTTGACTGAGGAGATGTCGGTTAGAATTAGGAAGATTTCTTTGACCGATTATTTCTTGGTCGGAAAGAAAATTCCTTTGGCCGATTATTTCTTGGTCGAAATCAAGAATATTCCTTTGACCGAGTATGTCTCGGCTTCTTGACCTTGTATTTTGGTAGACCCCTTCATCGGAGTCATGGATACGATCAAGGTATTGTTGACTGGGATTGCGAGATGTATTACCTCTTGGACGTTTTTTACCCCAGTACTTCGGGACGTCATGTTGACCGAAGCATATAGAAATTCATCTTCGTCTACCATAATGAGTTCAGGAGTCCGAGTGTAGTTCAAATGATCGAAGACAGACCGTTTAGCTGATTGACAGCAATATTTTGATCACTACTTCATGGTGATGATTACAGTGGTATTCCTGATGTAGAGTTATTGGTGGAAAAGATGGCCATACGATCTTCAGATTTTGTAAAAGAAATTTACGAAGATCGATTACAGTGACAGGAAATGGAGAAGTCGGAGGTACATTTTCCTTGATTATGTTAGGAATATGGTTTCGGTTCTTGAGATGCCTTGTTTCCTGTGTGTACAGAGAAGTACTGAGTTCATTGGCATGTGTGAGAGGATTATTGATTTGAGAAGCCTTCACTGTATGCAATTTAGTAGGTGGCGTAGATTGTTATTAATGCAGACTTGATAAAGTTTGTTCTGTTCTATGCTGGTTAAGATAAGTGTGCATGTCAGAGTTATGCGCCACCTGGCTGTCTGTCTGAGACACCCTCAGGTTTCTCTGTCTTTTGTCTTGATATGCGAAGAGTAGGAAGATCCTGGCTCTGCCTTGGTTGGCGCTGGCCAGTTTAATGAGGAATGGGCAGGATGCCTTGCTGTTCTGTACACCCTGTCCCAATACGTTTGGCACGGCACAGATGGGCAACGGGAAATAGACTTCTAGTAGAGTCTAATTTCATGGCATTGATTTGTTTGTCTCTGCCAAGAGAAGTAGAGTTTCTACTCTGAAGT
This sequence comes from Iris pallida, assembly GCA_029216955.1. Taxonomy (NCBI): domain Eukaryota; kingdom Viridiplantae; phylum Streptophyta; class Magnoliopsida; order Asparagales; family Iridaceae; genus Iris; species Iris pallida. Next base: position 1,718,132 of record JANAVB010005600.1, read on the forward strand.
ATTCTTGCATTGATTAGCACAGAGGCACAATCAGACGCGTTTTCCAATGAGTCTAGGACTGGAGAAGAATAAGGAGAGGCCATAGGGTGCTTTTCTTTATTCTGTGTAGAGGTAGTGGTTGGTGCACTCTCTACCAAGTTCAAAAGTGGGAAGGAATAGGGAGTAACTATATGGCATTGTCCTTTAATTGGCGCCGAGACCATGACTGGCGCACCCTCTACCAATTTTAGAATTAGTGAGGAAGAAGAAATGGCAACAATAATTTTCTTCCTGCTTGGCGCATGAGTCATGTTTGGTACACTGGAGGACTTTGGAATCCAGATGGCACGCGCCTTATTCTTGGCTGCAACAGTGTTGGAGCGCCTCTCAGCTCCAGCGCTAATTATGGCTTCGTAGGTAGTTTGTTCGACTTTCACGACCAAAGGCTTCTGCGTCGTGCCGACCGACGCAACATCGTATTGAGTTGTCACTTTTTCGTCGGAGGAGAAATTCGTTTCCAGCAGATTTGTTATTTTGTTTATAAAAACAAAAGTTTGATTACAAACTCAGAAAAGTACAAGAGTACGATTTGATTTCTGGGGAAGTACAAGTGTAAAAATCTGATTAGAAGACGATTACTTTATCCCTTTGACAATGCAAAGAAAGCCTTTGGAGATTGCTGCAGCAAGTGCTCAGGGGATTATGATCATTAGTTATCATTGTGAAGTGATTTGGAACTCTATTTATAGAGTTATGAAATAACTGTCAGCCAGTTATTTTGATTGGCGCACACTGCAATTGGCACACCATCATCCTTTGCACGAACGGTTAACTTAATTGCAAATAAAGCATGCCATTCTGTGAGGGAGATGCGCTTGGTCGTGGGCAGTGAAGTGTGCACGTTCTTCAAGATTAGTGGCCTGTGCTCCATGTCAGCTAACTGCTTCTGGATGATAAGACCAAATAGCGCCAACTGCTGAATGGCGCCAGGCGCTATTTGCTGTTTTAATGCCCTCTGCTTAATATAGTGATATTGATTACCTCGCATCAAATACAAATGGCACAAGGCCGCTATCAGTCATTATGACAAATCTGACACAATCTTCTCGAGCGTCGTGTGCTCGGGGTTAGAACAAAATTTTCTTGATTGACGTGTTGCCAGTCATGATGACAACTGTTTTAGCTTCTCGAGGAAGCTTGCCACATTGTGGCCAGAGTCACTAGGTCCAGCGCCAACTGATTCCATGCGCCATCTGATGACCCGCGCTATTTGATGATTTGAGTCCTGGCGCCATTTATGAGTAGCGCATGGTGATGTTTATACTTTTTGAGCTTCTACATCATGCTTGTATTTGTCTCTAAGTTTCTTACTACCATCAAGGAGATCATTAAAAGCATTAGAGAGTTCATCATAAGAGAAATATTCAAAAAGAGGAATTATTGTTACCTTATTTGTTAATGCCATTAGTCATATATTTGTAGCATTATGATGGCTTTCTTCTTCTTTGGAGTCGCTTGCATCAGTTTCATGCCATATGCTCGTGTTATCATATTTGCTAGTCAAAAAAATCCTTCTTTGTTTGTAAGTTTTGTAGAAAATCCTTCTTTATATGGCCTGTCTTCTTGCAGTTGTAGCACACATGTTTTTCATCTTTGTACTCTTTTTTCTTTCGGTTTGGTCTTTTAAACTTCAATAATTTTCAAAAGTTCTTGGAAAATAAGGCCAGCACCTCATCATCTGAATCATCTTCTTAGGTTTCATCTTTGGAGATCTTTTAATGATGTTCCTTAAATGCAATAGTTTTATTCTTAGGTGTTGATTCTTCAAACTCCTTAAGATACAACTCTTGTGTCATTAGCTTCCCCATGAGCGTTTCAAGAGTTATGACGGTGATGTCATTTCCTTCTATGATTATCGTTGCTTTTGGGTTCCAATTCTTGGTGATTCTCCAAAGTATTTTGCGTACTTTTTTATGATTGTTATATTCCTTGCCAAGAGAAGAGAAAGGATTAACAGCATCAAGAAAACATGTAAACATTTGTATAATGGTCTCATTAGGCTACATTTTGAATGCCTCATATTCTTGTGTTAACCTACTGATTTTGGCTTCCTTCACTTGTGAAGTTTTTTCATGAGTTATCTGAAAAACTTTCCAAATCTCATGGGAAGTAGTACATGTAAATATTCTATTAAACTCAGTTCTGTCTGCTGTACAGAGTAAAATGTTAATAACTTTAACATCAAGACTAGATTTTTTTTCAAGCTCCTTATATCTATCACGTGGTTTTTCAACAAGATTGTCTTCTATAACAATTTTAGCAGACTTTCTGTAGTCGTCAATGATAATAAACCATAAATCAAAATCTAGTGACTTTAAATAAAAGATCATGCTTGTTTTTCAATACGTGTAGTTGGTACCATCAAATAGAGGTGGCCTCTTTCTGGATTGGCTCTCACCATTGTCGGTATTGATAGATTTAATAGTTTCCTTGGATCTACTCAAGGATATTAATTATGTTTAAGATACCATGCTCTGATACCAACTGAAGGCAACTCTAGAAAGGGGTGAACATAGTGCAGCAGAAATAATCCAATAAAAACTAAGGCAAATGACCAACTAATTTTTTTAGCAAGCAAGTATATTGGCGTCCTTCGTGGAAGGCAATCCAGTCCCGGATACTTTTGTATGATATTAATCTACTATTTGAGAAATAATACTACACCACGTGCTTTGATCTGAAGGGCACACCGACTTCTTACAACCATATGCTTTGATCCGAAGAGCACGTAGACTTCAACACTTGAAATGAAATCTGAACTTGGATTTCGAAGCTTCTACATCTCTTCAAAGACTTCTAATCGATATTGTACTTTGGGGCACATAGAGGGCTTAGGAGTTTGTTCATGGGGATTGGAAGATTGTAGAGCTCAAGAAGATATAGAATTAAAATGAATTGGAGAGTAGAAATGATAAAAACACATGGATATTTATAGGATTTTTTAGGGACCGAGTTCGGTCCCCAAACCTCCAAAAATTCGAACGTTTGGTTCCATGTTCTCCTAGACGAACAAATCAAATCAGGAGCTGTTGAATATTGGGTTATACAGGGACCGAGTTCGGCCATAGTTCGGCCAGATGCAAAACTTTTCCCAAGTTTGGTCTCTATGGGACCAGAATAGTTCTGGGAAGGCTAGCTAGTTTATGGACTTGTGATCAAGTTAGTTTTTGTGACAAAATATGGATTTTGGCCCAGTTTGAGTGAACTAGGGTTTGATATAGTTTGTGGACTATCTAGTTTCCAATATGACTCAATGTATATAATCCTAGACACAAATAAATAACAAATACATAAATAAAGAAAAAGACTAAACGAATAAAACTTGTATTCTTTGACTTGTGAGCAGTAGCAGAGATGATGAAATGTCTTTATTAGTTGTTTGTGCTTGTACTGTATTAAGTCATATCAAATCAAAGTTTAGTCGATTATCAAAATCAAGTTGACCGTGACCAATTTGGGTCAACATACTTATGGATTTGTAGATCACTATCGTGACGGGTACTCTTCCAGCACACTGTCGAGTGTTGCCATACTTGATCATGGATTATCGATTTCCTAGGATAGCTTGGATAGACTTCAGGACATATTACCGTTGGAACCTCGATTGTATGTGCTAGTAATTCATATTGTGATAACCTTAGTTAATATTACCAAGCCCTACTTCATGATTGGCCGTGATTGATGGATTATTTATAGTACCATTCTTGTATTAATTCTTGTACATGTATACTACTTCTGATTATGTTTTTGTACATATATCATGCTCATGTTATTTATCCTGTACTCACATGTTTTTCATATTTATTGATCATGCTCACGTATATGTTCACATATTCCTATTTACTTATTTCTATCATGTTGCTTATATGCTATCATTTTATATCTGTAGTATTTTCCTACTTATTTTTATATGCTTGCAAGCTGGTTTTTCGTTCATTGTGTGGCTTCCTCTGTAGTATTTGCTATCTAGGTTGACTCCACTGATTTTGTATAGCCATATCTCGTGAAGGAAGAAGAGGATCTACAGTACCTCTTGCTTGATCGATTACCACCCGAAGGACCACTAGTCAAGTGCCTGAGTGGGTTTTTATTCTCTTCATCCACTAGTTATCTTGGATATTAATTTGCAGTATTAGCCACAAAGAACGTGTTTAGCTCATGTTTTGGACCTTAACTTCTTGTCTATGAGCTGACATAATTTTTATATATATCTAGATAGCAGCTAGACCTAATGATGTATTATATATACTCATGCTAATTCTTTATTTTGTACTATTAGTTTCATAATCATCTATATGTATAGTTTGAGACATTTTATTATTTTATGTCTGATGATCATACATCTTTTATCTTATTGATTGCTTGTGATTGAGACACCTAGAATTGTTTGACCTATTATTGACCATTGGATTGTAGAATAACCCTCATTTCTTTCATAGTTGTAATTGTATTTCGGGTTATCGATGTACTCTGATATACGTAACTGGCCTAGTTCTGTATCTGCTCTCAAGTATTCTGGTTCTGGGCGTGATATTACCCGATAGTTTTCTGGAAGCATTGAATATTTTTATTATTGTATCATTAGGTTTCTAGTATCCGTCATCATTTTTCGGGACTCTCATTCGACTAGTAGCCATATAAGGCGTTAAATATATCAAAAAAAAGTTTGTAATATCCTTGATAACATATGCTTCACATATAGAACCCTCTGTTCTTGCCTAATTTTTCTTCTTTCTTTTTATATGGTGAAGATACCATTAACTGTTACATCCATCGGTAACCAACCGGTCCACCAATACGTGCCTTTTGGGAAAGATGAATTAGAAATACTCTATATAGTCAAAGAACCCGGGAGGGAACACCCTCTTGAGTTTGAATAATGTACTTAATGTCCTACTTTTCTATACGATCGACGAGCAACTTAGTAGAAAAAAAGATATCTGAAGAATATACTAATATCTGTCAATGGATCCCAGGCGGTCCGCGGTAAGAATTTTTGAAGTTCAATCAAAATTGATTTCAACATGAATACGTGACAATCGTGACTTTTTATTTCCATCAGTTTGTTCTACTTTAGGTTGAAGCATCTTCTCAGATTCGACACAAATCCGTCTGAAAATTTTAGGCCCCGAATCTACTTGCAATGTCTCCCTTTATCCTTCTTGTGAAATGAATTTTTTTCTTCTTAGGTTGCTTATACTTCATATTCCTTTTCTCTGTCAAATTGTGATAACCTTAGTTAGTTAATATTATCAAGCCCTACTTCATGATTGGCCGTGATTGATGGATACTTACATTACTATTCTTGTATTAGTTCTTGTACATGTATACTACTTCTGATCATGTTTTTGTACACATATCATGCTCATGTTATTGATCTTGTACTCACATGTTTTTCATGTTTATTGATCATGCTCACGCATATATTCACATGTTCATGTTTACTTATTTCCATCATGTATGCTTATATGCTGTCATTTTATATCTATAGTATTTTTCTGCTTATTTTTATATGCTTGCAAGCTGGTTTTTCGTTCATTGTGTGGCTTCCCTTGTAGTATTTGCTATCTAGGTTGACCCCACTAATTTTGTATAGCCATATCTTATGGAAGAAGAAGAGGATCTACAGTACATCTTCCTTGATGATTACCACCCGAAGGACCACTAGTCAAGTGCCTGAGTGGGTTTTTATTCTCTTCACCCACTAGTTATCTTGGATATTCTTTTACAGTATTATCCACAAAGAACGTGTTTAGCTCATGTTTTGGACCTTAACTTGTCTATGAGATGACATAATTTTTATATATCTTGATAGCAGCTAGACCTGATCATGTATTATATATACTCTTGCTAATTCTTTATTTGTACTATTAGTTTCATAATCATCTATATATCTATAGTTTGAGACATTTTATTATTTTATGTCTGATGATCATACATCTTGTATCTTATTGATTGCTTGTGATTGAGACACCTAGAATTGTTTGACCTATTATTGACCGTTGGATTGTAGAATAACCCTCATTTCTTTCATAGTCGTAATTGTATCTCGGGATATCGGTGTACTATGATATACTTAACTGGCCTAGTTATGTATCTGCTCTCAAGTATTCTAGTTCTGGGCATGATATTACCCGATGGTTTTCCGAAAGCATTGAATATTTTTATTATTGTATCATTAGGTTTCCAGTATCCGTCGTCATTTCTCGGGACTCTCATTCGATCAGTAGCCATATGAGGCGTTAAATACATCAAACAAAAGTTTGTAATCTCCTCGATAACGTATGCTTCATATATAGAATCCTCTGTTCTTGCCTTATTTTTCTTCTATCTTTTTTTTATGGTGAAGATACCATTAACTGGTACATCCATCGATAACCAACCGGTCCACCAATGCGTGCCTTATGGGAAAGATGAATTAGAAATACTCTATATAGTCAAAGAACCCAGAGGGAGCACCCTCTTGAGTTTGCACAATGTACTTAATGTCATACTTTTCTATATGATCGACGAGCAACTTTGTAGAACAAAGATATCTGAAGAATATACTAATACTTGTCAATGGATCCCAGGTGGTCTGCGATAAGAATTTTCGAAGTGCACTCGAAATTGATATCATCATGAATACAAGACAATCATGACTTTTTATTTCCATCAGTTTGTTCTACTTTAGGTTGAAGCATCTTTTCAAATTCGACACAAATCCATCTGAAAATTTTAGGCCCTGAATCTACTGGCGATGTCTCCCTTTATCCTCCTTATGAAATGAATTTTTTTCTTAGGCTGCTTATACTTCATATTCCCTTTCTCTATCTAATGCAAAAAAGGGCGCTTGCAGCTATCTTTCAAGTCAAGTCTCGTCTTATGATTTTCTTTTGTCTTTCCCTTGATGTCCATAATTGTAGCTCCCCTTCCTGAAATTTTTAAATATTTTATTTATTTATTTGATTTAAATGATAATTTTAGAATATTTTATAAATAATTATTTGGTTAATTATTACGGTAGATGATTTTAGCCATGGTTGAGAGTCGGAGTACAAGGTGACTAGGAATCATGGCACGGATAGTCCAGTGGCGTGCTTTGACTAGTGTTTAGTCATGGTAGGGGAAGGCCAGGCCATAATGATGTCCTAACTAGGAAAACCAGGCAAAGTTGTGACATGACCATTATAAATAGTTAATTATTTATTATTAATATTATTTGACTTTGAGTGACCCGGTTGTACCAAATTGGCCCAAACTGGACCCAAACCAAGCCCAAGCCCAGGTAGTCATGTAGTGCATCCCAAGGCGTCCTTGTAGACATGCATTGAGTAATAGTATTTTAATTCAGTAACCTAGTAGGCAATTTTCACAAATTGTAGTTAACTATATATATTAGGAGTTCTTGATATTAAATAATGTTTATTGATAAATTAATAAATATTTTCTTTAACAAATATTTTGGACCCGATGGGATTTATCTAAGTTGTATAGATACTTGTGTGTATTTATATACATAAGTATATTTATAATATATAAAAAAATAGGTCTTTATTTATATATAAAATATCAATGTATTTCATTGGTGAAATTTCGGTATATAAAATAAATGATCGAATTTCAAATAGCGTTTATACGTAATATTTATTATTCGTGTTTGTATTATGGTATATAGGTATATATCATTATATATAAAAATTACATTATTATAGCTTGTATTAATAGGAATATATATATACTAATATACGATATATAATCGTGTACTAGAATTATAAATATATATGTGTATATGCATGTTTATATATAACTATATATATTATATACGTGTATGCATAGGTAAATACAAATATTAACATTACAGGTTTGTATGTGTGTATATAAATACATATAATACCTTGTGTACATATATATGTATATATTAATATATACATAGATACGTGTACGTATATATAGATATAATATAATGATTGTATGTATGTATAAATCTATATAAAGATATATATAAGTAGGTATTGTAATATATATTATGTGTGTATTTATATAGGTATAAATGTACATATGCATTTATGTATATATATATATATATATATATATATATATATATATATATATATATATATATATAAGGAAATAGGAGAAAAGGAAATGAAATAGGAAACCAAGCCAAAAACCAGGCCGGCCCAGCCAAAGCCAGGCTAGCCCAGCCCGGGCTCGGCCCAAAAGGCAACACCCAAAACACCCCAGCCCGTGTATTATCCCCTCCCTGCTGTTCAAATCCGCAGCACCAACCCGATAAATACGAGAGACAGGGAGAGATCTCGAGGAAACCGAAAACCTAAACCATCTAACGCTGACTCCTCACCCAGCGTCGACTTGGCCTTGGCGCAGCCGCGCGTCGACCGGAGGACCGCCGGCGGCCGGCCGATCGCGCGTGCGCGCGCTGGTAACAGAGGACAGCAGCAACAACGTGCAGCCTCGGACGAGTTTCGCAGCGACCATTCGTCGCGTACAGTCGATCGTTGTCCGATCCTCCTTCTCAGGTTTGTTGACAACCTATACCACTTTAGTATCCTTTGACTAGTTCATTTGTAATCGCGCTAGATCTCCCGCAAAATCGACCCAAAGTCGATGGTAAAACCTGTTCGAAAACAGGGCTTATACAGCTCAATTGTCCATATTTGAAGAGCGATTACGATCGATCTAAGGCCAGATTTGGAATTCTAACTGAACAGACTTTTTGACAACATATAGGAGCTCAGAAATCATTTTATAGATTCGAATTTCATAAAATATATACTGAGAAATCTGTTTTGGAAGTTTAGAAAAAAAATCATCAAAAACAGTTTTCAAAAAATAGAAAATTGTTCCACACGACGTGCGTCTCGCCAAACCGGGCAACGTGGCCACGAACCGAAGGCAATGAAAGTTGCGTAACGGCTTCGTGGTCGTGTGGGCTTTGACGGAATTCAAATTGGTCGCGTGTGCGCGACGAATTTGATGCGTATCCGTCGAAATTCACCGTATCGTGCACGTTGCAAATTTCTTAATTTCTTTGTGCACATTCGTCAGATCGAGACAAAACTTGTGCCAACAGAACCGTATCATTTTTCTGGTCCTGTATGCCAAGTTTGGTCTGATTCTGAGACCGTTGATAAAATTACCATTTTGCGGGCCCTACGGTCCCACTCAACGGACGATTTTGTGCACGGCCCGCCGGAATCCAACTTTGAACATACGGTTGGGTTCGTATCGAAAAACTGGATCTGTAAACATGTAGTTTGATGACTTTAGAGACCGTTGACTCTGGCACGCTTTTTGGTGCAAAGCGGGTCCAACGACGGACATCGTTTTTGTCCGAAATTACCGTTTTGCCCCTGTGTCCAGAATTGGACTTAAGGACAGGCAATCCTAGCTAATTTGGCTATTCTGAGATCATTGGTATTGTTTATTTCAGCTTCCGGGAACTGTTGTACGGGTTTTGACTATTGGGGCACACTGATTGGTTTGGATTGTCGGTTTCACCAGCAAAGGACCACAGGCGAGTACAGTTTATTGTCTGCATTTTGATATTAATTTTTACTATATTTCATTGATTGGCCATTGGTTATGTGATTATTTTCTATTATAAATTGTTGAGTCGGAAATGAGAAGTACCAAGGATGTGTGATCCGACCATAAACCGTGTTTATTTTATGCAGTAGATCTCGTAGACATTGTTTAATTTCTGCAGTAGATCTCGTAGACATTGTTTAATTTCTGTAGTAGATCTCGTAGACCGTGTTTATTTTATACAGTAGATCTCGTAGACATTGTTTATTTTCTGTAAGTAGATCTCGTAGACCGTGTTTATTTTTCATGCAAGTAAATCTCGTAGACCGTGCGGTGTAGCACCCCAGACCGATCACATGTCAAAGGTACTTCTAACAGTTGGAGAAAGTATTTGGTGTCTATTTATTTATTATTGGTTTCTGTATTTCATGTTTATTTTCAAAACTCATGATTGATGTCTAATCTTTGTTTTATAGTCATTTTTTTTATTTGAAATTGCATTCAGTGAATTGTGCTCGTTCCATTCCTGACTGGGAACCAACATTTTTAGGTTAGCCGTGGATTCACTTAGCTTGGGGAGTGACGGGAATACTTGCAGACAAAGGCCTAGAGACTAGCTAGATAGTTGAGTAGTCATTCATTTATTTCAACAAGTTTATATTTTTTTTTTACAAATGTAAAACTTGTGATCATTATAAGTTAAATTAATTATGTGAATGAGCATTATTTATGATTTTGATCTTCATGGCCGTGACAGCGTTCTACCGCCGACACTGCGGCGTAGGCTGGCTTGGACACGTCTCGTATCTGTTTAAAAAAAATGGGTGCGGGTCGTGACAAGTTTTTGTGGTGGCCCATGCAGGTCTGTCTTCGCAAATCACGCGAACTCGTGATGGTACTTAAGTTAGTTGTACTATTGCGAGCCTGCGGCAAGGAAATGCTTATTCACGAATTAAGATTAATTTAATTTAAGAGAATGATTAGGACTAGGAGTCCCCTATACAAATTTATCGATGGGTAGTCTAGGCCATACAATTTAGATGAGGGTTATTAATTTTGATAGTTTGTCAGATCCCTTTGTTGGACCCTCATAGGTACACTTTTACCTCTTGACTGGACGATATGGTCCAGTGTAAGTAGATTATTCACTTGGTGAGACCAGGGCTTCCTAGGATTAATATTCCAACCTAGATGAATTATTCAATTCCTTCTCCTTGCCTCCAGATATCATCCTCACATCTTAGTCCAAATTGCCTTTTTAGTTCCTATTTTTGTTCTAAGAATTATTATTTTATATAATTTTGATTATGTTACCCATATAGGAACCTCAAGTTAGTTTCGATCCAAAGGTTTTCCTCTGTGGTTTGAATACACATGGAATAGATATTAGAATGTTGTATTTTTTTGTCCTCAGATATTTCTTTCATGTGCAACCCCTTATTTTAAAGATTGTGACTGATAGGACAAATATTTATGCCTTATTACATAGTCGATTTGTTTGAATCCCTAGAAGCCCAGGAATTTTGTAGATATAGTTAAAGGAATGATGGTTGACTCATAATGGCATGTCAGCAGCGTACTGTCGCCATTTATTTGAATTAGGGAGACTATGTATTCACTACAGCCAGCAGCGCACTGGCGAGGCACGATCCCTAGAGTAGAAATGGGTTTAAGAAAATATAGGTTATAGAATATTCCTAAAAACTATGGCTAGTGGTCCTCTTTGATCATAGTTACCCAGGTGTCGAGATAAGGTAGAGTATCTGATAGCATATCACATCTGAATCACAGAACCAAGAGTTTACCATCGCCCGAGTATACGAACGAGGCATAATCCTCGGCGAAATGATTTCAGACGTGATTACAAGTTTATGGTACTATAGAGGATAGGACCGTGCCATGTATGTCCCATAAAATCCAAAGCCAATAGTAGTGGAAGTTTGTAAGTTTGGTAGCATGTCTTCTGACCTAGCACTCTGTATGATCCTCGTGATCTATTGATGAGGAAATTGATTGACACTAATAGGTTTACCTAGAATAAAGAATTCAGAAGTCCATAAACCATTAGTCGACCAAGGACTTAAGGATAAGATGATAGTGGGATGTCTATAGAAGCAAGAACACCAGATGAAGTTTGATTCCCTCTAAACTCGAACTACTTGTGCCTTCTTTCAAAAAAATTTCGCATAATTGTATTTGACTATCTTAACAAACGCTGCTGTTACAGCTTAGTTTTGCAAGCTCACTCTGTTCTCGAGCTTGATTCGAGGCATATGTTTAGTGGGGACGCCTGCTAACTTATTGCCTAATCAGAATCAGTGTATTATGGTCTGATCAACCATGATGCATTTGGTTCGCACTTTATTTAATTATCCTACGTGGATTGAGATGTAGATGTCTCTAGGGTTTCATCCACGACTGCTTTGACAATTCCTCTTGAATTATATATTCTTCTTTGAATCACGTAATTGTATTCAGTGACATCTCCCTTGAACTCTTTATTGTTTTTGTCTTTCACTGATTTGGAAAGACGGAAGCTCATAATTGGTAGAGAGATACAGAGTATCCCCATGGCTATGATAGTTGTACACACAAGTGTAGCTACCATCGGCCAGCTCTGTGACTGGAACTTTGCCTTGAGTTATTCATTCCCCCTTCGACCCTAAACCTACTATTTTGATCTTCTAGTCCTTGGAGTCCGAGAATGATTAGGATCTTTCCTTGGTCGAATGCCAGCCTAGGAGACTGCCTATCCTCAAGAGGCCAATTATTGTGAGCCTCTAAATAATTGTGGAAGCTTGCTTTAACTAGAACCCTTGTGACAATAGTCTGGCAGGTTCGACGCCAACAGAAGTTTACAACTCAGTTGGTAGAAATCTTTTTGCCTTAGAGTCGGTTACCCGTCGATAACTCTTGTATACCGTGGACGAATAGACCATTCTATTTCATCAACCATGGGTTATTGTACACCTCGTCTTTCATTTATTGAGAAACAATCATTGACTTGACTTATATCTACCGTACCCCGTTACGCGGTGCCTCATTCTTTATTAACAAGAATCGAGGTACAGTATCCGGACTTTGGAATTCGTCTAACCTCAGTATTCCTAAAACCAGAGTTTAGCTTCTAAGGTGGGTAGACTGTAAACTTTCAAATTTTTTAGGACGTACGAGGATTACCGATTGATTAGAACAATTCCTATTAGGATGATAATTAGTGCCCCATGGACTCCCACTTTCCCTTTAGATCATATTGTGTCCCCGGCCGTGTCATTAATATTCGGAGCACGAGACCAACTGTTATCTTCCAACAAATTTTACATGCAAGATCTAGACGAGTCCACCTTCATCTAGGTATATCATGTCCCACTCAAATCCGTCCCCTTGTACTCTATTTTTATGGTACGACTTTTAGGAAAAAAAGACTAGCTATAACCCTTACCATAGTACCGGTAAACTTCTCGACTACAAATAGAGACTCAACCTGGACTCGAATCTTCCGACCCAATATATGGTTGTGATCGACTTTAAGCCACTACGCGCATGTCACTAAAGTGCCACTCAATTGTGTCTTCTCGTGCCACTTAAACACAAAAGTCACTGAAGACGCATTTTTGGGCTTTAGAGATCTAGTTAACCATTCCGACTGCCCAACTAGTTCAAGCACTTGGGTTGAAGTCTATTCTAGGTTATCCTAATCTAGTAGAAATAGTTTATCATGGGGATATTGTCCAGTCAATATAGATTGAAATTCTAGGGTCATCCAACCAGCGATTGATGTCCGATCAGGAAACCCATTAAGACCCAGTAAAACCCATACATACATATCCCTATATTTGGACTATTAAAACCGAACTATTTGATATAGGTTCCTACACCTATTAGTTAGTCTCCACCTTTTGGAATGTGGTGTCATTCGTAACCATTATTCCATTTACTTGGAAGTCGCGATATGATCTTGTATTACATTTACATCCTTTGCTCGTATGTTTAAATAACCACGGGAATGATCATAATCTGGACTCCTCAAATTTTGCTCTATTATGGAACCTTGTTTAGAATTTGGGAAACAGAATTTTTGTATTGATTGCAAACCCTCTAAGAGCGAAGGGTTCTTCGATGTAGCAAGCGACTGGACTAGAGTAGCCCAATCTAGCGAATAAGACTATAGGTTCATAAATACTCTTTCTACCTGTATTATTGTATATTCTCTATCGCTCTTTAAACTTCATAATTGCTCTTGATTGTTCTCCTTTATCTTCCTGTCCTCTCTATTGCAGATAGACGAAGGTCATACTTATTAGAATTTACCAATATTCTTATCTACTTGTGTAAATTTGCTTGTTAAGTTTTTGGGTTGCTTGATAGATACGAGAGGATTATAGATACCATATGCCTAGATATTTGTTAGTAGGATTGTTAACACTAGTTAGAAGATTTTAAGATGTTAGTGTGAAGAGTAGTGTGACCAAAGGTGGATAGAAGTCCTGGAGGCTAATTGGCTAGGAGAAGAATACAAACTATTTTTTTTGAGGAAAAAATTTTTATTGGGATTATGGTAATAGTGGATTTATTCCTGGATTTTTATTTTTAAAATTTTAGGCATGGTTATGAGTTAGAATTTCGAGGACGAAATTATTTTTAAGGTGGGTAGATTTGTAGCTTCCCTTCCCGAAATTTTTAAATATTTTATTTATTTATTTGATTTAAATGATAATTTTAGAATATTTTATGAATAATTATTTGGTTAATTATTACGGTAGATGATTTTAGCCATGGTTGAGAGTCGGAGTACAAGGTGACTAGGAATCATGGCACGGATAGTCCAGTGGCGTGCTTTGACTAGTGTTTAGTCATGGTAGGGAAAGACCGAGCCATAATGATGTCCTAACTAGGAAAACCAGGCCAAGTTGTGACATGACCATTATAAATAGTTAATTATTTATTATTAATATTATTTGACTTTGAGTGACCCAGTTGTACCAAATTGGCCCAGACTGGACCCAAACCAAGCCCAAGCCCAGGTAGTCATGTAGTGCATCCCAAGGCATCCTTGTAGACATGCATTGAGTAATAGTATTTTAATTCAGTAACCTAGTAGACGATTTTCACAAATTGTAGTTAACTATATATATTAGGAGTTCTTGATATTAAATAATGTTTATTGATAAATTAATAAATATTTTCTTTAACAAATATTTTGGACCCGATGGGATTTATCTAAGTTGTATAGATACTTGTGTGTATTTATATATAGAAGTATATTTATAATATATAAAAAAAATAGGTCTTTATTTATATATAAAATATCAATGTATTTCATTGGTGAAATTTCGGTATATAAAATAAATGATCGAATTTCAAATAGCGTTTATACGTAATATTTATTATTCGTGTTTGTATTATGGTATATAGGTTTATATCATTATATATATAAATTACATTATTGTAGCTTGTATTAATAGGAATATATATATACAAATATACAATATATAATCGTGTACTAGAATTATAAATATATATGTGTATATGCATGTTTATATATAACTATATATATTATATACGTGTATGCATAGGTAAATACAAATATTAACATTATAGGTTTGTATGTGTATATATAAATACATATAATACCTTGTGTACATATATATGTATATATTAATATATACATAGATACGTGTACGTATATATAGATATAATATAATGATTGTATGTATGTATAAATCTATATAAAGATATATATAAGTAGGTATTGTAATATATATTATGTGTGTATTTATATAGGTATAAATGTACATATGCATTTATGTATATATAGATATATATATAAGGAAATAGGAGAAAAGGAAATGAAATAGGAAACCAAGCCAAAAACCAGGCCGGCCCAGCCAAAGCCAGGCCAGCCCAGCCCGGGCTCGGCCCAAAAGGCAACACCCAAAACACCCCAGCCCGTGTATTATCCCCTCCCTGATGTTCAAATCTGCAGCACCAACCCGATAAATACGAGAGACAGGGAGAGATCTCGAGGAAACCGAAAACCTAAACCATCTAACGCCGACTCCTCACCCAGCGCCGACTTGGCCTTGGCGCAGCCGCACGTCGACCGGAGGACCGCCGGTGGTCGGTCGACCGCGCGTGCGAGCGCTGGTAACAGAGGACAGCAGCAACAACGTGCAGCCTCGGGCGAGTTTTGCAGCGACCATTCGTCGCGTATAGTCGATCGTTGTCCGATCCTCCTTCTCCGGTTTGTTGACAACCTATACCACTTTAGTATCCTTTGACTAGCTCATTTGTAATTGCGCTAGATCTCCCGCAAAATCGAGCCAAAGTCGATGGTAAAACCTGTTCGAAAATAGGGCTTATACAGCTCAATTGTCCATGTTTGAAGAGCAATTACGATCGATCTAAGGCCAGATTTGGAATTCTAACTGAACAGACTTTTTGACAACATATAGGAGCTCAGAAATCATTTTGTAGATTCAAATTTCATAAAATATACACTGAGAAATCTGTTTTGGAAGTTTAAAAAAATCATCAAAAATAGTTTTCAAAAAATAGAAAATTGTTCCACACGACGTGCGTCTCGCCAAACCGGGCGACGTGGCTGCGAACTGAAGGCATCGAAAGTTGCGTAACAGCTTCGTGGTCGTGTGGGCTTTGACGGAATTCAAATTGGTCGCGTGTGCGCGGCGAATTTGATGCGTATCCGTCGAAATTTACCGTATCGTGCACGTTGCAAATTTCTCAATTTCTTTTTGCACGTTCGTCAGATCGAGACAAAACTTGTGCCAACAGAACCGTATTATTTTTCTGGTCCTGTATGCCAAGTTTGGTCCGATTCTGAGACCGTTGATAAAATTACCGTTTTGCGGGCCCTACGGTCCCACTCAACGGGCGATTTTGTGCACGGCCCGCCGGATTTGAACATACGGTTGGGTTCGTATCGAAAAACTAGATCCGTAAATATGTAGTTTGATGACTTTAGAGACCGTTGACTCTGGCACGCTTTTCGGTGCAAAGCGGGTCCAACGGCGGACATCGTTTTTGTCCAAAATTACCGTTTTGCCCCTGTGTCCAGAATTGGACTTAAGGACAGGCAATCCTAGCTAATTTGGCTATTCTGAGATCATTGGTATTGTTTATTTCAGCTTCCGGGAACTGTTGTATGGGTTTTGACTATTGGGGCACACTGATTGGTTTGGATTGTCGGTTTCACCAGCAAAGGACCACAGGCGAGTACAGTTTATTGTCTGTATTTCGATATTGATTTTTACTATATTTCATTGATTTTCTATTGGTTATGTGATTATTTTCTATTATAAATTGTTGAGTCGAGAATGAGAAGTACCAAGGATGTGTGATCCGACCATAGACCGTGTTTATTTTATGCAGTAGATCTCGTAGACATTGTTTAATTTCTGCAGTAGATCTCGTAGACATTGTTTAATTTCTGCAGTAGATCTCGTAGACCGTGTTTATTTTATATAGTAGATCTCGTAGACATTGTTTATTTTCTGCAAGTAGATCTCGTAGACCGTGTTTATTTTTTATGCAAGTAAATCTCGTAGACCGTGCGGTGTAGCACACCAGACCGATCACATGTCAAAGGTACTTCTAACAGTTAGGAAAAGTATTTGGTGTCTATTTATTTACTATTGGTTTCTGTATTTCATGTTTATTTTCAAAACTCATGATTGATGTCTAACCTTTGTTTTATAGTCATTTTCTTTATTTGAAATTGCATTCAGTGAATTGTGCTCGTTCCATTCCTGACTGAAAACCAACATTTTCAGGTTAGCCGTGGATTCACTTAGCTTGGGGAGTGACGGGAATACTTGCAGACGAAGGCCTAGAGACTAGCTAGATAGTTGAGTTGTAGTCATTCATTTATTTCAACAAGTTTATATTATTTCTTACAAATGTAAAACTTGTGATCATTGTAAGTTAAATTAATTATGTGAATGAGCATTATTTGTGATTTTGATCTTCATGGCCGTGACAGCATTCTACCGCCGATACTGCGGCGTAGGCTGGCTTGGACACGTCTCGTATCTGTTTAAAAAAATGGGTGCGGGTCGTGACAATAATATATTTCTTATATTATCAAACACACTCTTATTTTATGTAGGACATTAAGGTTATTATGATTAGATTGGTGCTCTAATAAGATAGGCCCGTAATATATTCTTTGTCCAGTTATGAACACTACCAAACCCATCACACTTGTATATCTTCTTCATTTTACCCAAAAGTTTTTTGGAAGCATTGATTACCTTCATTATTATATCATTAGGTCCCTACTATCCGTTATTATTTCTTGGGACTCTTATTTGATTATTAGCCATATGAGTCATAACCAATAAACCACCATTGGACGATAGGGTGAGTTAGAACCAAGAAACCATTGAACGAAAGGGTGAACAGAACCCTATTCATCTAAGGCGAGTTGCCCCAGGTTTACCAATGGTATGCCACGGTATACAAATCTGAAGGGAAAGTTCTTAGTTTAGGAAAAAACTAGGGTTCCTCATTCTATGTACGAGTCCTAACACGTCCTGTCAATGGATAGCTGAAAATTTGAATCCGATTCGAACTTCCGAAAATTATTCAAAATTTTGAATATCGAATTCGGATATCCGAATATTTTTTTGGATATTATCTTTATTCGGATACGAATTTGGATATTAAGGTATTCGAATATGTTACTATCTGATCTGACTAAATTGTAAATTTCGGATATTGGATTCAGATATCCAAAATTATATACATATATATATATTTATATATATATATATATATATATATATATATATATATATATATATATATATATATTATATATTATAGTTATAATGTATATATAATATATATTAATTACTAGAGAAGTTTAAAGGATTTTATTCTCAACTGAGTTTTACATAATTTAATTCATTTATTACTTTTCTACCTCTATATTTTAATATAATCTATATATAATAGTAATATATATTAATTATAAATTACAACAGAAGATGAAAGGGCTTGAATATGTAGAAATATATATATATATATATATATATATATATATATATATATATATATATTTTTTTTATATTACTTTTCTACCTCTATATTTTAATATAATCTATATATAATAGTAATATATATTAATTATAAATTACAACAGAAGATGAAAGGGCTTGAATATGTAGAAATATATATATATATATATATATATATATATATATATATATATATATATATATATATATATATATATATGGTCGGCTCAAAATTGAGCATTCTTGGAATTTTTTAACAAAAGATGAAAGGACTCAAATGGAGCAATATGTATAGCAAGTCAGTTGAGCATTCTTACAATTTTCAACAGAAGATGAAAGGGCTCAAATAGGGCAATTGAATTTGGTTTTCTGATATTCGAATAATAACTTTCGATCTTTTTAGCTAATCAGATCGAATATTATGTTGGAAAAAAAATGCGGAAACCTTTTCCCAAACTAGAGAGTCCCTGCGAAAGAACTGAGCAAACTACGCACAAACCAAAACGCCAAACACAATCACGCAGACACAGAGAATTTTTGACGTGGAAAATCCTTACGAGAAAAACCACGGGACGATCGGAGTCCAACCCTGAGAAGCCTCTACTAATGGAATAGAAGAATTATACCCTCTACAAACTCCTCCCGATCCAAATCGGATCCCCACAACACTCAGAAGTAAGAACAATGATTACAAGGCTACGAAGAGCGAGAACGACGAGTAGAGATTACCCGAACGCGATCTCCTTCGAAAAAAGACCTTCAATCCTCCGTATTCTCTTCCGAAGTTGTAATGGCACTCTTGCCTCCTTCTCTCTCTTTTCTTGTTGTGTGCAATAATTGTGTTACTTTTGGATTAGGGCTTGGAAATCCCAACTTAACTCCCTAATCCCACAACAAATCTAGACCGTTTGATTTGATCCAATGGTGAAAAATCACCCCGATTTCCGTTTGTCACGACCCGTACCCGGTTTTCGGACGCGAGCTCGTGAGCAAGCCAGCTACGTTTCGAGCGGACTCCAGCCCGACTTGAGTACGTATAAGCTGTCAAGGTCATAGGTATTATGTCTAATCTAAAGTATATCTCAATCCACATGAATCACATAAAACAAGAATGAACAAGTATGGGTCATGGTCTGCAGCCCACTAGCATATTGTTCGATTAGACTCCAAGAATAATGTGAGTCCATAAAGCTAAGCTGATGAGCAGAATATATCATAAAAGCACGAGAAAGATAGTAAATCAATATCACTGACAAAATACCTGAATCATGCGGATGAAGTCAACTACCACATGCTCAGCTAACTAACTCCGTGCAATCAGCTACCTGAAGAGATCATCAGGTCCTCAGAGGACTAGCAAGATACATAAAACATGCCTACTAATATGACAGTAAATAATAGGTGTGGAGAATAAGAACACTGCAAGAAGAACATCTAAGGACGACGAGTCGTGAGGAAATGTAATACTAGACTTGGCTACCAATTAATCGATTAACCTCTATAGCTTGTAGCACAATGCAAGATACTCCCAATCTATAGTAGATTTTGACTATAATATAATACAAGATAATTCCAGTCAAGATTAGCCAATTCTAGTATCGATCTCCTCTCCTAAGGATACAAAGTCAAGTAGACCCCTACAAATCGTAGTACAATGCAAGATACTCCTAATTTATAGTGTCGCAAGTCAAGTCAATCAATCAATCAATATATGCTATATGTCGTAGTACAATGTAAGATACTCCCAATCTATGGCACGTCTCAAGTCAAGTCAATCAAGATAAAGAATCAGCTATAGATCGTAGTACAATGTAAGATACTCCCAAGCTATAGTATGTCTCAACTGTAGTATAATGCAAGATACTCCCAGCCGAGAATGGTCAAGGACGGATATAGAAATTGACAACTCAATCACGAGAAAAGGGTAATACAAGAGACCAATATTCTAGCAATGTCAAACATCCTATACGTGCACGTAATCTAGAACAAGTAAAGCAATCCAGGACGAATCAATCACAATACGAAATCATGTGACAATATGAAAAGGACTACAATAAGGAAAGAGAAACTATGTAAATACTGTATATGTTCGGCAATGTATACTTGCCTGGAGGTTGCACGGAGAACCAACAATGTATCGCCAATCCACAAGTCAGAAAGTCCAAGTCATCACAACTGTCTCCGAAAGCTGAAATAAATGTTACCAACATTCTCAGAATAGTCAAATTAGCTAGGATTACCTGTCCTTAAGTCCAATTCTAGACACAGGGGCAAAACGGTAATTTTGGGCAAAAATGATGTCTGCCGTTGGACCCGCTTTGCACCGAAAAGTGTGCCAGAGTCAATGGTCTCTAAAGTCGTCAAACTATATGTTTATGGATTCGGTTTTCCGATACGAACCCAACCGTATGTCCAAAGTTGGATTCCTGCGGGCCGTGCACAAAATCTCCCATTGAGTGGGACCGTGGGCCCGCAAAACGGTAATTTTGTCAACGGTCTCAGAATTGGACCAAACTTGGCATACAGGACCAGAAAAATGATACGGTTCTGTTGGCATAAGTTTCGTCTCGATCTGACGAGCGTGTATAAAGTAATTGAGAAATTTGCAAAGTGCACGATACAGTGAATTTTGACGGATACGCATCAAATTCGTCGCGCACACGCGACCAATTTGAATTCCGTCAAAGCCCACACGACCAAGAAGCTGATACGCAGCTTTTGATGCTTACGGTGCGCGACTACGTCGCCCGGTTTGACGGGACGCACGTCGTATCGGATGGATTTTTTCCAAATTTTCAGTTTTCGAAAACGGGTTTTTCTTGGTTTTTGAAATCAAATATCTTTCCTTATATTAGATGAAAAATAAATCTACGAGAAGGGTCTTCATTTTCTATATGTTGTCTAAAGATTTGTTCAAAAAGTTTTGAAAAATAACTATTGATCGGGAATTGCCTCGAAACAGAGGTGATCAGGACATCATTCTAATCGTCCAAAATCGATATATTTGCGATCTTTGGAACTCGTTTTCGTCGTGTAGGTTGCGAATCTAAACAAAGTAGTTGAAGGAACTTGAAAGGGGTTATGTCAGGGCTGTACCGAAGAAAATGGCTCGTGATGACGTCGAGTGTGGAGGAAGAATTCTCCTCTCGAAGTTGCACTCAATGCTGCAACTGCTGCTGTTGCTGTCGCGGCTTTTGTGCTTCCTGTGCGCGCTCGGCCACGCTCTGGTGGCCAGCGGCGGCCCAGGGTGGGGCGCGCGCGCGGGGGTGCGCCCAGGGGTGGTGGCGGCGAGTTGGTGTTAGGGTTTCATGTTTTCGTGAGTGTTTCTTCTCTCTCGGGTTTCTTATACTAGCGGGGTCGGCTGTGAAGCAATTATTAGGAATTTGCCTATGAAGAAGCTGATGGGCTCAGTCTGGGGTGGTTGGGCTGGGCCGGCCTGGCTTTGGCTGGGCTGGCCTGGCCTGGCTTACTTCTTTTATTCCTTTCTATTCTCTTATTATTAGTCAAATTACATATACATATATATTCTTTATATGTATAAATATATATAATCATATACACGTATAAATATACTATATATATATTTATAGATACACACATATATATGTATTTTTATCTATACATACCCACACTTAAATAATATAAATATATATATGTACACATATACTCACATATATAATATATATATTTATATATATACGTACACATACACGTATTTAATATTTATTTATATATACATACACGTACACATATTTTTATATACATTTATATACACATGTATATACACGTATACATATAAAAAAAAACATATATATACACATATACATATATATTTATATACCTCAAATTCAATATACGAAATATAATATTTATCTCACAAATAATCTAGAATATTAAATAATATATTTTTATCACATAAATCTAACCACAATATAAATAACAATAGCAAAGATAACTAATAAGGAAATTCTATAATAAGTGTACAGACCGAATATGTAATCTAAATATCCCAACGTGCATAATGGTAATTAGGAAGGTATTGTCCTATTTCTAAAATAGAATATTAATTCAGTAACAATAAGGTATATTTATGTATACAAATCCTTTATATACGAAATACCTATTTAAAAATCAGAAATAATAAATGCAATATGTACGTCTACCCGGACGTCTTTGGTCTCACTATCCTACTACATGGGCTTGGACTCAGTTCGGGCTAGTTCAAGCCAAATCGACGCAAACCGGTCTCCTACAAGTTAATAATATAATTAATAAATAATTAAAACGTTCTATAGGGTTAGGTCACAACTTGGCCTGGTTTTCCTAGTTAGGACGTCACTATGGCTCGGCCTTCCCCTACCATGACTAAACACTAGTCAAAGCACGCCACTGCACTATCCGTGCCATAATTCCTAGTCACCTTGTACTCCAAATCTCAACCATGGCAAAAATCATCTGCCGTAAGAATTAACTAAATAATCATTTATAAAATCCTAAAAATTCCCATTTAAAGCAAATAAATAATAAAAAAATTCAAGATTTCCGGGAAGGGAAGCTACACCGCCTCAGCCCCGACGACACAGAGTTCGGACAGAACTCTGTGTCGGGCAAACAGAACCTACCAGCAATATTCTGGAATGGCCAGACCGAGTTCGGCCAAAACTCGGCCTGGAACCGAGTTCGGCCCGAACTCGGTGGCCCAGTTCCAGAACCTTCCTCCGGGTAGCAGCAGCAGCAGCAACTCTTCGTTGCCTACTTCCCGAGCTTCTTCGACATCGAACGGCGCTCGTCGCACTCTGAGATCTTTTCCACATAGGTTGGGAACCCCACCCTCTCCAATAAATCTCCCCCTTCACAACTATGGAAAGGATATCGTCATCCCGACGATCTGCCTGCAGTACTCAAACTTCCCCTTGGTAGAATCTTCGTGAACATATCAGCTCCGTTGTCATCTCTATGAACCTTCTCAAGCTCCGCGTCCTTCTTCTCAACCACATCCCGTATCCAGTGATACCGAGTCTCGATGTGTTTGGACCGACTATGAAATGTCTGATTCTTCACAAGGTGAATAGCACTCTGACTGTCGTAAAGCAAAGTATACTGCTCTTGCTTCAGTCCCATTTCCTGCAGCAGCTTCTTCATCTACAGCAGCTCCTTGCAAGCCTCCATCGCTACAATGTACTCTGCCTCTGTCGTCGACAAGGCAGCACACTTCTGCAACCGCGACTGCCACGACACCGCTCCTCCCGCAAACATCATCACGTAGCCCGAAGTCGATCGCCTCGTGTCTACATCTCCAGCCATATCAGCGTCGGTATACCCAACCAGCTTTGGCTCGTCACCACCAAAGAAAAGTATCCAACCAGCAGTGCCCTGAAGATATCGTAGAATCCACTTGACCGTACTCCAATATACCCTTTAAGGATTTAAAAGATACTTGCTAACCGTACCAACTGCATGAGCAATATCTGGCCTCGTACACACCATGGCATACATAAGGCTTCCCACAGTTGAGGCATATGGAACCCGCTCCATATCTTCTTTTTCGTCCTTGGTAGATGGATACTGCTCCTCAGTGAGCTTAAAGTGAGCCGCAATAGGGGAACTCACTTTCTTCGACCCGTCCATCCCGAAACGCTGAAGTACCCGATGATTGTACTTCTTTTGGGACAAGTGTAGCAGCTTGGACTCTCTCTCAGCTGATATCCATCCCAAGAATAGTCTTCGCTGCGCCCAAATCCTTCATAGAGAAGGCCGCGCCCAGTTGGCGCTTCAGCTCCGCTATCCTAGTGGCATTCCGACCCACTAATAGCATATCATCAACATAGAGCAATAAAATGATGAAATCATCATCGAAAAAATACCTCACAAATACACAGTGGTCCGACGTCGTCCGTGCATAACCATGCTCCCCCATAAACGACTCGAACTTCCTGTACCACTGCCTCGGAGACTGCTTCAGACCATACAAGCTCTTTCTCAACCGGCAGACCAAATGTGACTTGCCCTTCTCGCAGAATCTCTCTGGCTGCTCTATGTACAACTCCTCCTCAAGATCACCATGGAGGAATACCGTCTTCACATCCATCTGCTCGAACTCCAAGTCGAGACTGGCTGCTAAAGCTAGCACCACCCGAATAGACGAATGCTTGACGACATGCGAAAAGATCTCATCATAATCCACGCCTTTCCGCTGACCGTAGCCTTTAACTACCAGCCTTGCTTTGTATCGAGGGCGAGTAGCATCATCCGTCTGCTTCACTCTAAACACCCATCGATTCTTCAAAGCCTTCTTGCCCTTTGGCAACCGTACCAGCTCATAAGTAGAATTGGTGTACAAGGAACTCATCTCCTCCTGCATAGCCTCCGTCCATTCCTGCCTGTGTTCGTCTTCCATAGCCTCTGCAAAACTTTCGGGCTCTCCCCCGTCAGTCAATAGCACATACTCATCTGGTGAGTATCTCGTAGATGGTCGACGATTCCTGTCACTCCTTCTCAGTGGAGCCACTGGTGCTGGCTGTATACCAACAGCCTCCTCCCCTTCAGGAACTGCCTCCCCGGCATGCTCATCCTTCTGAGGGACACCCTGATCACCATCAGCAGGCTGATGATCAAGGTTGGGAGCAACTCCATGTACCGGCTCCCCCATAACTGGATCCTCTGCGATGTCCTCTGGAAACTGCTCGAAGCGAAATAACTCTAACTCAGGCAATTCCTCAGCCTCAGAATGCGTCTCGGAATCCTGAGTGTTGGTCATGGTCTGATCCTCGACGAACACCACGTCCCTGCTTCTGTAGAGCTTTCCTTCCACTGGATCGTTGTCAGCACCCTGAATTTCGGGTTATTTTTTTTATTTTATTTTATTTTATTTCCTGATTGTTTGGTTTGATAAATAATTTATTTTGTTATTTTTCCTTAAGTGTACTTTCTCGTGCCATTGATATTTGGAGTATCAGGGATATTCAACTCTGGAAATCTTCTTCACGAGTTTTGGAGTGGACACGAATACCTTCATGACGGTATATGGTGTCCCATCCAAACTTGTTCCCTTGTGCTCTTTTTGCTTCGCTGAACTTCGGGTCGGTTTAGACCATTTGATTGTTATTTATTTTTCCCACTCTTTTCCTTGATCATTTTCAGCACGTTACCGTGACTTTTAAATTTGGAGCGCAAGACCAGTCAGTTTCTTGAAACCAACTTCTCATTGATGAACTACTCGAGACGCTCGTCAACCATGACCTTCGTTTCCGACTCATACATGTCATTTTGTGCTCCATTTGATTCGCACAACTTTTCCGACACGTGACCCGATTTTATTTTACTCTCCGGTGTCATATTTATTTTCCAACTTGATTTGTGGGTCCCCTGTTGACCAAAACCTGTCAGCCCCAATTATGGACATGGCCCACATTGAGCCTACTACCCGTCCGCCACTTCTGTTCCATTTATTGGAATCCCCATGTGCTACTTATTCACTCATGATCATCAACGTCTATTTTTAATTCGATTTTGCTCAATGTCTGATTCTGACCCAATCCGGCTCCACCGAGTCCAGTCCAGCTCCATGTTGGTCTCCATCATAACATTCTCATATTTTTTTTGCCCAAAAATATTAGTACTCATTCTACCCATTTTTAATTATTTATGGGAATTTTCCTTGAATTTAATCCTATAGGAATGACCTATTTTTCCTACAAATTATTTCTAGCCCTTGGATTCTCCTACAATTAATCCCATCCATTATTTTTTCTACATCAAATTCCCACACTCAGCCAACCTAGGCTGGCCCTAAATTTTATGTGGAAAGCAACTTTTTCCTCTCTCTCTTATCCTCTCTTTCTCTCTCTCCCTTTCTATTTCTCCACAACTTCAAAAACAACAACTCTACACCAACTACAACAGCAGCAACACAAGCCACCACCACCTCCCACATGGCCCGACCCCCTCCGGCGTGGCCTCGTCTGCCACCCTGGCCAGGTAGGCCGCTGCCACCACCAGCTCCTCCATCGAATCCATTTCTTCTCCTCCTTCATTCCCTCCTCCTCCTCATTCCACACAATTCGCTGCCACCACCATATCAGCGACCAGCCGCCACCACCTCTATCACCTTTCGCCATCGTGTGCACGGCAGCACGCCACCGTCGTGCCGCCACAGTCGCTGGCCACTGCCGTGAACGGCCAACGCGCCACCAGCGCGCGGCGTGGCAGCAGTTGCGCGCACAGGCGCGCCCCTTGCGCGCGCGCACGGGCGGCGCAGCGCCGCCGTGGACGGCCACGCACCTCCGTGGGCAGCCCCCCCTTCGGCGAGCCCCGACGTGCAGCCCCCTGATGAACACCGTCCTCCGGGACGTGCCGTCGAGGCGATTCGTGCGTTTTGAACGACGTCCCGTCGTGACGCGCACGGGATCGAGTTAGTTTTGGTGCTCCGTCGTAGCAACTTTGCGCACGATTTCTCGGAGATTCGACAGTTGGATCGGTGATTTCTTTGCTCCGTCACAATCTTGGGATATCCACCTTCGCTCATGTCAATTTTAGTCCGTTAATTTTATCGTTTGATACATCAAAACCGGCCACCAAGTTGACCGTTTAAATTGTATTAAATTTGGACAGTTTCGCAGGGCCAACTTCGTCAGCTTGTATCTCCTCCACCGCAGCTCCGTTTGGCATGCTACCAGTTCCGGTGCGAAGCTGGTATAACCCTCTTGCTACCCCTCCAGTTTCGTTTCATTGTGAGTTTGTTTGATTGGTTGAATTCGATGCCAAAGTTGGTCGCCTGAATTCGTAATTTCTAACTTGTAAAATTCTATTTTTGAACACGGGACTCCAGATTTCATTTCTGACATCACCAGTAGACTCGTGGCATCGTTCTGACATGTTTTCATATAAAATTTATTATATTTGGAGAACGTGGGCCCTGGCACGTTTTTCGGTACAAAGCGAGTCCCACATTCTGGGCCAACGGGACTTTTTGACGTCGGCTCATCGGAATCCAATTCCAGATATACCGTTGAGTTCGTATCGTCATTCTGGACTCGTTGACATATAATTTGCTAGGTTTTGGTAGACATTGGGTCTGGCACGTATTTCGGTGCAAGTCGGATACCAATATCCGGGTCAACGGGTCATTTTGAGATCGGCTCATCGGAATCCAGTTCTGGAGATACCCTTGGATTTATATCATCATTCTGGACTCGTTGACTGGTAGTTTGCTGAGTTTTGAGAACTTTTGCTCCGGCACGCATTTCCGTGCAAACAGGAATTCCAAGTTCTGGTCAACGGGCCAAATGGAGATCGGGTCAACGGAATCCCATTCTGGAGATACCGTTGGGTTCCTATCGACATTCCGGTTTTGTGGACATATAATTTGTTATATTTTGTAGACTTGTTTTCCTGCACGTTTTTCGGTGCAAAACGGCTCCGACACGGACACCGTTTTGACCCGAAATTACTTTTTTGCCCTTGTGTCCAAATTGGACCGTTGGGTAGGCTATCCTAGCTAATTTGACCATTCTGGACACGTTGGCGATATTCATTTCATCGTCCGACAATGTTTGTTGATAATTTCTCAGAGCTTAACCTTTTTATAATTAATTAATAATTAATTCATATAATGTTCGTATTTCAGGATTAGTACAACGAAACTGAGATCAGCCAATTCCAGTGATCTCACATCGCTGAAATTGACAAGTTGGATACGTGGATCACTATAATAAGATTATCAATCTTACCGATAATCTTCTTATCTCGATTTGTGTGTCGTAAGTTTCGACGTACAAATAACGAAGTACACTTTATATTAGACTAGAATTGACCCTGTTTGACCAGAGTTGACCAGTTGACCCAAAGTCGACTGTAAGTCAACACTTGACCTAGTTTGACTAGATTATTGACCGGAGTCGACCTAGAGCTGTTTTGACTTAGAAGAACCTAGAATAATAATAGATTGCTTGTAGAGATTCTTTTATTACAACTTGAACACCTTGTAACCTGTGTTGCTTTAAATAGGACTCTGTGGCTTCAGTTGGACCCCTTTACCTATCAGCTGTTCAGGTTATCAGGCGAGTATATTCTCTGATCATTTCATATCATGTTTAGGATTATATTTTCTGCTTTAGACTATCTTACTTGATGCTGACACGTTGGTAACACAGATTGGTACTATATGGATCCCTTCATGAGATGTTATCCCTCTCGGGAGCATCAGATACTTTTGTCATGTGTGTTTCACTTACATCATGTATCATATTCTTCTATTATCATGAATCTTCGTTATCAGCTAGTGACTCATGTACTCACATGATCACCGAGCCTTCACGAATCAATTCATGAATCACCCTTTATGGGTAATGTAGTATAATCATGAATCTTAACGTAACTTGAATGGATCCTTGTGTATTGATTGGGGATGGGGGAGTATAAGTGAACATGTGAATAAATCCAAGTAGTGTAATCATGAATCAATTTCCAGTAGTGTAATCATGAATCAGTCCCTAGCCATTCACATGTTTATGCAGTACTCTGAATCACTAGCACTGTCTCTCTTTATATATATATATATATATATATATATATATATATATATATATATATATATATATATATATCATAGATATTTACTTACAGTCTTTCCTTTTACATTATGCTATTTCTTCAGATCCTATATTTTATTCTCTAGCATGATTATATTTCCTTTCCTGCTATGACTTGTTGAGATGTATTGTGCTCGCTCCAGTCCTGACTGGACCTGTTGATAATTTTACAGATAGCCTGGAGGTGCCTGCTAGCCTAGAGGAGACACATTAGAGGTTGTTTAGGTAGTTATTTCATTTTGTCTGGAGTTGTATTTACTTTGTGGATTACCGTATCTGAGATTGGAGATTTGAGATGTATTTCTGGATTTGTGTATCTTAGACACTTAGATTTCTCTCTGTTGTACCTCTTTTGGATTTCATGTTTTATCTATCCTTATCATGCTCTACCTTAGATGTGATTGAGTCTGTATCTGCTATGTCACCCCCATTCGGGGAGTATAAACTGTTTAGCCTTATACTGTTAGATGCATGAGACCTAGGACAGCGTTCTATCGCCGACACTGCGGCGTAGGCTGGACGTACCCACTTCTCGTGCCCTTATTCTAGGGTGCGGGTCGTGACACGTTTTTAGTGGTGGCCCATGCAGGTCGATACTAAAGTGTAGTGGTATTCGAACTAGAGTACCACTACAGCCTGTACTAGGAATAGGATATATTTTGAAGGTACTCAATCACAGTTAGGAACCCTTGAGAGATTCCCGGGACGACCCTGGAGAATCTTATTTAACTTCGATTTGAAAACTCTTTTTCCTTAAATTGTTTTATCTTTAATTTCTGTTGTTGAATTTGATTTTTAAATGGATTATTGTTGAAATTGAGTTTGTATTCATTGATTTTGATAGATAATTGTTGAATTTTGAATCTTGATGATAGCTGTTGCATCAGAGTTTGTGTTTTGATGGATTTTGTTTATTTTTGAATTTTGATGATTCGTTGATAAATTGATTTGATTTTGAGTATTCATTGTTGATTTAATTTAATTTTTGGCAAGATGAAATTATATGGGCTGGTCATCTATGTTATGGAATCTAGTCTTCTATAGCACATTAGCCAGCATGGTGAGGACATATAGTCTGACTCTGGATATATTTCTCGGGTATAAGAATTTAAGGTTTTCGCAGCCAAGCTAGCGGCACCGCGAAAATGTTAAATACCATGATTCTAGAGGTATGTGCCTAAGTCGAGGACTCTGTGATTATCGTTGCCTTACTTACTAGTATGACGCAGATTTAGAGTACCATGATTGTGGATAGACGCATATGATTATCAGATTGTACCTTAAATATTTTCGAACATGTTTTCTCTACTTTTGCTTCTGTCCTTCAAAAAAAATTTATTTAATTATTAATTGTTTTGTTTTGTTTTGTCTCTCATTATTTAACTTAAGAGTAGGGTTGCCTGTTTTTATAAACCTTTGCGTAACTTCTTGCTATGAGTTTTTTTTCTTAATACAATGAATCGATAATTTTGCTAGACTTTATCTTGGATTTGATAATTTAGCTCTGGGTTTCAAAATGGTTTTTCTTTAAACAGATGAGCAAAATAAATTTTATCGTTATTTCCTTCTTGCTTTTATTCCTGTATTAGATAATAATAAAACTGTCTTGATTACGTCAATCACCTGCTTGCAATCTTGGTAGGAATCTAATTGTTGGTTTTAACGTAGAATTAAATTTTTATATTGGGACATGAGAATATATATAGTGGACACAGACTCTTTGCCTGACACGTATGCATGCTACACTTGATTTCCCACATGCCTAAATACATATTAATATGTTATTGATGTTAAAATTCTTAAACCCTAATATTTCTGGTTCTCTGCTTTTTTATGTTTAAATTCGTAAATTAAATATAAATTTTATGTTATTAGTTATGTTTACATCACTGCACATGTATGTTATACATAGAGTTTCAATTCAAATTTTTTTGGTTGAGTTTGTGTTTAAATTTGACAAATTTAAGAGCTGTGTACATTGTTGTTGTAGGGATATAATATTAGGTTTCATATTCTTACATGTTAGTTTGTGATAAACATTGAATTGGTTTTGATGTGCAAATTTCTCTAAAATCCTGAAAACTAGTTACATGTTAACATTTTACATTAATTTCCATGTTTAGTTCAAATTCAGATTTAACATGTAATATTGAACTGTATGCGTAGATAAATGTATGGATAGTATGTTAGGGTTCATTCTATTATGTTAGGATATTGGAAGCATTGAGTTAGTTATAATGTTTCAAAACCCTAATCTGAGACTGCATTATGTTAATATTTCACTGCTTTAAATGTTAGCTCATTTTCAGATTTCGTATGTAAATGCTGAACTAAAACCGGAGTTAACCTTTCAATGCTAAGCTATACCCTGTACAAGGACACACACACCCTAACTTAGTATACACTGCCATGTAAACCTAACCTTCCTCTCTATGTTATGATCATATATATATATATATAGAGTTTATACGTACATGTTATAACGCATATAGATACATAACTAAGTCTCTACCTTTTATATATATATATGGTTAGCCATGCATGTTATGAGTAAATAAGTTGCGTATTGTAGATTGTTTAACCAAAATGCCATGATTAGTGTAACTTGATAGCTGTTGTTTTGGAACCCAAATCCTCCTATACTCTTCATATATATTTCACATACACCAATGTCTACTATCTAACCATATGAACCTGTTCACATACACCCATAAACATAATGTTAGCTTTTCCTCTCTAGTGCTCTCTATGTTATATATTGTGATTGGATTTCAATGTAATCGACTTTCGTTAATTAAACTTGTGATTTTGATTTTCTTGGGATAGTACTTTTTTCAGATGATTGGTAGTTACTTTTCTTTATTTTTATGAGTACCAGTTTTCATATGGAGAGGTAGACAACCTTATAGTTTTAATGGTTGTTGTTTCTGTATCTTTCTATTTTAGTACCCTGGATTGCTTGTGTGTTTGATACCGATGACCGTTCTGGTTTAGCATGACTAGTATACCTAGATGAGACATTCATTACCACCGTATGCCATGACCCTGTATGCCATTCTTTTATTTGATGGTATGATTTGTTAAGTTCTGGGACTTGATTGTGGGGGTTTGACCTAGAGGGAGTAGGGACATTTTAATTTCGAGGACGAAATTTTTATAAGGTGGGTAGGATGTTAGCGCCCTGAATTTCGGGTTATTTTTTTTTCATTTTATTTTATTTCCTGATTGTTTGGTTTGATAAATAATTTATTTTGTTATTTTTCCTTAAGTGTACTTTCTCATGCCATTGATATTTGGAGTATCAGGGATGTTCAACTCTGGAAATCTTCTTCACGAGTTTTGGAGTGGACACGATTACCTTCATGACGGTATATGGTGTCCCACCCAAACTTGTTCCCTTGTGCTCTTTTTGCTTCGCTGAACTTCGGGTCGGTTTAGACCATTTGATTGTTATTTATTTTTCTCACTCTTTTCCTTGATCATTTTCAGCACGTTATCGTGACTTTTAAATTTGGAGCGCAAGACCAGTCAGTTTCTTGAAACCAAATTCTCATTGATGATCTACTCGAGACGCTCGTCACCCATGACCTTCGTTTCCCACTCATACATGTCATTTTGTGCTCCATTTGATTCGCACAACTTTCCCGACACGTGACCCAATTTTATTTCACTCCACGGTGTCATATTTATTTTCCAACTTAATTTGTGGGTCCCCTGTTGACCAAAACCTGTCAGCCCCAATTATGGACATGGCCCATCTGAGCCTACTACCCGTCCGCCACTTCTGTCCCATTTATTGGAATCCCCATGTGCTACTTATTCACTCATGATCATCAACGTCTATTTTTAATTCGATTTTGCTCAATGTCTGATTCTGACCCAATCCGGCTCCACCGAGTCCAGTCCAGCTCCATGTTGCTCTCCATCATAACATCCTCATATTTTTTTGCCCAAAAATATTAGTACTCATTCTACCCATTTTTAATTATTTATGGGAATTTTCCTTGAATTTAATCCTATAAGAATGACCTATTTTCCTACAAATTATTTCTAGCCCTTGGATTCTCCTACAATTAATCCCATCCATTATTTTTCCTACATCAAATTCCCACACTCAGCCAACCTAGGCCGGCCCTAAATTTCATGTGGAAAGCAACTTTTTTCTCTCTCTCTTATCCTCTCTTTCTCTTTCTCCCTTTCTATTTCTCCACAACTTCAAAAACAACAACTCTATACCAACTACAACAGCAGCAGCACAAGCCACCACCACCTCCCACATGGCCCGACCCCCTCCGGCGTGGCCTCGCCGGCTACCCTGGCCAGGCAGGCCGTTGCCACCACCAGCTCCTCCATCGAATCTATTTCTTCTCCTCCTTCATTCCCTCCTCCTCCTCATTCCACACAATCCGCTGCCACCACCATATCAGCGACCAGCCGCCACCACCTCCATCACCTTCCGCTACCATGTGTACGGTAGCGTGCCACCGTCGCACCGCCGCAGTCGTCGGCCACTGCCGTGGACGGCCAACGCGCTACCAGCGCGCGGCGTGGCAGCAGTTGCGCGCACAGGCGCGCCCCTTGCGCGAGCGCACGGGCGGCACAGCGCCGCCGTGGACGGCCACGCGCCTCCGTGGGCAGCCCCCCCTTCGGCGAGCACCGACGTGCAGCCCCCTGACGGCCACCGTCCTCCGGGACGCGCCGTCGAGGCGATTCGTGCGTTTTGAACGACGTCCCGTCGTGACGCGCGCGGGATCAAGTTAGTTTTGGCGCTCCGTCGCAGCAACTTCGTGCACGATTTTTCGGAGATCCGACCGTTGGATCAACAATTTCTTTGCTCCATCACAATCTCGGTATATCCACCTTCGTTCATGTCAATTTTTGTTCATTAATTTTATCGTTTGATACATCAAAACCGGCCACCAAGTTGACCGTTTAAATTGTATTAAATTTGGACAGTTTTGCGGGGCCAACTTCGTCAGCTTGTATCTCCTCCACCGTAGCTCCATTTGGCATGCTACCAGTTCCGGTGCGAAGCTGGTATAAACCTCTTGCTACCCCTCCAGTTTCGTTTCATTGTGAGTTTGTTTGATTGGTTGAATTCGACGCCAAAGTTGGTCGCCTGAATTCGTAATTTCCAACTTGTAAAATTCCATTTTTGAACACGAGACTCCAGATTTCATTTCTGACACCACCAGTAGACTCGTGGCGTCATTCTGGCATGTTTTCATATAAAATTTATTAGATTTGGAGAACGTGGGCCCTGTCACGTTTTTCGGTGAAAAGCGGGTCCCACATTTTAGGCCAACGGGACTTTTTGACGCCGGCTCATCGGAATCCAATTCTGGATATACCGTTGAATTCGTATCTTCATTCTGGACTCGTTGACATATAATTTGCTAGGTTTTGGAGGACATTAGGTCTGGCACGCATTTCGGTGCAAGTCGGATACCAATATCCGGGTCAACGGGTCATTTTGAGATCGGCTCATCGGAATCCAATTCTGGAGATACCGTTGGGTTCGTATCATCATTATGGACTCGCTGACAGGTAGTTTGCTGAGTTTTGAGAACTTTGGCTCCGGCACGTATTTTCGTGCAAACCGGAATTCGAAGTTCTGTTCAACGGGCCAAATGGAGATCGGGTCAACGGAATCCAATTCTGGAGATACCGTTGGGTTCGTATCGACATTCTAGATTCGGGGACATATAATTTGTTATATTTTGTAGACTTGTTTTTTTGCACGTTTTTCGGTGCAAAACGGCTCCGACACGGACACCGTTTGACCCGAAATTACCTTTTTGCCCTTGTGTCCAAATTGGACCGTTGGGTAGGCTATCCTAGCTAATTTGACCATTCTGGACACGTTGGCGATATTCATTTCATCGTCCGACAATGTTTGTTGATAATTTCTCTGAGCTTAACCTTTTATAATTAATTAATAATTAGTTCATATAATGTTCGTATTTCGAGATTAGTACAACGAAACTGAGATCAGCCAATTCCAGTTATCTCACATCGCTGAAAATTGACAAGTTGGACACGTGGATCACTATAATAAGATTATCAACCTTACCGATAATCTTTTTATCTCGATTTGCGTGTCGTAAGTTTCGACGTACAAATAACGAAGTACACTTTATATTAGACTAGAATTGACCCTGTTTGACCAGAGTTGACCAGTTGACCCAAAGTCGACTGTAAGTCAACACTTGACCTAGTTTGACTAGATTATTGACCGGAGTCGACCTAGAGCTGTTTTGACTTAGAAGAACCTAGAATAATAATAGATTGCTTGTAGAGATTCTTTTATTACAACTTGAACACCTTGTAACCTGTGTTGCTTTAAATAGGACTCTGTGGCTTCAGTTGGACCCCTTTACCTATCAGCTGTTCAGGTTATCAGACGAGTACATTCTCTGATCATTTCATATCATGTTTAGGATTATATTTCCTGCTTTAGACTATCTTACTTGATGCTGACACGTTGGTAACACGGATTGGTACTATATGGATCCCTTCATGAGATGTTATTCCTCTCGGGAGCATCAGATACTTTTGTCATGTGTGTTTCACATACATCATGTAACATATACTTCTATTATCATGAATCTTCGTTATCAGCTAGTGACTCATGTACTCACATGATCACCGAGCCTTCACGAATTAATTCATGAATCACCCTTTATGGGCAATGTAGTATAATCATGAATCTTAACGTAACTTGAATGAATCCTTGTGTATTGATTGGGGATGGGGGAGTATAAGTGAACATGTGAATAAATCCAAGTAGTGTAATCATGAATCAATTTCCAGTAGTGTGATCATGAATCAGTCCCTAGCCATTCACATGTTTATGCAGTACTCTGAATCACTAGCACTGTCTCTCTTTATATATATATATCATAGATATTTACTTACAGTCTCTCTTTTTACATTATGCTATTTCTTCAGATCCTGTATTTTATTCTCTAGCATGATTATATTTTCTTTCCTGCTATGACTTGTTGAGATGTATTGTGCTCGCTCCAGTCCTGACTGGACCTGTTGATAATTTTACAGATAGCCTGGAGGTGCCTGCTAGCCTAGAGGAGACACATTAGAGGTTGTTTAGGTAGTTATTTTATTTTGTCTGGAGTTGTATTTACTTTGTGGATTACCGTATCTGAGTTTGGATATTTGAGATGTATTTCTGGATTGTGTATCTTAGACACTTAGATTTCTTTCTGTTGTACCTCTTTGGATTTCATGTTTTATCTATCCTTATCATGCTCTACCTTAGATGTGATTGAGTCTGTATCTGCTATGTCACCCCCATTCGGGGAGTATAAACTGTTTAGCCTTATACTGTTAGATGCATGAGACCTAGGACAGCGTTCTACCGTCGACACTGAGGCGTAGGCTGGACGTACCCACCTCGTGCCCTTATTCTAGGGTACGGGTCGTGACAGTCGTAGAGTCTATAGCCAAACTCATCCCGACCGTAGCCGACAAAGACGCATCGCCTCGTCTTCGGCTCAAGTTTGGTCCTCTCGTCCTTCGGTACATGCACGAAGGCCTTACAGCCAAACACTCGCAGGTGATTGTATGACGGCTCTTTGCCATACCATACTTTGTCAAGCACATCAACCTGTAAAGGAGTATAGGACAAATTAATAACATAAGCAGCTGTGAGAAGAGCCTCACCCCAAACTGTCCGACAAGTTTGCTTCTGACAACAAACACCGCACCCTCTCCATCAGTGTCCTGTTCATGCGCTCCGCTACACCATTGAGCTGAGGTGTCTTTGGCGGAGTCTTCTGGTGTCGTATCCCCTGCTCTCTGCAATAAGTATAAGGGACCGATGTATTCGCCGCCATTGTCGGACCGAACACACAATAACTTCTTACCCGTCTCTCTTTCAACAGAGGCCTGAAACTCTTTGAAAGTAGGCAGCACCTGATCCTTGGTCTTTAAGGCATAGACCAAAACCTTCCTGGAACAGTCATCAATAAAGGTTACAAAGTAAGAAGCACCACCAAGAGATTTTACCTTCATAGGACCGCAGACATCCGAGTGAATCAACTCGCAACGCCGGCTTCCTTGAACTTGGGTGACTTTGGAAAGACACCCTATTTTGCTTCCCAGCTAACAGTGCATGCACTTCTCCAACTTGTAGACTTGAGCCCGGAATCACCTTCCTGTTCACCAAGTAGCTCATCCCCTTCTCGCTGATATGGCCGAGCCGTCTGTGCCACAACTCGGTAGACGTATCACTGACTGCGTTCACCTCTTGTTCCCCCTGTGCGCTCCCCTCCATATAGTAGAGATCGGACTTCTTGCTTCCTCTGGCAATCACCATCGAACCCCTGGAAAGCTTCCACTGACTGTTCCCGAAGAGACTGAAGAATCCCTTGTCATCCAACCTTCTAATCGACACCAGGTTGAAACGGATATCAGGGACATGACGAACATCCTTGAGAATAAAAACCGTACCGTCTTCGTTCTCAATGCACATCTCCAACGACAACCGCCTTCGACACATCTCCGTTGCCCATCTTCAATACTCCACAGTCGCCTGTAGTGTAAGTGGCAAACAGTGCCCTGTTGTGAGATACATGTGCTGAAGCCCCTGAGTCCACTAGCCAAGAATTGTCATCGCAATCGAGGTTAGTAATGACCTCATCACCTACGACGATCATATCGCCTCCATGCATCGAGGCCGCCGCTGTAGTGTTCTCTTCTTGCTTCCCCTTGTCGCCCTTCTTCTCTCTCTTCCAAGCGAAACAGTTCTGCTTGATGTGGCCCTTTTACCACAATGGTAACACTTTGAGTCCTCGTAACGACCCTTGGACTTTCCCTGCTCTTGTCTCTGCCACCACCTGGACCCTGCTTGTGTACCTTCCGCGGCTATCTGAAACCAATGCCTCAGAGTGATGGGATGTAGATGAAGTGCCCTGAGAACGTCTCCGCATCTCTATTCAGCACCCCGCCTTGGCAAAACTCCAGACTGACCACGCCCTCTGGAGCAGAAGCGATCATAGATACTCGTACGGTCTTCTACGAGTCTGGCAAAGTACACAGCAGCCACAGTCCCTGAACTTCGTCGTCGAACTTGACTCCCATAGAAGATAGTGGTGAACCACACCCTGAAACTCACTCAAGTAGTCCGAAATAGACGCCCCATTCTTGTATCGCAGACCCATCATCGTCGGATCAGGAACAATTTGTTTACCCCGGTCTTCTTCGCATACAAGGATTCCAGCTTATCCTACAACGTCTTCGCGTGCTCAATATTGGCAACGTGGTTGTACACGTTCTCGTCCACAAACTGCCGTATGTACCCACACACTTGTATATGCTCGAATGTCCAGTCCTCTTCGGATTTATCACTGGGCTCTCGGATGCAAATACGGGTATATGCAGCTTCTTGACAAATAGCAAATCCTTTATCTTGCTTCGCCAATAGTGATAGTTGGTGCCGTTCAGGTTCACCATGTGCACCGGCTTCGCGTCCATCTCTCTCTCTAGTTTCTGTCAACTCCTGACACCCTTCTGAATTCCAGAACCTGGCTGATACCACTTTGTTGGGAAGAAATGCGGAAACCTTTCCCCAAACTAGAGAGTCTGCTGCGAGAGAACCGAGCAAACTACGCACAAACCAAAATGCCAAACACAATCAGCAGACACAGAGAATTTTTGACGTGGAAAACCCTTGCGGAAAAAACCACGGGACGATCGGAGTCCAACCCTGAGAAGCCTCCACTAATGGAATAGAAGAATTACACCCTCTACAAACTCCTCCCGATCTAAATCGGATCTCCCAACACTCAGAAGTAAGAACAATGATTACAAGGCTACGAAGAGCGAGAACGACGAGTAGAGATTACCGAACGCGATCTCCTTCGAAAAACGACCTTCAATCCTCCGTCTTCTCTTCCGAAGTTGTAATGGCACTCTTGCCTCCTTCTCTCTTTTCTTGTTGTGTGCTACAATTGTGTTACTTTGGATTAGGGCTTGGAAATCCCAACTAACTCCCTAATCCCGCAACAAATCTGGACCGTTTGATTGATCCAATGGTAAAAAATCACCCAGATTTCCGCCTCAGCCCGACGACACAGAGTTCGGCCAGAACTCTGTGTCGTGAAAAAGAACCTACCAGCAACATTCTGGAATGGCCAGACCGAGTCGGCAGAACTCGGCTGGGACCGAGTTCGGCCGAACGGTGGCCAGTTCCAGAACCTCCCTCGGGTAGCAGCAGTAGCAACAACTCTTCGTTGCCTACTTCCGAGCTTCTTCGATATCGAACGGCGCTCGTCGCATCCGGGATCTTCTCCACATAGATGGGAACCCCACCCACTCAAAATATTATGATATCCGCTAAACTAGACGGATACGAATTCAAAGGTCAAATGGGACATCCATTCAGATATCGGATCGGATTCAAATATTACAAAAAAAATTCGGATACAAATACTCTTTTTGTCCATTGCATACCAATAAGCATCGTTGACACCCCTACTAACACTGGTCAATGCCAATGCCAAAAGATATTCTACTAATCTCAGACATCTAGTCATAAACATGGTTGTCACAAACTCAAAAAATTATATAAGTGCATAAGTCATTAAATATTTTCTCGAAAACAGAAAACCAGGTAATCTAGCAATACAATGTACAGTAAATACTCGCGTATCCGAATGCTAATACTGAATAGGACGAGTCTCACAACGATAGAGTAAGTTTAGGTTTAAATTTATATATGTATTTTTTCTATATATGTATATTTATATTCTTCTCTTAATATATTCTTAAAATTATCTTCTTCTATAAATTTCTATGTACCATGATCTATTAGAAAAGGAAGACTACTTAATTATAAACCAATGATACTAATAAAATTATGTGCTTCACTAACTTAGTATTTTTGGGATTTAACAATATATTATATTATTTATGTACTTAACTCTTTACGTATCTCCTTCATTTTTGAAAATGCTAAGTTTTGATCAGAAGGTTTACAGTGTTTGTGGCATCGCCGATGCTATGGGTTGTTCAGAGACATCTTTGGGCTAACATTGTCTTTGTTCCAACATAATTTCTTCATAAGTCCTTCTTGTTCTTGGTTAAAGCTTTTCTACAAAACAAATGTCGGACACACAAAGCAATATATGTAGTAGCATGAATGATAAAATTAATGCAGACAATGAATATGCCAACTTGAACTATTAAAAATATAGTGATAATATGATCATTAATGATTTCATAATACTAAACTTAATCGATTTATCATAATAAAAAAACTATACTAAATCATTGGTCTAACACATTCCATTTGTAATATTTTTTAATCATTTATAATAATGGTTTTGTAACACTGTGTATACTAAAATGTTGTATAAAATATTATTTATTACGCTCTTTAGCCATCATAACAAGATTTTTCATGTAATGACTAAGATTATGATATTATCATCTAACTCATCATCTACTTACGATTAATTCATCATTATTTTCATCATCATTATCATCATCACATTCATTTATAATATATGTTCTTGTTCAGTAAATGGAACAATTTGGTGATAAGAAATAAGACCAATATTAATAGTTTTGTTATTAGAAACACGTTGACTACTTATGTTATTAAATTTTGGTAATGGTGGGAGTAACATATATTTGTATTCAGTGATTGTAAATTAGCTTCAATAACAAAACAAATTTGTTTCTTCGCCATCTAATAATAACAAGTAGCGAAAAAATGTGCCTTAAAATAAATTCATAGAAAATGTTCAAAAATAAGAGTATGTCGATAATAAAATT
This sequence comes from Iris pallida, assembly GCA_029216955.1. Classification (NCBI taxonomy): domain Eukaryota; kingdom Viridiplantae; phylum Streptophyta; class Magnoliopsida; order Asparagales; family Iridaceae; genus Iris; species Iris pallida. The sequence continues at coordinate 1,759,131 of JANAVB010005600.1, forward strand.
GTGTAAATTATCTAATATATTTGATAAGTTAAAAGAAGTTGGGTTAAACCTCCTTCGTAAGATATATATAGTCTATTTATTATATGAACCTCGGTTAATTACAGATTTCTTCGTCGTCTTCATCGCAACTGTCGTCGAGACTACATGATACTCTAGACTCTCCCCGACCCACATCTAATTGAGGATGGACTCCCAACAAATTTCCTGGTGCAGATTTTGTGAGATCCTACTTACATTTCAAAATGTAGAACAAAAAATTATAAATATTTTATCAAGATCTTATTATTGTTGGCCCAAATAGTCATTGGTTATCTTGATTTTGATATTGATCGAACCATATGACTCGATACGACATAGTCAGCACGTTAACACAATGACAACACTGTCTCAACTTCTCATGCAACAAGGTCGTATGGATTTAATAATTTGTTATGTATTTTATATTTTTTTATAGGACAAGATGTGCATTGGGTCGTATTGGCACTAGAAAACTCAAACCTCAGCCTCAACTACATTATTAGTCTATAAAATGAACCTGACCTAAACCCAAACTATTCTGGAGATAGGGTGACCGAACTTGGACCAAATTTTGTCCGAACTCTGCTCGAACTCGGTCAGGATAAAACCACATCCCTGGTTAGCCTCCTCTTCCTGAAGAACATGCTCTAACGTTCGAATTTATGAACATTAGGGGGCCAAACTCTTCCTGAACTCGGTCTCTAGTAAACTTATAAATAGGTATTAAATTCTCCATATTTTCACCAATTCATTCAATCTTTACTTGTCTATCTAGCTGAGCTATAAACTTTCTCCATTCTCAAGCTCAACCTTCAGCCTTGTAATGTCAACATGGTACCAATTTTAGAAGTCTGATCGAGTTGTAAAGTTGGATTTCCATGTGTTGCTATTTACACTTGTTGTTTGAAGTCGACAAGCTCTTCGTATCAAAAACTTATAGTTGTAAAGTTGCTGCATCCTTCAGATCAAAGCACGAGGTGTTAGAAGTCACAAGCCCTTTGGATCAAAGCTTGTGTTTTGCTGTTAGTGGATTCAACACCGAACAAGTGTTCTAGGGACTACATTTAAATATTTTTTATCAAGGAATATTTTTGTTGCACTATTTACCCCCCTCTAGAAGTGTCCTACGGTCCTACAATTGGTACCAAAGCATGTTATCTTCTAAAGACCTAACAGTATAGAGAACACATGACAACCGTGAAATCTATCTTCACTGGTGAAGGCCAATCTATAAATAGGTCACCTCTATTTGATGGAACTAACTACACTTACTGGAATATACGAATGAGCTTTTACCTCGTCTCTAGATTTTGACCTCTGTTAATAGTTATAGATGGCTACAAAAAGCCAGCCAAAATTTTTTTGATGAAAATCTTGTAGAAAAGTCCAATGATTATATACTGATTTAGAAAAGAAACAAGCTAGTATTGATGCAAGAGCTATTAATGTGTTTTCTTGTATGTTGTAGAAAGAACAAAATGCAACAGAGTGTCTACTTGTGCCACTTCACATGAAGTATGGAAGCTTCTCGAGGTCACTTAAGAAGGAACCTCTCAAGTGAAGGAGTCAAAAATCAGCCAACTTGTCCAAGAATATGAAGCATTCATGATGAAGTCCAACGTGAGTATTACTCAATTTTATAAGACTTCTTGATATTGTTAACCCTATTTCTTCCTTGGTAAAAATTATAGCAATCATGAGAAGATTTGCAAGGTGCTTAGGGGTCTTACGAAGAACTGGAACCCTAAGTTTAATGCAATTGTTGAAGGAAATGACCTCACTACGATGATGCTTGAAATACTGATGGGAAAGTTGATGACGCACGAACTCGATCTTAACAACTTGGAGGAATCAACTCCCATGGAAAATAACAACACTCAACGCATATCACAAAAGATCTTCTGACGATACATCTGAAGATGATGAAACAGACGATGATAAACTGGCAAAAATTTTCAGAAAATTCAAGAATTTTTAAGGTACGAAAAGTTATATCGCAAGACGAAGAAAGAACTTGAAGAAGAACCAATATGCTATAACAGCATAAGACCAGATCACGTACAAAAGGACTATCCTAAAGTGAAAAAGGAGAATCGCTTCGAACGATCAAACAAAGAAAGATCGTCGTCTCGCAAGTACATTAACACAAGCATATGGTGTGAAAGTGAAGCATGCGACTCAGAAGAAGATAAAAGTCCTCGCCAAGTGCAAATATATGCTTAATGGCATAAATAATCCTCTTTTTAAAGAAAATGCATTCTCTTATGATGAATTATCTGATGCTTTTCATAATTTATTGATGATTATGATAAGGTTCTAGATAGGAATAAGCAAGCTAGAAAGATATTCTTTCATACAAGCTTGATAATGAAAAACTTACTTGCTTATTGAATGATGTTTCTTCTCTAGATAACTTTGCTAAAATCTCTACGCTTGAGTTTAAATTGTATGAGGCACTTGAATGCATTGAGAAAAACACTAAAAAAAATGCTAAATGCAAGGAGAAATTAGAATCAGAAAAGAAGTATTCTATTATTGTACTTAGAATTGATGCTCTTACTGTTAGACTAGAAAAGCAGGTAGTACAACCTATGACTCGGTCTAACACAAGACACATGACACATCACAAAGTCACATACGATAGATCTTTTATAAAGGAAGCAAGCAAAGCTAAAACTTTACATAATTACGTATTTTATTACAAGTATTCATGCACATCATATCATACTACATCTACCCCTAGCACAAATGTTATATTTCTAGTCATTATTTGGTATAAAAGGACACATTTCTAGTCATTGTCAGATCAAAATGCTAGTTGATATGAAACCGTGCAAATAGGTTCCCAGAGCTAAAAATGTGGATTCAAGTCTTGGGTACCAAAGTCTTCGCCTAATATTTTAGGTAGAGATACTTATGCTGATACATAGATCCATATAATACGTTTGATTGCAACACTATAAATGTTATATTTCTAGCAATTACACCAACACAAGTGTGACTACTTGAGCCACTTTAGTAACGTGCTAATTGATTCTTATTAGAATGACTAAAATTATACAATCTAGCATTTTTTTATTTCATAAAAATCTAGGATTTTGAGACTATATGACATTGCTTAAATTTCTTTTACATATTCGTTTATTAAAGTAGAGATTATTTTTGGGTACCCATTGTCACGATTCGCTCCCAGATAACTAGATACGAGTCAGACACGTCCAGCCTACGTTAAAGGCACAACCTAGTAATCCTCAGAAAAACTCCAATAACATGATCAATTAATCTCATCACAGCTGGCTAATACGTGTCCAGAACAAATTATCACAGCATCACACATTCCACTATATCTTTTAGTACAACTTTACAAAAGTATCCAGAGACAAATTCGATAAACTATATCCTCCAAAGATAACATCTGATACATTTTCCATAAAAATTCTAATACAATGAAACATCATATTCTAATATTCTAGAATCCTCTAGAGGTCCAAAAGTCATCGTCCAATCTAGTGCCATCATCTTCTCACCATGGTCTAATATGTCAATGATTCAGTCAGAAAATGAGCAAAGTATCATCCATAACAGTGAAACAAGTACAACACATGCACAAGTAAAGATGCAATGAAACATGAGTAACCTGAGACACCATAGATGCAAGGACCTACTAAAACATGAAACATGTAGGAAGAAGATCATGTCCAGTGATTTAAAATACATACAAAATATGTGACCGGCTGGACAAAACACATGAATAAGAGTACGACTTAACCACACGTGTACATGTGTGATTAGGCTATCATTTGATACCCAACTAGCATTTGGTTTTGGTCGCATATCCGTAGCATTTTCCATCCCTAAGTGCAAGTAAAAGAACAAGAGCACATAATAAGCACAATAACCAGAAGTACATGATCAAGCCGTGTAAACAACGTGTCCAACATGAACAAGTCACACATAAAGTAAATGGATCAAAGCCATAGAACGTACTTGCCTTGTCCTGGAAGATCAGATATGTCTCAATGTCCACCTAGAATAGGGCAAGAATAGATTAGATTCTGAACAATAATATTTAGCTCTATTTGCTAACTAACTAAACAAACTAACTCTTTATAAACAAGCTAATTAACTATATATATTATTATGTAGGATAAAAAAATATTACTAGCTAGGATAAAATAGTTTTATAGAAATATCATTCAAATAGGCCTTGGTAAAAATATAATCTAGCTTTAGTCAAGGTAAATACTAGCAAAATACTTTAAACTATATATTTTAACAAAATTCAATTATAAAAATATTTAGAAAATACTTGCTAGCAAAAATCAATATTTACAAAATCTAAATATTAGCAAAATAATCTCATAGCAATATATATGTTTGGCAAAATATTTACTAAAATATTCTTAAGAATACTATACCAATTACTATCATAATAATAATAAAAATAATAATAATAATAATAATAATAATAATAAATAATATTCTTAAGAATATTATACTAATAATAATAATAATAATAATATATATAATAATAATAATAATAATAATAATAATAATAATAATAATAATAATAACAATAATAATAATAATAATAATAATAATATCACCCAGCCCATACATCCAGCCCCTCTCAAATTGCTACTAGGCTTGGCGTAACTTACTAATTTATTTTCCTTTTTCTTTCTCCTGGCCTCTCAAGCCTGGCTTGGCCTGCCACTACTGCTCTTTTCTATGTATTCTTTCTTTTTTTCTCTCTAGCAACACCCCTTCCATCCTAGCCAACCCATTTCCTATGTAAACCCTAATCCCCAACCCTCCTCTCTCTTCTCACCGTTCACAACAACCGCAGCTCCTACTCAAACCATAAGAAGAAGAAGAAGAAGGAGAAGAACATGGAGAAGAAGAACGAACAAGAAGAAGAAGCTGAAGACGAGGGAGGCTCACCCTAGCTCCTTGGAGGTGACAGTGGCGAAGCTCTCGAGAAGATCATCGGAGCTCAGATCTGGATGGCTCCAGTCGACTGCTTCACGACGACTCGGTTAGATGGAGGCACTGGATCTGATGCACAACGTGTATAGGCCTTAGCGGCGGCAGTCCACAGCAACGATGGCGAGCTCCGGTGGATAGGGTTCTTGACGGTGGCTCTCGGTGACTCATGGTTGAACGGAGTGGCTGGATGTCACGCCCCATAACCAGAATACTGGAAAGGGGGACAGACACAGCCAGCTAAGTATATAGAAGTATAATCCACCTCGACATACGGTCACGGCTGTCTAGATGCATGAGGGTTTAACTACAAGCCATCAGTCTTTTATAGTAAAAAACAAGCCTAGTATCTCAATCTCAAGCAAGTAAGTACATGTAACAAGATGGTAGATCATCAGACATACAAAGTAAGGCGTCCCATACATCACATATTCAGGTGATCATGAAGCTAGTCATACAAAATGTGAGGACTAGCAAGAACAGTCATACATGATCAACCCTAGGATTTGTCAATCATGTTACAGCCCTTAGGCAGACATGAATGTAAATTTATAACGAGCTAACACTTGCTCGACGGCTAAACGTCTCAAAAGAATAATTTATAATAGAGTGGGAGAGCAAAATAAAAATCTACTCGTTGCCATGGTTGCGCCTAGTGTTCACTATCTAGCTGGAAGGCTGGAAGATCCTCGGAAGCTACTCCAAAATCTGGCTATACAAAACCAATTGGGTCAGACCCCAGAAAGAGCAAGTGCCACAAGGGAGGCTTCACTTAAGAACTAAAACCAGCATGTTAGATCATAAGGCATAAAATAACAAGAAAAACTTGGAGTTAAGAGATAAGGGGATAAGCGATAAGATAACTAAGGAACTATTTCGGTAACCAAGTTTCAACCCATAAACCAAACAAGGACCAGGGTTGTAACCCTTCACCTGAACAGAACTTAGTCTCTGACCAATTATTGATAAAGTCAAGCATAAACGAGCATGTACTGAGATAGCCATGTACTATATCTAGACAAGACTAGACCAGATAGGACCCAACCAACATTCACGGCCAAACAAAGAGTACGACTTGATACTTTAACTAACTAGGATTATCACAAGCCTAATTACTAGCAAGATGCAATAAGATGTTCAGCAGTCACAAGCCCTGCAGCTATCCAGGTTATCCAGGCGAAGTTCATGTAAGAGTTATCAAGAATTATTAGGTGACTTGGAGTACAACACATGATATTGTGCATAGTACTCATTTAAAGAAGTGCCCCACATGACAGTGGGCTGAAAATGTGTCCCATTCGTCGGCAGGTTACAAGTCCATCAGGTGTGGACAAGATAACGGGATCGCCTGTAACTGGAAACATCTCTCTATATGAACTACTTTGATCAATCTAGTTATTAACCTAGTCAGATTCAATATGAGTCCCTGGCTGTGGTAACCAGGGATACAAGTCCTAGACATGATGTGAGACGTGACTGGTAGCTTATACGATCACATTCAAGAACGATCACCCACGGTGTCAAGACAAGGGTTACTTAGCAAGTCAAGATAGCCATCGCAACAGTATATCAAGATTATCATGTCATGTTACTTATCAAAATTACTTATCTTGTCAAGAGTGCATCACGACGGACCACTATCAAGAATTATCATATTAAATTGCTTGTCAAGAGTACGTCACAACGGGTCACTATCTAAGATTATCATATCATGTTAGGTCATTTTGACATGTCGTGTTCATGTAAAGGGTACTTGTATGCTGAGAATTACTTGACCAAGAGTGCACCACGACGGGGCACTGAAGGAGTTATCAGAGAGTGTACATGCCATGCTGAGATCGTGTTCAAGCTCAAAGCACACACGTGCACAGATAATAACATTGTACAAGGCTATCATCGCGGTATGCCCATCAAGTTCAAAGCGGCAAATGGGGTATCAGAGATAGCATGCACCTAAGGCCAACATGGTCAATGAAGAGCATGTGCCAAAGGATGGCACACACTGGGAGTGGCACGCGCCCAAGCAAGGCATGCGCCCAAGACTAGGTGTCTAGGGCTATGTGCCAAAAGTCATGTGCCCACGGCTATGTGCCTGAGGTATGTCACATCATGGAGAGTCAAGGGTTTTGGGAAGGCATGTGCCAAAAGCTATACGTCTATGACTATGCGCCACATGCATATGCCTACATGCTGTAGGAACCCTAGGGGGGGTGAATAGGGTTAAGCTAACTAATCAAGCACTTAGCACAAGCTAATTGGCAATTTAAAATATAAGTGCAAGAGAAGAAGCAATCACAATACCGAAACCCGATGTATCCTGGTATCCTCCCTAGAGGCAATCCAGTCCCGAAACTCTCTTCGAATTTAATCCACTATTTGAGCAAATAGTTACACACGAGTTTGGATCCGAAGAACTCGCCAACTTCTTACACGAGAGCTTTAATCCGAAGGCCTCTCCGACTTCAACCGAGAGTTTGGATACGAAGATTCTCCAACTTCAACCGAGAGTTTGGATACGAAGACTCCCCAACTTCAACCTTTCACAATAGGTTTTGATCTCCTTATACAATAAGATGAAGATCTCACTTTTCAACTCAATAACTCTATCATTTGTGGATGGCAAATGAAAGCTTTGTAGAGTTATTTGTGGATAGGCTTTGGTGGTTTAGAAATTTTTAGGCTCAAAGCATCAACCTTGAATGAAGGAGTTCAAGGCTATTTATAACCAAAGCATTGAAAAGAGCCAAAGGCAATTTTTCAGTCAGCGACCGGCATACCGCCGGTATGAGTCGGCATACCATCGGTATACCGGTCTGGGATTGCAATGGCTCAAAATATAGCCATTGGGATCATTTAATGGAAATCCGACTGTTGGACTTTCAATGTTACGGAATCGGTAAACCGTCGGTATGATCCGGTATACCGTCGGTATGCCGATTTTGGAATAAATCCAAGACAATAGGATATGAAATATTGCTCTAGTTTTGGAAGAGAACTATGAAATAAAGGATCTCAAACAAAAGCCATGAGGAATAGATAATTGCAACTAACAATTGAGATATGACATTAATAAACTTGATACCAATTAAAAAGATGTAAACTTGAAACATTGATTAAAGAAACCATTAATAATCATAATTGTCCACAAATAAATAGTGGAACTGTTTTCCATAAATAAATTCACTTTATTTATTGTGTATCTGGGAAAATTACAACTGTAGGAATCCGATCTAGAAGACTATCGCTTTATCCCTTCGACGATGCGAAGAAGAAAAGCTCTCAAAAATGCAACAACAATTTAGATATCTATGTATCTGTATAATGAATGAGAAAAGAACTCTATTTATAGAGTCAAAAATAACTGAAAAAGATAACTGTCTTCACAGCCTCTGCCTAGTTGAAAATCATGCAGGATTTAACATACGCATAGTTGTGAGCAGTTACTGGACGTGGCCTGTAACTGTTGGACACATGGCAATCGTGCATGAGTCGTGTGCAAGTTACAGGATACGCAGGCGAGAGATCAGTGGCATGGCTGCCACGTACTCCAATTTGATGAAATCCACGCAGGCTCGTTGAGGACGAAATCTACGCAAACTCGGGTCAGAAAGCTTCAAAATCCACGCAAACTTGATGGAGGAAACTTCAGAATCCATGCAAACTTGAGACAGAAAGCTCAAAATATACGCAGACTTGAGGAAGGAACATAATCCACGCTCGATTGAGGCAGGACTGCCAGCTGTCTTGATTCGACGTGCCTCGACTGACATAAAATCTCTGACAGTGATTACTTTGTCAGTCTCATTAAATGACAAGAAGCTCTTTTGGTACGCCAACTTGATGCAGGCTGAGTCTTGTTGAAGAAGATTTCAAAAGTCACGCAATAGTCGGCTGTGATCTCTCGAGTTCTGTGCATACGTGGCATACGAGAAGACATTCTTCGACTGTCATGCTGTCAGTCATGATGAAATTTCTGACAAATGATGAGCTGTCACTAGCGTGATTTTTAAACATTTGTCCTGATCACTTCTGCGTGACTTTGAGACTCAGTTCTGATCAACTCAGCGTGACTATTATTTTGAGGCCTACAAAACCCCCTTCAAAGTTTTTGAAAAATGATAAATTGTTTCGAAATACTTTGAAATCAAGGTGATAAAATAAACTCAGTCACGCTGAGATGACTTCAAATTTTTCGGAAGTCGAAAAGACTTCAAAATTTTGAAGCTCTTTGAAAATATCCCAATGAACTTTATTAAATGTCATGATGACTCTTCATTTCTCGAGACTGATTGCATCCAATTTATGGTGGAATATGAACCGCCGGCGTGCTCTGTTATATAAACGGGGAGAAAATTCAGCTTTGATGTTCATCTTACGTCAACATGACTCCAAAGGAAGAAGCTGAAGAAGAAGCAAGAAAGTTAGGTTTCTGTGCCTATGGCGACCCTACTCTTGGGGGTAAGGAACCGGAGCCTTTAGTTTTCGAGTTCAAAGATGACCCTACACAACTAGCCAAGAACTTCCTGAGCTACTTTGGTCTGGATGACTCGTCTTCTTCCAATGGGCGCAGTCTCGCAGAGCAGCGTGACACGCTCAATGCTCTGTTACACCGTATGGGGGTCTTCCCCCTTTGCGTCGAATTTGCCTTTGCTCATATGAGTCATAGTCATAGGACGTCTGACTGTTAAAACAAGTTCCCCTTTTTGATATGCTCGAACTCTGACTTTTTTGTTAAAAGCTCTTGAAATTCTAGCTTGATAGAATTCAATATTCTGTTGAGCAGATAATCGCTTTTCATCCAGAGCTTCCAACTCCTGAAGTCGAAGACGATCATTATTCTCGGCAGTAAGTTCATTAGTGATTGCTATCCTTAAAGAAGGAATTTGAATCTCTAATGGAAGAACAGCTTCGCATCCGTACACCAGAGAGAAAGGTGTACATTTAGTAGCATTACGAACTGTAGTCCGGTAAGCCCATAAACATTCACCAAGTTTCTCACTCCAATTACGTTTGTTAGTGGAGACAAACTTCTTTAAGAGCTTGATAATGGTCTTGTTGAAAGCTTCTGCTAATCCGTTAGCTGCCGGATTATATACGGTAGAAGCCACATTGTTGATCCGATGGTCGTCACAGAATCGAGTAAATTTCTGGCTGACGAACTGTGGACCATTATCATGAATAATGCGTCGAGGAACACCAAATCTGTAGATGACATGATGTTTGAAAAAGCTGATGACATTGGACGTCTTGACTTCAGATAACGAAATAGCTTCAGCCCATTTAGAGAAATAATCAGTTATTGCGAGAATAAACCGATGACCTTTTGATGATGGCGGATTAATTGGGCCGATAATGTCCATGCCCCAAGCTTCGAAGGGCCATGATGCTGCCGTCGGATGCAAAAATTCCGAGGGTTGATGAATAAAATCCGTATGGATTTGACAAGCTTTACACTTCCTCGCATATTCGATGGCATCTGATACCATAGTGGGCCAGTAATAACCCATACGTCGAATACGGTCTTGAAGTTAGGTCCAGGCTGATGTGCACCACAAATTCCATCATGTGCTTCGCGAATGATTTGTTGAGCCTCATCACCGGCAACACATCGAAGAAGTAAACCATCATAAGCTCGACGATATATAATTTTTGTAGTATGATTGTAGTAGAATCTGAGTGATCGTTGTCTGATAGATGCCGCTTTACTCGGATCATCTAGAAGAATATCATACAATACGAAATCTAAGAAAGGAAGTCTCCAATCTTTATCCGTATTCTGAATCTCAGATGAATTACTGAAGATGAATTCTATGCTAGAATCAGATGAAGATGATAATAATTTACGGCTAAATCCAAATCCTCTTGTTGTGTTGACATCATGAGATGTTGATTCTTCAATGTCAACTGGAAGTCCTAGATTCAGATTGTTCTCGAGATGAAATAATTCTCGATTGCGAACAATAATCATTTGTTGCCGTCTGATTGGAATAGCTAATATCGCCACAAGATTAGCAAGAGCATCAGCTTCTGTGTTGCATGCTCGCCTAATATGCTCAATGAAGAACCCTTCAAATGAAGAAGCCATAGATATAGCCGATCTGTGATAAGGAACCAGATCTTGATGGCAAAACTTCATAAGTACCCCTTATCTGATTGACAATGAGTTTAGAATCTCCATATGCTTCCAAATGTTGAATATTCAGATGTTTAGTGAGTTGAAGACCAATAAGCAGTGCATTGTACTCAGCCATGTTGTTTGAACATGGTTGATCGAGAGAATAAGCCCTTTGGATAGCAAGACCTTCTGGCGACACCAGAACAACTCCAACCCCAGCAATAATATCACCATTAGGACCCATTCTCGAAGCTCCATCAAAGAATAGACGCCAAGTAGGATCTTCTTCAACAATTTGGTTTGAATCTAGGACTTCATCTGGGATTTCATCATAGAGTTTTAAATTTTCTGGAATTGAATGAGCAGCCAGAAAATTGGCTAAAGCTTGTCCTTTGACTGATTTCTGAGGAATGTAGTGCATGTCATACTGAGCAAGTAAGATTCCCCAGTTAGCCAATCGAGAATTCAAAACACTGGGTTTCTTCATCATGATCCGTATAGGATTGATCCGGGAAATGACATGAATAGTCTGACCCATGATATAATATCGTGTCTTTTGGACAACGAACATCAAGGCTAGACATTCTTTTTCGACCGGTGAATATCGAGGTTCAGCTCCGGTCATAGTACGACTGAGGTAGTAAATGGCTTATTCATGACCATTTTTATTCTTTGAGCGAGCAATGCACCCAGTGAATGACTCATTGCTCGGGTATACAGAAGGAACGGTATTCCTGAAATAGGAGGTACCAATACTGGAGGGCTCATCAGATATTGTTTTATATCATCGAATGCTTTCTGACATTCATCATTCCAGACAAAAGAAACACCTTTCTTCATAAGTTTATTGAATGGTCTGCAGCGTCCTGAAAGATTAGAGATGAATCTCCTGATATAAGCGATTCTTCCTTGAAATCCTTGTAGCTCTTTTAAGGTGCGTGGAGGATGCATCTCTTGGATGGCTTTGATCTTCTCGGGATCCACGTGTATACCTTTAGTGGTAATGACGAAGCCGAGAAATTTGCCACTAGAGACGCCTAAGAAGGACTTAGTAGGGTTCATCTTTAATTGATGCTTATGCATTAGATCAAAAATAGTCTTCAAAATCTTGGATGTGATCCTCTTTTTGTCGACTTTTGACTGCAATATCATCAACGTAGCATTCGACTGTTTTCCGCAAATGTTCACGAAATATAATGCTCATAGCTCGTTGATAAGTTGCTCCTGCATTCTTGAGACCGAATGGCATCACTGTATAACAGTATGTACCGATCGGCGTTCTGAAAGAAGTGTGCTTCTCATCATCTGGAAACATTTTAATCTGATTGTACCCAGAATGCCCATCTATGAATGACATCCGTTCAAACCCACAGGTATTATCGATCATAACATCAGTGATTGGTAGAGGGAATTCGTCTTTAGGACATGCCGCATTGAGATCGCGGAAGTCTACACATACTCTGATCTTGCCAGTCTTTTTAAGAACAGGAACTATATTAGCCATCCAATCAGGATGTTGTTCCTCTCTAATAAACCCAGAGGCCATGAGTTTATTCACTTCAGCTTCAATTGTATCCATGATGTCTGGACGAAATCTTCGCTGTTGTTGCTTGACCGGTTTAGCATTTGGCATGATATGAGTTTATGAGTTGCAATCTGTGGATCAAGTCCTGGCATATCTTTATAACTCCAAGCGAAGACATCGATGTTTTCACGAATAAGTTTGATCATGTCTTGCTTATCAGTTTCTGAAAGACTTTCACTGATAAATATTGGTTTGGGGGATCCCTCTTCACCAATATCTATTTGAACAAGTTTATCTTCAGTCGGAGGTTCTTCTTGTTCGAACCGGAACTCCTATTGATTATCTAACCTTTGGGCCCATTGTTCTGATTCAGGTGAGATTTCAAACTCGTCTTCGTCTTCATCACTTTCTTCAGAGTAATCAATGGAGACCATGTTGGAGGATAGAATATTACCGTGGAATTCACCGATACTTGTATCAGAATCCCAAGAGGTAGTACTAGAAGAATCAGATCTCTTATCTTCGTCAGATTCGGGATTTTTATGGACAATGTTAATAAAAGGAGTAGGAGCAATATAACCCAATCCGCATTTCGTCCTTCCATATTTCAAAGGAGGGATTCGAACAGGCATTCTTCTTCCTCTACCATTACTGAGGCCAGTTCTGAAGTCATAACCCATATTTTTAATGATGTCTTTAGATTGCTGACTATAACGACGTAGTTGTAATCTTCCAGTATCATCATTTTTGTCATCATCTTCAGGGTTAGAAGGATTTTGGGGCCCTTTGTAAAAGAATATTGGAATGTCTCCTGGCTTTCTGCTGGAAACTAGAAAGTATGAAGTTTGTACTGATTCTAGGGATACATCTGTATGGAAAGTCTGTACAACTCCTATGGTTATTGTTCTCAAGTTATCTAACAAATGTAAATAACTATGAACATGATTACACACATCAATATACTGCAAAGATGGAGACTTTTCATTAACTTTAAAAGTAGCAGTATTTACATTGGAAGAAGGCTGAGCCTTAGAGATCTTAGCCAAATCAATGACTAAAGGAGGAGAAGAAGAATTAGAAGGAGTTTTGTTTCGATTAAGATCGATAACAAACGGCTCAGAAGAGGTGAGCTCCCTTGAAACTTGAGATGGAAGAGTTGTCCGTCCTCCAACAGGAATGATCAGAGTACCTTGAGTAGACGATTGAGGTAGTGGAGAGATCCGTCCGCTCACTGGAATGATTAAAGAACCTTCTCCAGAGAGTTTGGGAGATTGTTGTTGAGTAGTTCGACCTTTAACAGGGATTATTAAAGTCTCACTTTGTGAATCCTCTTTCTCCATAGCTTGTATCACCCTTGTATACTCTTCTTTGTACATCCGGGAATCATTAAAATAAGCTTCAACCCCATGGAAGGGATTTATATCAGCAACTTCTTTTTGTACTCTTCCATTGCTGTCAATGTATTTAAAGCACTGATGAAGAGTAGAGGGCACCACATTATTTTTATGAAGAAAAGGCCTTCCCAGAAGGAGATTATAGGATCCTACGATCTCGATCACATAGAAAGTGACTTTAGATCTGAAATCGCCAATCTGAAGTTTCAGATGAATCTTTCCCAGAGGCTCACTTCGGCTCTGATTGAATCCCAGGATAGTAGTAACCGTCTTGGAAAGCTTGTGAAGAGGAATTTTTAATTCATCCAACAGGCTCTTCAGCATTATACTTATAGCAGACCCTGGATCAATGAGGATACGATCTATCTTTATTGTATCGATATAACCGGTGTAGTAGAGAGGCCGATCATGTCGATTATCCTCCAATAGCATGTCATCTTGTGTAAAGGTAATATTTGGAATAATCTCCAATACACTGTTGCAATGTAAGCAAGTGGCAGGTTCTTCACCTGGCTTCTTTAATTGTGCAAGACAAGAGTCGGCTTGAAGAAGTGCTTCACTTAACGTCTCCCGAGTCTCTTTGGAAAGACGTAAAAGTTCGAAGAGGGACATTCTAGCTGGAGTATTAGCAAGTTGAGCTAGAATGTCAAAATTATACGGCTTCTGAAGTCCAAGAGGAGAGGACTTCTTGATTGGTTTATCAAACCGAGCCTATTGTTTGCCTTTTTCAAGAGTTGTGGACTTGGGAAGAACAGGTTCAACTGGTGTAGTTAAAGGAACAGGTGCAGTGGATGATTCTTCTTCAGGAGGAACATTAGGAGCATCTTTGTCAGCCGGAGAGATATCAGGAGTATCCTCGGGATTCTTGGAATAATCCTTTAGATAAGGTTTCCCCGTTCGAGTAGCACTAGCAAGTGCTTCTTCCTTATCTTTTGGCTCTGCATCAGAAGTAGATCCGAGAGAAGTCATATGACATGACTTAATCTTTCCAGCCTTCTTGGACTTTCGAGATGTAGTCTTTTGAAGAGGAGGAGATTCAAAGTCTGCCACTAAATCAGGATGAATCCACATGATTTCTCCTGTCTCCATAGTGATTGGTACTAATCCGTCAGACCGTGGAGGAGGAATATTCACTATCTCAAGGGTTGCCTTAGGAATAGGAACGATCCCGCTTTCGAGGAGTTGAGGGGGAAAATCTTCGAATTGCATGGAGACGACATTGGAGGTGACAGTCTTCTCTTTCGGAGTAAGAGAGATAGCTCCAGTTTTAATCATTCTTGGATCTTTCCTTTCAGTACATAACATGTACGAATTGTGTGACCCAACATTCTGTGATATGGACAGTATTTAGGATGATCTGTCTTACCAGCTTCATCAGGTTTCTTGATTTCAGGTAATTGTATTTTATTACCCTTCAGCAGACATTCAAAGATACCGAGGACATCATCGTCATCAAAAGAATATTCTTCCTTGGGGCGAGGTGTTCTCGGTTGTTGAGTTGTAGAGGCAGGAGGAGTTTGAACGGTCGATGCTTCTTTACTCTGAAGATTAACTTCAAGAGTTTCTTTTCCCTTACTTTTATTGAATTTAGCATTATTTTGACCTATTTCTTTAGGAGACATCTGTACTCCTAAACCTTTGAAGGTTTCAGCACTGATTTCTGCAGCTTTGGCACTGACTATGAAGGAAGGCCAATCTTGAAATTGAGTAGAACCTGTCCACATGCTGATTATTGGCAACAGATTTGATTTGCATGTGTCAATGGTGACAGCATCAGGAGTTCCAAGAGGCATCTTCAGAGCTTCTTTTCGAAACCGTTCAATGAATTCCTCTGTAGTTTCATTATTTTTCTGCTTGATTCTAATAAGAGCAGACATAGTCATGTCATTTAGCCCTTCATAGAATCGTTCAAGAAACATTTGTTTGAAACCGGCAAATGAAGTAATTGCACCCATCAGGGAGGCTTCTATACCATTCATAGGCTGTTCCTTTGAGACATCCGACAAACACCCGAGTAAGGAGGGCGTCACTTGGTTGCAATTGATCAGTCATCACTTCAAAGTGATTAATAAACTGACTTGGAGAAGTGGTTCCGTCATAGAATGAGATAGTAGGAGGCTTGTATTTAGGAGGATATGATACTTGCTTCCATTCTATCGGATAAGGTTGTTTGATGCCTAACCTTTGTAAACCATCTTTCTGTTTGAATGCCTCAAATTGAGTTCGGAGATTCCTCAATTCTTCAGTAACAACTCCGGAGGATTGTGGAGTTGTAGCTTGTAGAGAATAGTTGGGAGGGGGAACATCATTATAAGTACTACCCCCAGCTCCAGAGTGACTAGGAACTGGTTGAACTTGCCCAGGAGTATTGGACTGGACTGCTGGAGGAACATGTACTGGACTTACACCACTGTCAATTGGTGTAGCTTCTGGTACAGTCTGTCGATTTTGCAATTGGGCTGCCATGAGTTCATACATCGACTTCATATTATCAGCCATAGACTTCATTTGCTGTTCCAAAGAAGAAATTCTTTGTTCTTGAGGAGTCATGGAAGAAGAAGGTTCATCAGTATTCCCATCAACCATATATGTTGTAACTGTACGAGGAATTATTGATGAACTTGTGGATATTGTTTGTTCTGAATCACTGCTTTGTGTATCAAAGTCAGTTATAGGAGAACTATCCCCAGTAGGAAGAGGTAGGAAGTTAGATTCCCCAAGAAATTCAGAATCATCTTCAGGAATTAAAGTCCTTTGAGTAGAGGCCAGGACTCTTGATCTGGTGCCTCTATATACTCCATCTGGACTATCATTTCTACCCCCAGTATCCCAAGAGGTCATATTGACAGAAGCATACAGAGGTTCATCTTCATTAGTCATGGGTTCACACTGAATCCGATTGAAGACAGATTGTCGTTTAGTTTGACACCTGTATTGCATTGTGACTCTCGGCTGGATGTCACATTCATGATCAACATGGTCCTGATCCATTGATTGACATCTGTATTGAATTATGACTCTTGGCTGGAAGTCACATTCAGCATGGTCTATTGACATAGAATTATTCCTTCTCTTCTGTTGAAGATGTTCTCGTAGATCTGTTTGTGAAGATTGAGATACATCAAAGAACATTCTCTGGTTCTTGGGTCTTGATGGCTCTTGGTTATATAGAGAGTGATTAATGTGAGCCATATAATTTCTAGCATACTCTGCATCTGGATCTCTTACTTTTGTTCCCGATTGTTATGGTTTCTTGACACCAGAAGTGCTTCCTAAGCGAATTTGATCAAGTTTTGCTCTTAGATCAGTTGGAGGTAACACATTAGTTCTTGAAACTTGGAGTTTTCCTTCCATTGATCTGGATATTTGCAGAGAAGGAAGAATTGGACCACCCCCTTGATTAGGAGTTGGTAACAGACCCTCTTTCATAGACAAATTATGTGCCCAATTCGAAGAAGTCGTAGAAGAAGACATTAAGAAATGTTTCTTTTAGACTTATTCAAGTTTTGAGACATAGAATGTCCAGAAGGAAGAGTAGTCAAAAGACCATCTCCTTTTCTTTGACTAACAAAATTATCAGTCAAAGCTGTTCCTGAAGTAAAAACTACAGGAGCAGAAGAAACAACTAAAGAGTTATCTCTTTTCGAAGGGACTTTGTGTAGAGGAGTTTTAGCAAGACCACCCCCAGTTGTAATAGAACTTGGTAAAGAAGAAGAGATAGCTAAAGAGCTATTCTTCCTAGAGCATACTGGTGACAATTTGGCTAAGGAGCTTGTATTGTCAATGTACAAAGTTTTGGCTAAGGAGCCAAATTTTGGTGAAATACACGCTGGAATAGGCTTGGCTAAGGAGCCATTGCTGTTAGCGTGACTTTTGAATTTAGGAATACACGCTGGAACAGTTTTGACTAAGGAGCCAGTACTGCCAGCGTGACTTTTGGATTTTAGATTGCACGCTGGAACATATTTGGCTAAGGAGCCAGTACTGCCAGCGTGACTTTTAGAATTAAGATTGCACGCTGGAACAGGCTTGGCTAAGGAGCCAGTGCTGCCAGCGTGACTTTTGGTTGCTGTTGTCTTTGAACACACAAGAGTGTGTGTGCTTGCAGTAGACTCCTTGCCAGTGTTAAGAGTAGACACTGTGGCAGAGACTTCACCATTGGCTGCCAACTGATTCTTAGGGACATAGACAGAGTGTCCCTTCGACTTGGCAGTGATAATGGGGGCTGAAGTGGGCTTGCCACCCTTAGCCCGCTGTATTTCTTCGTAGACGAGTTGATCGAATTGGATCGATATCACCTTCTTCGTCGAGCCGACCGACGAAGTGTCGCATTGAGTTGTTGCCATCTCAGAAGAGAAGATGGCTTTCCCCAGCAGAGTCGCCAATTTGTTTTCCATAAATAAATTCACTTTATTTATTGTGTATCTGGGAAAATTACAACTGTAGGAATCCGATCTAGAAGACGATCGCTTTATCCCTTGGACGATGCGAAGAAGAAAAGCTCTCAAAAATGCAACAGCAATTTAGATATCTATGTATCTGTACAATAAATGAGAAAAGAACTCTATTTATAGAGTCAAAAATAACTGAAAAAGATAACTGTCTTTACAGCCTCTGCCTAGTTGAAAATCACGCAGGATTTAACATACGCAGAGTTGTGAGCAGTTACTGAACGTGGCCTGTAACTATTGGACACATGGCAATCGTGCATGAGTCGTGTGCAAGTTACAGGACACGCAGGTGAGAGATCAGTGGCATGGCTGCCACGTACTCCAATTTGATAAAATCCACACAGGCTCGTTGAGGACGAAATCCACGCAAACTCGGGTCAGAAAGCTTCAAAATCCACGTAAACTTGGGGGAGGAAACTTCAGAATCCACGAAAACTTGAGACAGAAAGCTCAAATATACGCAGACTTGAGGAAGGAACATAATCCACGCTCGATTGAGGCAGGACTGCCAGCTGTCTTGATTCGACGTGCCTCGACTGACACAAAATCTCTGACAGTGATTACTTTGTCAGTCGCATTAAATGACAAGAAGCTCTTTTGGTACGCCAACTTGATGCAGGCTGAGTCTTGTTGAAGAAGATTTCGAAAGTCACGCAATAGTCGGCTGTGATCTCTCGAGTTCTGTGCATACGTGGCATACGAGGAGACATTCTTCGACTGTCGTGCTGTCAGTCATGATGAAATTTCTGACAAATGATGAGCTGTCACTAGCGTGATTTTTAAAACATTTGTCCTGATCACTTCTGCGTGACTTTGAGACTCAGTTCTGATCAACTCAGCGTGACTATTATTTTTGAGGCCTACAGGAACAAAATAAAAGAATGATCAATGTAAAATATTGCAATTGATACAAAGTAATCTCATTATTTGTAAAATCTATATGCTTATCCAAGTTTATGCATTTGAACTCAATTACCTTATCGTGCTATATGAATACCCTTTAGATAAACATGAAGGTAAAGGAGAAAAATACTTGAGAAAGAAAAATTCAGTCGACTTGAATGCTCCCCCTCAAAGTACTACCAAAGGTGATAAAAATCATAAATTTTGGATAAGTCCTCAACAAGGAAAGCCAAATCAATTAAGCATGAAAGAAAAGCCAAATTAACGAAAGCATAATATTCATCAAGATAAGATCTGAAAGTTAATATTAGCAAGATGACATATTTAACCCATATGAAAGAGAGATAAGATAATAAGGACAATCACATACACTCTCATAAACCCTTCAAAATAAAAATATCATGACCTCAATCAATAAGATATGAAAATGAAGAAAATATGGGTCCATGATAAACTATGTATACGACATATTAGAGGGTATAGATGAATTAAAATAATTTATTTGCTCCCCCTCAAAATATGCGTAACTAGTTTCAAAGCACTTATAGCATCAAAATCTAGGGGTAAATAAACTATTGATTTCTTCCCCTTGCTCAATCTAGGGGTAAATAAACTATAAAATTGTCATAAAATGAATAATGTCATCTTTAGTCAAGAAGATATATCCAATTAAAACTTACTAAAGATAAAAATTCAAAAGAATATTCTAATATAGTACATGTAATCAAAAGATATCATCATGAAAAAGAATAAGGACAGTTAAATCAATCATGATGAAAGTCAAAATATTGCTCAAAAATAAAATAAAAATAAACATCATGTCCATGATTATCTAATTAAGAAATCATCAACCAATTTATTACTTTATATGGACTAGGTATGTTTCACCATATATGTACCCATCAACGGGTAAAATCCAAACCTTGAGGCCAATATGTGGTAATCCATGAGTAGTCAAAGTAGAGTAATAAATTAGTTTGATAATCATATAATAAGATAATATAGGACTACTCAACCATTAGGATCTTTTATTAATAAAAATAAACAAATTAAACATGATTCAACAAAGCTCATAAAGAAAATTCCAAATCCATATTTATGATAAAATCTCATAAAACAATGAAAAATATGGAAAAGAGTCATTCTCATTTAAATGATTGAGAACATAATCAAGAAGAGATGTAAATGATAATACGATGAAATCATGACTCAAAATGAGAAAAATTAAGAGATGCTAATGACTAGTAAGGAAGGAGACTTAAAGAAAGGAATCATAAACCTCCAAGAGAAACAATATCCAATCAAGAATTTGTAAAACTAGTTTTAGAGAACAAACATATGTATCTAAAATAGGATACAAATTATATTTAGAAGAATAACAGATCTTGTTTATGTAAACTAGCATATCATATATGGATTGAAATGAAAAACAATAGCTAGATGAGTGAAAGTGAACCAAATTATATATCTTAACATTATATCATAAATAAGCAAGCTACATAACTAATTAAGATTAATGAGGTAGGCCATTAACAAGATAAATGTGCTCATTTAATCTTAAGTCACTAACACTAAAGATACTTGCTCAAGCATAGAGTTCACAAAGAGGGCAATACATTTTGAATGAACAAAATGATTTATAGACTCTTTACTAAGCAAGGATAAGAGCATAAGATGGCAAATAAATAAATTAATCTCTTATCAAGTATAGACCAAAAGATATACTCATGAAAATACAATAAAATAAATCTTTTTTCCAAATATTGAGATTGGTCCAAGATAATGAAATAATATATCGATCTAGAGAGTGCAAGATATTATAGCCATTATGAAATAAGTGTATTATCTAGAAATGAAAAATCTCAACACAAAAGCTCAAACCATAGTAGCTAAAGTCATAAGAAATATAATGTTTCAATTACATGTATTCTCATGTGCTACAAAAATCTTTGGGCAACAATAATTCAAAAAGAATCATAAACTCAAGGAATGAGCAAAGAAAGATCATTAAGATCAAGAAAGCTAAATTGCTAAAGATAGTAAGAATCATATTTAACGAAAATGCTTTCATAGTGCACAATAGGAGTATATAGAAGATATAGATTTGAAAATGTGCACTAAAAACGGAGGTAAATATAAAAACAAGACAAAACACAAAACCATGTGATTCTTAAAAGAACTTCCATAAAAAGTCAAGTGCAAGACATAAACAAATATTTTCTCTCACCATCCCAACTTAAAGATATAAAACAAATAAATATCAAAAGCTAGAAATCTTTTATATATATATATATAACTATATATATCACGAATAGGCATACATGAAAAGATTAAAAATCAATTAAGAACATGTATCCATAATGCGAACCAAAAAGTCAAGAAAATATCATCAAAAGAAGACTTTAAGGAAGAAGCTAATTGATTCAAGAAGAACAAATTTGGTCAAAGGAATCAATAGCTAAGGTATGAGATAAGCACAAGTTTGAAGGTAACAAGTATATTTAAGTACTCTTCAAGTCAATATAAAACTTTAGCTTAACTCATAAGCCCACATAAAGATATTTATACAAAAAAATATCAACATAAGAAATACATGATCTACATAGAGATGGAAATTTTAATGAATATAGTCATGTATCCTTAATGAATGTTTGAAAAACTATCACAAATTCAAAACACATATAAATAAGCTTTATTAGGCAAAGACATAATAGATTCATAAGAGATTTAATCAAAATAAAATATGAAAATCAATAATGAATATATTATGTGAGCACAAGGTTAAAGTAAAAGTGTAAGTAAATACTTGTCAAGTGATAAGAAGCTTGTGCTAAACATATATATTCACAAATACCGATTAAGAAAAATATGACCTATTAAATACAAATCGACAAAAAAAAATAACTATCTCAAAAACTTTAAAGACGGAGAGTTAAAATCATATTAACTCAAATCAAAACCAAGCTCCTATGGACTAGAGTGATATGCATGATTTATAAAAGATTAAGAATAACGAGCATGCATATATAAATGTGTCACACTAATAGAAAATGAGTGGTAAACTACATAGTGTGAACTAATCATTTAAGCCGAGTACCTAGTCATGCTAGATAAAAGAATTTAAAAAAATTAACTAAGCATGCTAGTATTATATCTCACATTGATTTATATAAAACACAACTAAAGGATATCAATGTGAGCAAGTAGCAAGACATCAAGTGAAACATGCTAGATTTTATAAATATAAACAATTTAAAGAGAATCGCTTAGCATGTTACCAAAGTGGCTCTAGTGGCCACGCTTGTGTTGGTGCAATTGCTTGAAAGATAACCTTTGAGCTTTGCAACCACCAACATACTCTTCGGTGCTATGTCCCGATACAAGAAGCTTCACCTACAACATTAGATGAAGACTTTGGTATCCAAATAAACTTGGATCCATATTTATTAGCTTTAGGGACCCATATAGCACATACTCTAGCATTGGTAGTGAAGGTCTTACGAATAAGGCATATAAAGCTCATGTGTCCAATGCGAGAGCAATAGAAGCATCTAATGCTAGTGGGTGCACATGTATCAGAATGAGCATGGTTATGAACATGTGACATAATAGAATGATGAATGTCTCTAGAGTGAGCATGGAAAGATTTGGTCTTAAGAATATCATGTTCTAATATCAAATCATCATGCATACAAGTAAGAGAATCAAATTTAACATTTAAAGCATTATTCTCTTTTTCAAATAAAACGATTCTAGAAAGAAAATCATCATTTTGTTTCTTTAAAGAGTCAATAGAAGAATTATGCAAATGATTTAGCTCATGAGTTTGCCTCTTAAGATCTTCTATTGATGAGGAAAGAGATTTGATTCTCAAGATTAAAGCCTCATTCAAACTCTTTAAAGAAACACATGATGAGTTTTGAGAACCAAGTCTGGATAATAAATCATTGTTTTCATGTCTCAAAAACTCATTTGCTTCTTCTAAATGAATAACCTTTTCAGAAAGTTCTTCATTTGTAGAATGAAGGTTGTCAAGAATCTCTAAGGATTGTTTAGCCATGGCTTTCCACTTAGAGCATTTCTTGCATTTAGAAGAAACATGATTGTCTATGCTACTAGAAGTAAAATTCTCTTTATCGGAGGAGGAGTAAGAGGAATACGATGCCATAGAAAAATAACAAGGATCTACTCTAAGGATGTTAAGCCTAACAATAGAGTCCTTGCTCTGATACCAATTGTAGGAACCATAGAGGGAGGTGAATAGAGTTAAGCTAACTAATCAAGAACTTAGCACAAGCTAATTGGCAATTTAAAAATATAAGTGCAAGAGAAGAAGCAATCACAATACCGACACCCGATGTATCCTGGTATCCTCCCTAGAGGCAATCCAGTCCCGGAACTCTCTCCGGATTTAATCCACTATTTGAGCAAATAGTTACACACGAGTTTGGATCCGAAGAACTCGCCAACTTCTTACACGAGAGCTTTAATCGAAGGCCTCTCCCACTTCAACCGAGAGTTTGGATACGAAGACTCTCCAACTTCAACCGAGAGTTTGGATACGAAGACTCCCCAACTTTAACCTTTCACAATAAGTTTTGATCTCCTTATACAATAAGATGAATATCTCACTTTTCAACTCAATAACTCTAACACAATTTGTAGATGGCAAATGAAAGCTTTATAGAGTTGTTTGTGGATAGGCTTTGGTGGTTTAGAACTTTTTAGGCTCAAAGCATCAACCTTGAATGAAGGGGTTCAAGGCTATTTATAACCAAAGCATTGAAAAGAGCCAAAGGCAACTTTTCAGTCAGCAACCGGCATACTGCCGGTATGAGTCGGCATACCGTCGGTATACCGGTCTGGGATTGCAACGGCTAAAATATAGCCGTTGGGATCATTTAATGTTGGAAATCCGACCGTTGGACTTTCAACGTTACGGAATCGGTATACCGTCGGTATGCCGATTTTGTAGACAGAAACTTTTTGTGAACAAAATCGGTATACCGTCGGTATGCACCGGTATACCGTCGGTATGTCAGTTTTCAGCCGAAAATAATCCTAGGCTAGTTTCTACCCTAGCTTTCAATTTTGCCATCCATTTCTTGTGTTTACAATTATTTCTAAGACTCATTACAGACTCCAGATATACTGTAGCAGGTACAGGCTTCTTCAGAGTCTTGAAATGATGATGGCATGGCTTGGCTTCTTTCTTTGATAGGTGCTGGCTTTTTTCCTTGGCGGCAGCTGTCCAAAGATATCTAGTTTGCAAAAACTGATTACCTTTCGGGGACTTCGCCCCCGAACCCCCGACGAGGGGTGCTGCCCCCTCGACCCCCGTCCGCTGACCGGGCAGCGGAACCCCCGAGTGCGTGGCTCCGAAGATGTCGTCGAGTGGTTCAGGGAAATCTTGTAGGATCCGTCGTCTTTGGCCCACCATAATTTCTTCATTGTATATGTCCACGTTGATCTTGCTTATTGCTTTTCTGCATGTATATGTTAGACGAACAAAGCAATATACATTGTAGCAAGTGTGATAAGTTTAATGCATATTAGGACAAATCTGAGTTTAAGTATAAGTGCTAAGGTGATAGCATAAATGTTAGTGATATCATAATGATTAAACTTAATTGAATAACCACAATCAAAACCATAGTTTTGATTTTGGCAACTCGATTAAATTTAAGATAGAAAACTCGTATCATAATATGTAAACCAATAGGCACATATCACCAAAGGTATAAGTATAGGTAGAAATGCTATAGCGATAGTATGAAGATTAGTGATAAAAAAATGCTAAACTTAACATATTAACCATATTCAAAAATATGATACAATCATTGGTCCAACACATGCATGTGCCCACAGAATGGAGTCAGGGTGTACTTGGAAGAAATCAAGAGACTAACTTCCAAGGCAAGGTGGGCGCATAAGGAAAGCTATGCGCCCAAGCAGAGAAGAATGGGAGACTTGGGCGCATATAGATGGCTATACGCCCAAGGAAGAAGTGTTGTGGGCACATAACGAGCTATGCGCCCAGCACTGTTCTTCTTCCCCAAATCCGAGAACAAGTGTTCATGAACCCATGAACTTGCCAAGTCCACAAATTACTCAAAACAAATTGAAATTTGGGTTTTCAAAAGTCTAACTTGAGTAAAATCAAATTCTCTACAACATGGGACAATCAAAACTTGAAAATAATGAAGTTTGAGAGATCGAAACCCTAAAAAACCAAGATTTACATAAACTTAGATCTACAAGAAATTATTCTCCAAAACTAAAAATGCTAAGTACTGAATAGTCTTAGAAGTTTGTAGGGAAGACAATAGAACAACAAAAATAGAGTTCCTCCATACAGCAAGTTGTACTTGCCTAAGTTCTTCTAGGTTGGTGGAGAAGTAATGGACGAAGAAGAAGAAGAAGTAATGAATGAAGAGAGAGAAATAAGAGGTCGTTGGGCTTTAAAGGGGGAGGGTTATCTCATAATGAACCAAGCCCAATCAAACCAAGCCAAACCAAAATAAACCAAACCGAGTCATGACCGACCAAGACTAGGCTAGCAAGTCAAGTCCAACTATGGGTCACCTGACAAACATCAGAGATCTCGTATACGCATACGAAAATACGTATAACGGAAAACGGAAGTGACACTGGGTGTGGCTCGATCAGATCTAGGTCAAGATCCGACAAAAAGGGTCTCGACGAGACGGCTACGGTTGCTGGATTCTTCGAGCGGCGGTCAAGACGGCGGCGAGCTCCAGATCTGATCCGGATACGACAGTTCAGAGCGATTCTTGAGGCGACGATTCGGTTGGTGATGGATCGGCCGACGATGAGCGATGCGACAAGGCTGATAACCGAACACACGATGTTGGCGACGAGCAGTGGATGATCGGACGTTAGTGTTCGATCTGGACATGGCAGATGGGTTTGGTGAAGACTCTGGTAGCAAGACGACCGGATACAATGACGACCTCCAATAGAGTTACGGCTAGAAATTTGGGTTAGGGTTTGATGTCTGGTGTTGTGTCTGTAGCAGTGTCCGTGTCGGGGGACACGAGACACATAGAGATTTGGTCCTTGAAGTAATCATGTGTCGGAAGACACATGACACGGGAGGGGGTGGTGGTGGACACGGGTAATGTCCATTTTCGAATTGATACATGAATGTAAATGTAAAGAAACATAATTAATGAAATGGACATGGCCATTAGGACCACTAATGATTGATTTAGGAATAATAAATCTTCCATTAATGGGACTATCTATAGCCATCATTAGGAAAGTCCTAGAAACTCAATGCACA
This sequence comes from Iris pallida, assembly GCA_029216955.1. Lineage (NCBI taxonomy): Eukaryota > Viridiplantae > Streptophyta > Magnoliopsida > Asparagales > Iridaceae > Iris > Iris pallida. Next base: position 1,785,829 of record JANAVB010005600.1, read on the forward strand.
GGGGCTAGGAGAATATTCTTGGAATATTTCAGACTAATCCTGATTAATCAACATTAATCTTGATTAGATAATGATGATTCTAGAATATTCCTACCAAGTTTTGTGGCTAATTATTCCACCATGGATTTCCTAAAATAACCATCCCACTTAGGAGTAATTACAAATATGGCATTCTATAATAGAAAACCATAATTAATCTAAATAAAATATTATAATTAACTATTAAATAAATTTCATAAAATATTTCATGAAAGTCATTGTTAATTATCTAATGGAAATAATAATCATAGTCTAATAAATAGAATAAACAATTATAATTTAATTAAAAGTTACTAAATAAATTTAATAAAATATTCTAAAAATGATCAAAAAATAATAAAATATTAGAAACTATTCTAAACCTCATTTATTTAGGAATAGTAGGGTTACACCCATCGAAAGGGTTATACTGTCAAAAAGATATAACCTTAAGCGACATGGTACTAAGTGTTTTCGGACCACCGCCAGCTGGGAATCGGCCCCTACAACTAACCCAAGATTGATCAACCCTTTATAAACTAAAGATTTATCGAGACCTGTTAGCAATTATTGTTCATTTTCTATATTATATTTTGGGTATTATTGCTTCAATCTTTTGTTTCTCTATTTTTGTCTTTAGCTTCACCACTTACGGGGGGAGCTATCCATTTCGATGAAGTGACAAAGGGGGCAAAATTGATACATCTACTCAACCATACAAGACAGATGCTCACGATTTACTAGAGAGTGCAGGGTAGCATTGTATCGACATGGTATTGACGTATCGTATCGCGTATCGGCTATGATTTGTCAATTATCAAAATAAAAAAGTTGTTGGCCAAAATTGTTATTGGTCAACTTAATTTTGATATTGATCGAACCATGACTTAAAATGACTCAATACAATATAGTCAACAAATCAACGCCAAGTCAGCAATGAATATCTTAACTATTCTCGTACAACAAGGTCGATTGGATTTTATCATTTGTTATATAATTTTTGTTTTTTTTATAGGACAAGATGTGCATTTGGTCGTTTTGGCACTAGGAAACTCAAATCTCAGCCTAAACCATATTCCTAGTCCACAAAATGAACCTGACCTAAACCCGAACCATTCTAAAAACAGAGTGACCAAACTCTGACCGAGTTCTTCCCTAACTCAGTCAGGATAAAACCTAATTCCCTGGCCAGCCTCCTCTTCCTAAGGAACGGACTCTAACGTTCGAATTTATGAACGTTAGGGGACCGAACCCTGTCCGAACTCGACATCTAGTAAACCTATAAATAGGTATTGAATTTTCCATTGTTTTCACCGATTCATTCAATCTGCACATGCCTATCAAGCTGAGCTATGAACCTTCTCTATTTCCAAGATCAACTTTCAGCCTTATAGTGCCTACACGATTCCAATTTTAGAAGTCTGATCTAGTTGTAAAGTTTGAATTTTCAAGTGTTGCTATTTACACTTGTTGTTTAAAGTCGGAAAACTATTCCTATCAAAAGCTTGTGGTCGTGAAGTCGTTATGCCATTCGGATTAAAGCACGAGGTGTAAGAAGTCCAAGCCTTTCCGATTAATGCTTGTGTTTCACTGATAGTGGATTCAACATCGAGCGAGAGTTCTCGGGATGGACTAGTCCTCTCAGAGGAAAACCAGTATAAACCTCGGTGTTTGCGTTTTCTCTTCGTAATTCTTTTACATTACGCAATTATACTTGATATGTTATTGTAGTTGGTAACTACCTTTAAATATTTTTTATTGGAGAATATTTCTGTTGTACTCTATTTACCCCATCTAGAAGTGTCCTACAGTCCTACAATCATTTATAAATTCATTGGGGGTAGATCATGTATGTTAGGTTTTTTTTTTTTTTTTTTTTTGGTAATGAAATGAAATTTTCATTAAGAAGAAATTCAATTAGCCATATCTTTACTGATATGAGCCAAAATACAATTTAAAGGCTTTTTGAAAAGCCTAGAAGAAACAGGTGAGTCTGAGTGCAATACCCCCCTATGATGACCTTCTCATAATTTTTTTCATCTGCACATGGTAGTGGCAAGTTTGAGTGCAATACCTTCCGCCTCGAGGGGACTCCCCCAATTCTTGGCTGAGAAAATAGCGGTCAGGAAGCTAGCTTGGGCTTAATAAATTTCTAACATACAGTTTGAAAAGAAAATCTCTACCAAAGACCATGGTTGGGCTGAAAAAAATTCTTAAACGTTTATAATTATTTTGTTCATATAAATAATATTTTATTCCAGAGTCTAGCTAATTCATCCCTCCGAATCTTCTGAAACTTCATTCACGTTCATTTTTTTTTTCAAACTCCACTCTCCCCTGCTCCAAATCCCTGGCTTCCTCCCAAGTCTCATATCCAACTGTCATGTTTATAACTTAGGGTTTTATTTTATAGTTTGCAGTTTCGAATTAGTGCTTATATTATAAATTTATATAGAATAATGTTATTTATCTCTCCAAATTGTTCCTTCAAATCATCTTTTCTTACGTGGCAGCTGACGTGATATGTTGATGTGGCAGCTGACATGACAAATTTTATAATTAAAATTAACATTAAAATTTAAATTAATATTAACATTAATATTAACGTTAACATTAAAATTAATATTAACATTAATATTAACATTAACATTAAAATTAATATTAAAGTTAACATTAACAAAAATATTAATATTAATATTAATATGAACATTAACATTAACATTAACATTAACATTAACATTAACATTAAAATAATTTTTTTTGGATAATTAATCTTTTGAGTTAAAATTTGTCATGTCATCTGCCATGTCATATGACACATAATATTATTCAGCATGCCACGTCAATCGCCATATAAGAAGGAATGATTTGGAGGGACAATTTGGAGGAAATAGCATTACTCATTTATATAATAAGATAATTCCAAGACATTTTTTTTCGAGCAAACCTTCTAACTTAATTACAAAATTCAAACGGGCTTAAGTTCAAATTTATAAATTTCGATACCAAACTAATTCAGTTTAATAATTAAAAAAGGTCAGTTTTTGAAGGCCCGTTGTCCCCCAACTCCCACCATAAATGAGGAATAAGACGCTCACGTGACTCGATTCACAGATCTTTCACCACCCAGTTAGTACTTTTTTGTCTCTCCCAGCTGACCACAAGGGTCACTCGAATTCGACAAACGACCAGTTAACTTTGTAAAAGAGGCCAAAAAGTCAGCCGAGATATATGCTTAGGTAACAACTCTTGGAACAATGTCAGCCATCTGGTTTTTAGATACCCAATTTAACATAGATACTGCATTAGTAAAACAAATGTCTTTCTATCATCGAGCTCGAGTGACTCTTGTGGTTACCGGAGAGAAACATAAGATCCTAGCTGACTGGCGGAAGATCGTGTATTGAGCCATGGGAGCATATTATTCCTTCCATTTTTTTAAAAAATGGTGGACGTTGTAAACAGCGAACCCAAAAGACATGCAAAGCAGCATGCATAAAGTCCCGTGCGTATCGTCGAACCTCTAAAAAAAGAAAGAGAATAAAAATCTTTCTATCAAGGTACTGTGGCAAGGTTATATACTGCGTGAGTAAACCATCTGGTTTCACTTGGCATGATAAACCATGCGTTACAAACACGAAGACAACAAGCAGAGAGAACAAAACAAATGATTCTAGGTTGTCCAAAGTGAAAAAAAACGTTGAAAGGAGCACATGATTCTATAGTACGGAGCATAAAATGATTGCCAATACGACCACTTTCTGTGATGCATGATCGAAGTAAAGCTTGTCCCTCTGAAATCACAAAGGGATCTTCTTCTTTATGTAGGCCATGCATGCACATATCAGGATCCTTTGAATAATTGTTACTACTGCTTGGTGTTCTCAATATTCCACAGTAGCACCTGCCACATATAATACTTAGAGCACTGTTAGAAATTTGCATCAGCAAAAAGAGAGAGAGAGAGAGAGAGAGGAGAGAGAGAGAGAGAGAGAGAGAGGTATGATATATTATTAACATATGAGAAGCTAGCTAGGGTTCTGTCATACCTGTCCGTTTAGGAACTCCTGCTGCTCCTGGAAGCTCAGCTATAACAATGGAAATTAAATGGAGCCATTTATGGCCGATGCAGCATCATCAAGATTCTCTCAGCCTTTGGTCAAGCTAGTGAATCTTGATGGTGCTACACCAGCAAACAATGACTGGTTAATTCACACTTAATCTTCAAAATGATCTTCTAGCTCCTGCATGTAACAAGCTGGCTTTCTTACTACATGTAGAACATAGTAAAGAGAAGGCCAACATTTTTGTTGAAGCATTGACAAAATAAAAAAATAATAAATATGACAACAAAAAGTGTATATATATATATATATATATATATATATATATATATATATGAAGAAAACAGTATAATTATTGTAAAAAAAATTACAAACTGATATAGATATCTTAGATCCAAGATGAACCCATTTTGTGTCTTGGTTAGAATAATAGTTCTGTAATGTCAGCTTTGTTTTTCAATAAAATTTACCTTCTTCGAAGAAGAAAAAAAATAGAACAAGCTATATAACAAGACACAAAAAACCTATATTTTGGTTGAAACCATACCATATATAATAAGTTGAGAATAGAATTTTTTTTTTGATAATATAGAGAAATATATATAGATGGAAGCAAATAGAACTAGGCTAGCTAACAAGAAGGAATAATTCCATGGAGCTAGAAAGTTTAGAAGAACAAGAAGAGACGAGAGAAGAGTGGTGGATGAAAGGTTTGCTGTAGTAGGAGAGGTATAAATATAGGTATAAAAGAGAGAGAGAGATTCACAGTTAGACATCACAATCCATGGTGACTAAAAAGCACAGCACTTTTAATTGCCTATGACCTTGGCAACTTGCCACAGACGTACATGGATTGAAATATCAAAAGAGAGAGAGAGAGAGAGAGAGAGAGAGAGAGAGAGAGAGAGAGGAGAACCTTGCCGAAAATGGGAAACCCTTGCCGGAGTACTGTAAATAAAAGGGAACGGAAATGGAAAGCAGATGGGAATGGGGTTTGGCTTGTGAAGTTGGAGGATTTGTTGCGTTAACCACAAGCATCTTATATGTGTGTTGAGTGAGTGGGGATGGATGGGAGGAATTGACAGCCCTGAACCGCCAAAAGTAAAGGAATCAAACCCAACATCTCCTCTCACTCGGTCTCTTTCCTTCTGTTTGGCTTGCAAGAAGAACTTGGAAGTGTTGGAAGTGGGAAATCCAAGAGCCGCATCCACTTCTTGCTCGGACTCGCCAAATGGATATTTGCAGCAGTATTAAATTACTGTTAGTAGGGGATTATTGACTAATTTAGGGCTGGAAAAGAACAAAGAAACGGTCGATAGGAAGCTCAACTCAACTTAATTGATAGAAGCTCAAATCAGCATGACTCAAGCTGAGCTTGAAGATGAGCTTGGCTCAACTAGACATGACTCAAGCTCAACTCTACATTATAGACTACCTAATACAACCCTGTTGCTCGAGTGAAAATATAGAAAATTAACCACAACACAGATGATATGATGTTAAAATTATCCAGGCTCCGGACAGTAAGGGGCGTTTGGTATGCGGAATACTATATAACCGGAAATTCTATATTTTCGGAAATAAAGTTTCAAGAAATTAAATTTTCTGAAAAATTACATTCCTATGTTTGGTGACAATATAAATATTCCCGGAAAAAAATAAAAAATAATAATAACGAAAAAAAAAATGAACAAATATAAAAAAAAACCGGTAAAAACGACAAAAAATCGGTAAAAAACGAAAAAAATGGTAAAAACGACAAAATAACAAAAAAACGACAAAAACGATGAAAAACGATAAAAAACGACAAAAAATCGTTTAAAACGACAAAAATGACCAAAAACGAAAAAAATGTATAAACGACAAAAAATAACAAAAAAAAGGGTAAAAACGACAAAAACAACAAAAAATCGGTTAAAACGACAAAAATGACAAAAAAATCGGTTAAAAACTATAAAAAAATCGCTTAAAACGACAAAAAATAACCAAAAAGCGACAAAAACGAAAAATAATCGATAAAAACGACAAAAAAGGACAAAAAAATCGGTTAAAACGACAAAAAATAACCAAAAAGCGACAAAAAAGACTAAAAATCGTAAAAAATAACAAAAAAGCTACAAAAACGACAAAAAATCGCTTAAAATGACAAAAAATGACAAAAAGAGACCAAAAGGACAAAAAGTGGGTAAAAATGACAACAAATAATCAAAAGTGACAAAAAAAGATAAAAAAATGGGTAAAAACGACAAAAAAAAATCGCTTAAAACGACAAAAAATAATCAAAAAGTGACAAAAAAGACAAAAAATGGGTAAAAACGACAAAAAATCGCTTAAAACGACAAAAAATTGGTAAAAACGACAAAAAAGCGAAACAACGACAAAAATAAATCGAAAAGTGACAAAAAAGACAAAAAAATGGATTAAAACGACAAAAAATCGCTTAAAACGAAAAAAAATGGTACAGACGACAAAAAAGCGATAAAAACGACAAAAAAAAGAAAAAATGTTCAAAACTAATCAAAATTGATCAAAAAGAAGAAAAAAATTTAGACAATTTTTTTTCCCGGGCAAAAAAAAAAACCCACCTATTCTCTAGGGATAGAATTCCCATGTTTTGTGGGTAAACTATTTACCCGGGTATTTATAATTCCCGGAAATAAATTTTTAATAAGCTAAACAAACGTGGTAATAGATTCTCATCTTAAATTTTCTCGGGAATAAAAAAAATACAGCGTACCAAACACCCCCTAAGTGAAAATGGTACCGGTCCCATAAAGAAAAAAAAAGGGGAAGGAAAAACAAGTTTATGGAAGTCGAACCTTCGGAAACATTCAAGATATCGCACTATTTGTTATTGCTAAAGTAGATCAATGGTGGTGGAACAGAGGCCATGAACAGAGATTCACACAAAATTTTCAGTCTGCTCTCTTTGATCCTGAGATTGTAATCGTGAATCAGAGATTCACACAAACGAGCTTGCTCCCTGAGGAACTCGATTCCAATAAAATACTTTAATAACTTCTTATTACAACTTCTTTGGATTACAAAATTTCAAGAATCAGAATACGTTTTTCCTTACAAACGCAGTTGCAATTGAGACATAACGTTTATAACTAGAACAAAGGAGAACGTGAAGTCAGAAATTATCGACCTATTGGGTGATGAGGATCAACATTGCTCAAAGCAGGATTTGCCCTAACACGATCCGCTTTCAGGAACCAGCAAGTTCTCAAAGAACTTCTGGAACGCTCGTCGTCACCTCTGTTACCGACTCAAGAGGACTCTTGGACTCCAATGGCAGCAACAACTGAATACTCTCTTCTTTCTCTCAATTTTGAAGTACGTTCTCAAATGAGACATGAAAAAAGTATTTATAGAGTAGAAAGGAAACCCTAATCTTAATCCTAGTCACTACATAATTATGGAAAGATAGTAATCAACTAAATTCAAATCCAATAAAATCGGATCTAAATAACTGACAAATTTTTTTCATAACTGTTCAAATCCTGCAATCAGTGGAAATATGCGTCCAACAATACTGCATGTGCATATGCGCACAACAAAACAACAGCTGCTGCTCTTGCGTGCATAGACCCAGCACCGTAGCCACTCATGCGCTCATACGAGCAATAAAATAGCAGTGCATGCATGCATACACACACTCACGCATAGTCGCGCATAGTCTTCACATGCGCCAGTACATACACCCCTACTTGCTCTCTTACATGCAACCGTGCTAGCAACCACGCATGCAACTCACACAAAGACTTGCGCATAAAGCTCGCACACGAGTGCAACATATGCGCACAAACGCCATGCGATAATGCTGACATGCTAAGTGCAAACTGTGCCATTAAAGCGCCACTTTGTGCCCTTAAATCTGAGTCAGAGTCATAAGCTCCTTAAGGGCTTAACTACTAAGGGAATTTTTTTCGAGAGTGACAAAAATCATGAATGCTTCCTTGAGGAGTTTAAACTTAATCCTACTAGTAAAACATTCCACATGGAACCTACGGGCCATCACACCCTATGTGCATACCTCAATACCAAATATGGTATTATATTAAGATATCCACTTGGAGTGTTTTCCAATATGGAACTATATTTCTAGCCTTGGAAAAGGAAAAGCTTCCACAAGCATAAGAAAAACTCCAACAATCTCCCACATATATTAATATATGGGAAGAGCGTTCTCCATAGTGATTGTTCATCATGTATTAGGATATATGTTGCTTACGACTTGAATTCTTCCGCATGGGACAAAAAATAGTTTGATATTTGAATGGACTAAGCCTTAAATTTAGTACCATTGCTGTTATTTTTCTACTAACACAATGACACCAGTTGTACCTCTGGTCACATATTAAAGGTCCTGCATTGACCTGGTCTCATTATATGTATCTTGGATGTCTATTGTAGTGTCCCGTTCCGCTCAGTCAATCGGAGGAATCGAAACGCCGACGGCGTTCGGACTTAGCCATGAAACGGCCTGCTCGAAGTCCCGCTCGGTCGAGACGACTCCTCACTCAGGTGGGTAGCTTCGGTGAACTTGCCTCAGCTTGACCTTCGTACTAATAAAACGAAAGTTTTCAATGCACGAGTAGACTTGATAATAAAAGAGGCGAATCCACATAACTAAGAGAATAATTCCAAGTCAGTTCAAACTGAGTTAGAATATGGAAAGGTCCCACGGTCGGCTTAGAAATGTTGCACGATGGCTTTCAAAATGATACTCGGTCCTTCGTTCCATGGCTTGGGAGAAAAAAGTTGGTCTTCGCCACAAAGCTATGAATTAGCCTAAGTCATAGGTGTCGCCCGCATAAATGCTTGATAAAGCATGCATGATTCCAGCGTCTATGGCTTGGCATAGCCTTTGTTCGCCCCACGGGTCAAGTTGCATCGCATGGCTTGTGGCATAAGTCTAGGCACCTAAAGAACTTGGTTGTTCAAAGTCGAACATGTGCACGGCACGTTCCTACGATGCAAGGCTTGACGCAGTCTTTGTTCGTCAAGTTGTTGTACGATTAAGTTAGGCAAAGTTATGTTAGACTATCAGAGTAGTAGTAAGCACGGTCCCACGAGTTCTACGGCTGGGTATAACCATATAGTCCTACATTCTCAAAGCTCGTCATATGGAGTATGAGTTTAACGGTAGTGTCGCATAGAACATAAGTTGGCTTGAGGCACGATGTCACGGGCTTAGTATTTTATTGCATGAGCCACGGTCGATTCAATTGAGTTTGAAAAAATGGCTATCAAATAAGGCGTTCCTGAGTTGAGTAAAAATGATAGGGCAATATGGAAGAATACTCGCGACCATGGGTCGTCGAGGCGGTCTCAAATGCCAGAAATCTTGAACTTGGTCTTGAAGAGACGGTAACACTAGAAGAAGAATGACTGTGTAAGACGTTAGTTAGAGTCGAGTCTTGCATGGTCATTTGGACAACTTGTCGACAAGGGCAATTATTTTCTCGGAACGACAACCTGGGGCCACAGGATCGTTCCTGCCTAGGAGAAACATGTATAGCTAATGCTGCAGGCAACCAGGTATTCGGTGGACGGTCGTTGGGGTTCGCTACTTGCTTTGGCCGGGCCATCTTATACCTAGCTATGTTTGGGTATAGCTTGTGATGTTAGTGACCCTTCATATAGGTGAGTCGGCATATAGCGACAATCTGCGTACATGTCTTTGGATTGAGTCGAGTATAGTGTGCATGGTATCAATAAGTCGAGTTGAGGGTGTGCACGATCAGAACACAATGTTTGAGCCTAAGATTTGCCTACAACACAGACACGTGCTTCGGTACGAGATGTAGCATCGAGTATTAAGTTATTGGCATAGAGTTGCATAAGTAAGATTTGACTCGTTTCGAGTTTAAGTCAGGAAATGTCGAAGGACAAAGTTGGTTAAATGACACATAGTTCATAAATCTTGATCGAGTCAGTTGATGATTAAAGCAGCAAGGGCTGCAAGACGGCAATATGGTTAAGTCACACTGAGTTGCGAGTCACGACCTCAATATAGACACACAAATAGGTCTCGTGATATGACCGCGATGTTAGCACATCAGACTTGTAGCACGGTCACATGAAAATTGGGTACTATCGCGTAGTTGCGTCTCTGAGTATGGGCCGAAAGACAAACACAACTTGAAAAGTTGACATTGTTGACACGAGAAGGGTCTAGAGGTAAAGTATAAGTAAGTTGATGGTGCAAGAAATGGGGATGGTTTAGAGATAGAAAAATAGGCCAAGAGTCTATATCCTAAAACTGATCCTAAGGCAAGAGTAGATAGACAATCATAAGGGGACTATGTTGTACAAAAGTAAATGAACGTGTTGGTTTGTTATGGGTGGACGAGAAGCTCACTCCACCAGTACAGTTGAGTACTAACACCCGTACAGTGTTTCATGTGTAGGCTCTTCGTTGGCGCAGAGCTCGCTTGGATGCGTCGAGGTACGAAGTTCCTTGGAGTTTTGAGGCACGCGACCGCTTGGAGTCCTGACTTATACAAGATATAATGTATGGACATCGTCTATCTGAAGCATAGCTGGCTTATCAAATTGTATTGAGAGAAGTGAGAGAACAGAGTAACTTGTATTATGAGAAGAGTGAGCTTGAGTGATTATAATCTTGGCCTGATCATGTCCACCTATGTAATCTTTGTTTCAATATCAATAAAGAGCTATTTGCATGACTTATGTTTTATTTTAAGTTTTTGCTAGTTTTAATCAATGTTTCCGTTTGGGACTTCTGTGCGACGACCTCGTTGCTTAGCCTGTAATCGGCCATTATAGAATCCGTCTTGCGTGAGCGCAATCTAAGCGCATGCGGCATCACGCCTTAGTGAGGACGATCGGTCCTACAGGACCGGGGCGTGACATAATGGTATCAGAGCACGGCTTTACGTCCTTGGACTTTCGATTGAATTTTTTATGTCACCCTCACTTTTCCAAGATAGGGGTAAAATGATAATTTTTCATTTAAGAATATTTTTGGGAATTTTATTTCATGGATATTAATATTTAATGATTATAGGAGTCGGGTTCGAATTTTATCGCATTCCGACTTAATTCGGGACTCCGGGGAATTTCGACTTGAGTTGTGTTTAACACATTAATTAGCCATGGCCCACCAAACTTAACATTTAGGTCTAAGAGTTTGGACTAGTCCCCCATGAGTGTTTAGGCCTAATTAGGATTTTTTTATTTGGTCCAAACTAACTCCCAAAATCAAATTAGGAAGCTAACTTAGCATAGAAGTAAAGGGAGGGGCAAACTTGTAAATAGCAAGTGCCCAAACCTCCCATATAGGGCCAGCCACCCCATTCCCTTCTTCTTCCATTCATTCACTTCAAATTTCTTCTTCTTCTTCTTCTTCTCCAAGTTTCTTTCAAAAGGAAAGAAGTGATTTCCTTAGAAATCATCTCCAAAATTAGCTTTTCTTCCCATTTTTCTTCCATCGAACTCTTCCTCTATCTCAAGTAGTGATTCTCCAAGCTTTTGGGAGCAAGAAGTGCAAGGGTGTGTCCTAAACAATTCGATTTGTGTTGGAGCCGTGTCGGAGGATTTTTCCAATGGAATCCATCTCCCGATAGGTACAACCTATCCTCTAATCTATTATTTTCATCATATAAACTAGATTGGACCCCGTAAGATTTATTCCCTAGGTTGTGTCCCTCTTCGTGTCAAGTTTGAGTCCGTTTGGAGTGTCCTAGCAGAAGTTAGGAATTGTGGTTGTGTTCTTGAGTTTTCCCCAAATTTGGACACTTCTAGAATAATTGGATTTGCATCTAAGTGGTTAGGCACTCCTAAATTTATTCTGTTAGTGTGTGTGTGTCTATATATGTATATAAGTGAGAGTGTGTATATATATATATATATACATATATACACATGAGTGTGTGTTTATATATATATATATATATATATATATATATATATATATATATATATATATATATATATATAGGGTAGGGGATGAGGGAATGTAGAGTTGGTGTTATGTGTGTGTATGTGTTTGTATAGAGTATGAGAGAGTGATAGAGGGATAGAGAGAGTGGGATTTAAGTGGTTTAAGGAGGGGGGATCAGTCCACATTGGACAGCCCCCATGGGCTGTCCCAAACCAGCAAATAGATGTCACAAACCTGTCCAAATTCTGTCCTAAAATACCCCAAATTCCTGTCCCCAACTGTCCCCTAAGCAGCCCTCCCAAAATCAGTCCAAAACTATGCCATTCCAGCCCTTCATGACAGCATGTAACAGCCCAAAACCTGGCACAATTCAGCCCCTTGTAACCAGCCTAGACTGTCCTAAAATAGCCCCCTATGGACAGCCCCAAGTTGTCCCAAACAGTCCCTTAAACACCCCATGGGCAGTTCCCTGTTTCAGTCCAAACAAGTCCTATACTAGCCCCCAACTTGTCCTTAACATGCCCCCCCCAATGGCAGCTATATAACCCCCACATTTCAGTCCCTACAGCCCACACTTAGTCCCAAAACAGCCTATATCCAGCCCCCATTAGTCCCTAAAACCTGTCCTATATTTCAGCCTAAAGCAGCCCCTAACCAGTCCATGTATGGACAGCCTAGTAGCAGTCCAAACTCAGCCCCATGAGCCCTTGTGTGTGTGTGTGTGTTTGTGAGCTATGTGTGTGTGTGTGTATGTGAGCCTATAATAGTTAGCTAGTAGCCTATAGGTGTTAGCCTATATGTAAGCCTATAGGTGAGAGCCTATGAGTGTGGTATCATGGGTGTTATGTGTAAGTGAGTGAGTGAATGAGTGTTTGTGAGTGAATTAGATTTTAGTGAGAGGGTGATCTTGAGTTAGGAGCGTCGGAACGCATCCAAACTTGAAGGGGACCTAGCTAATATAGATTAGAGTTTGCGGGTAGGCTCCTAGGTGGAAATCGGGACTTCGTTTGGGATTAGGAGAGTGGTATCACGCGCTATCGTCGAGTATCCTACGGTACTCGAGATAACGGGTAAACGACCAACATGGACCGTAAGATGGACTGGATGTCCACTTACCCTAGGAAACTTGGTAGGTAATGGTTGTATAGGCTAGTACCCTACTACCCTAGGAAGCCCGGAGTGAAATTCCTAAGGAAAGGCCACTTGGCGTCAAGTTAGAATGGTTTAAGGTTAAGTGTATTAAAGGGGTAATCGGGTAATTTCAAGACACGGGGTTCGGGTATTCGGATTGACTTGAAACTTAGGTGACTTGTTAGGTACACCCTACAAATGTTATTTTTGAACCAATTTTGGCTCGGTTGACCCAGAGTTGACTTTTTACCCAAAAGTCAACGATGAGTCAACACTTTGTCTAAATTGGACCAAATTCAAACCAGAGTTGACCAATTGACTAAACGTCAACTGTTGGTCAACAATTGACCAGTTAGACCTAGGGTTGACCTAGAGTTGACTAGAGTTGACCAGTTGACTAAAAGTCGACTGTAGGCCAACTCTTGACCCCGTTTGACTTGCTTCGACTTATTTTGACTTACGATAACTGGTATGACCTAGAGTCGACTTAGATTGACTTGATATAACTTGATTTGACCTAGATTGACTTGACAGGACTTAGTGTGACTCAGTGAGACCTAGTTTGACCTAGATTTCATATCATTCATTATAAATCATTCTTAACTTGTTAAACCTAAATTAACATGCAATATCTCATCTATTAGGTCTCTGATTACCACTCTGAGCATTGATATACCCTACAGCTCAGGACAGCAGGCGAGTACATTCACTGATAGTTTTTATTGTCTTGATATCTGCTATATCCGATTCAGTTGTAGTGTCTTACTTGATTCCTAACACGATGGTTCATGGACTAGTATATGTCAGATCCTGTCATGAGATGTTGTTTCCGGGTTACTTGGTATATTGGTACATGACTCGACTTGTTACTTGTACTTGTATAGATATGGACTTGGGAGTTGGTTGATCACCTGCTTTTGAATCCCGTGTCATGACGTGTTATGTCCGGATCCTTTATACTATTCGGGGGATGGAGAGTTATTAGTGGTTGTGTGATCAAATTCCCATATTATTCTATTATACACATTGTTCATAGCTATACCCTCGCCTCACGACGGGTAAAGCCTTACCCTATATCGTTCATAGCTTTCCATGGTGACCGACCTTACCGCTCTATTGTACACATTGTTTATAGCCGGTCGGATGGAAAACCTGATCATGTTTCCCAAGCCGATCATATAACGCTCTAATAATTCAAGGCATATTTTATATTTACTTATCTTATCACATATCCTATTCTGTTCTACATTCAGTACTTTCTCACCATGCTATGATATTCAGTTACTCACATGTTCTATATGACTTTATATTGTACCTTGATTGGAGACTAAGTTCTGTTCGGGAGAAGAGTTACAACCCCGGTTCTTGTTTGGTTTAAGGATTGTAACTCAGCTTCCGAACGGTTCCCAAGTCTTCCTATATCTTTGTCTTGTATTTCATTATACTGTCTCTTATAGAATTTGTCAATTCATATAGAACTGTTGTTAGTGTTTGTACTTGCTCATTTTCCTGACAGGATACCGTTGATATATTACAGATGATTCTGAGGCAGACTGCTCGACCTATTATGGGCTCGAGCTAGATGGAGTAGTCCAGGACCGTGGCCTTATAGTAGAGCTACTAGACTTTGTTCTTCCGGAGTACTGTAGCTTAGTTGGGTTGCCTGGACTGCGATCCAGCTAGTATTATGGGACTGTAGCTTTCATATTATATTCTGTGACTCTGTGTTGTTGTGTATATATCTGGGCTTGTGTGGATCTCGAACTTATTTTCTGCTTCCATCTATCATATTTTCTTTCATGCTATCTATCCTAGTTTGCTTGTGATTGAGACTGTATTGCTATGTCACCTCCATTCGGAGTATATATACTGTACATATACCTTTATCTGTTTAGTTGTAGTATTTATAGATGACCTAGACAGCGTTCTACCGCCAATGCTGCGGCGTAGGCTGGACATAACCACGTACTCGTGCCCCTAATCAGGGTGCGGGTCGTGACACTTTAACTTCGATGATGTTCTGCAAACTTTGTTGTTTCGCAATCGATATTGTTGGTGCGCTTTCTCTCAAATGTTCTACGGGATATCCATACAATAAGTCTATATATTTTGCAAATCGTATGAGAATAGTTTTTGACAAAACTAAAAGATGGTTCGTGTAAAGTACGGTTGGCTAAGTCGGGCTGGACATATACACCAAAATTGCGTCGGACGAGATTGAGTTAGACTCTATTCATAAAGGTGTTGGGTTGTTGCGATAGGGATGCCATCCGACGATGTTATCGTCGATGCGATATAGATGAACATGCTTAGAATTTGAGGAATGATTTGAACGGAGATTCGAAGTATTCTATTATGCATTGAGAATTTGTCATGACTTCATCCCTGAGTGGTGTATGGGATAGCCTCAGGATGTTGATCGATTAAGGATTATGGGGTGCCAATGTGTCTATCAGCAAGCGACGAGTACGCAAAGCCTTAGATTGAGTATCATTGAGTAAAAGTGTAGTATTGAAGTTTGATAAGATGATTTGAACAAACTAGGGATGATGCACACGGGATTGTGATTGTGCAAGTATGAAATACAAAATAATTGAGTAGGTGAAACTGAATCGAAGAAAATTTAAGGTGTAGCGAATGGATGACTTGTAGAGAAATCGATACGAATCGTATACGAAAAGTTAGCACGATCGGATGATAGAGTGCATGGAAATGATTCGAATATTGAGAATGACTATAAGGAATTAGGATAGATGTTACTCGATGACTTGTGTTAGCATAAGACAACGTGAATTGAAGAAAGATGTTGCTTGATGACTTAAAATATAGACATATGAACATATGTGATTAAAGGTTTGAATGAATTAATCATGGGAATAGTTCGGGGATAATTATCGAATTTGATCTTGAATATTGAGAAGATTATCCAGTTCGGACAATCGTATTAGTCGCACGACTCAAAATCTGTTGCAAATGAAGATCGTCAGGTTACGCATATCATCGATGGTATTGAGGCGTATCAAAGATCGATATACGATAACTCGGGGGTACTCTGAGTCAGGAAATGACAATCGTATAAAATGTTATTGTTTCAATGGATGCTATGCTTAGAGATTTTGATTGAAAAGAATGTTTGGTTGAAAGGAAAGTATCTTGATTGCTTCGTCGATAGCCACAATGTTGACGTTCTTATCTTGCGCGAGCGCAACACCAGCCTCGCACATGCGTCACGTCAGATTTGGAGCTATCATTCTGTGTGAGCGCTGACATGGTGATTCATGTTGCGGGAATGATCGAACTCGAAAAATCAGGACGTGGCAATTTGTATGCTTCGAGTTGTGGTTTGATGCGAAGGTAAATTCGAGGATTGGTCGAACTTATGATTAATGATTAAGTAAACTTGAGGATTGAGTAGATCCAATCTGCATATCGAGAATGAGTCAGTCTAAACTTAAAGCAAGAGTTAAGTTCCGATGAGAATGATTATCCTGTGGGAGCGATGCATGGTGTTTTTATATCCACCATGGATAATCAGACTTGCGTGAGATTGGGGCATGATCATTTTTAAGCTAGACAACCTCTTCATCGAATACATAAACTGTAGTTAACGACTTAGAAAATATGGAATGAAAATTATGGTCTACTTACAAATTGCCTCGTTGTGAACTTGACTTGGATAGGTAGATTATATAGAATGGGTTCAAAGAGATAGACTACGCGAATTGCTTGTTTAGACGTACGATAATGATATATCAAAAAATTGGTTGAACATGACTTACCGTAGAATGGCTTTGCTGAACGACTCGGATCCCTTGAACTAAGTGTTATAAGTGCGTATAGGAATCTATGCTCAAAGTTTAGAAATCGGAGTGATGCGAGCTTTGGTAGAAAACTCCGTACTATCAACTTTGGTTTGACCTTAGGATTGGGGTCAGTATTGATATTATTATTTGCGAACTATGATTCCAATACTGACAATTGACTTTAACATGGAGAGATGGTCTAGCGGTTAGACGATACGTCAATGTTGCGAGAGTTAGTCTCGGTACGAGTGATCTTGAGGATTGATTAGTTTGGATGTTGGTGTTGATGAATGGAATGATTCAAGAGTATGAGAATACCACTCATGAGCCTCGGATGAAATGAATATATATCAGGGACGTCCGAATATGTGCACGATCTGAGTTGAGTAGAAATGGCAGAATTCTTTATCACGAAGCTTGGTTGAAATGTATGTATTTTGGGGACGCCTGAAATATGTGCACGATCCAATTAAGTGATACATTGAATTCAAAGTGAGACTAAAGAAATAGAAGGGTATCGACGGTTTCAAGGAAGAGATTGAGGGTAGTACGATCGTTGCTCGGATTGAAGAAATACATAGGAGTAGTGTGTGCGGAAGTTATTGAATGTTGGATAAAGTGATGAGTCGATGAGTAAGTACTCAATTAGTTTCGAGGACGAAACTTTTTCTGAGTGGTGTATGATGTAGTATCCCGTCCCACTTAGTCTGTCACGACCCGTACCCTGTTTAGGGGCACGAGCACGTGGGTACGTCCAACCTACGCCGCAGTATCGGCGGTAGAACGCTGTAAAGGTCATCTAGAATATATAGAATCTAAGACACAAATATAACATGTCATCTCGGCACGAAGGAATATAACCACAACTCAATCACATAATTCTAAGGAAGATAAACACGATGATAAAGATAAAGATAAGGATGAGATAAATAGTCTGAAACAACGCTGAATCGCAATTACAAGTTCAGAGACCAAGACATAAAACAATATCCCAAAATAAATACTACAAGTCTCAAAGTATCAAAATGGAATGTAACCAAGACAAAATTTAAGTAAACTAGGTCACTATTGGCGGTGCGTCCTCTACGAGCACGGGGTCCACAGGCTGGTCCTGGTCGTAGGCTCCATCTATGCCAAACCCGTACTAGGTCGGGCAATCTGCATCTAAATCCTCTGAAAAACAATGGGGGTTATCCTGTCAGGATATGAGCAAGTACAAACACCAACAGCAGTTCCATGTGAATTGAAAAATACTATAAGAGATAATCATAATGAAATACAAGATGAAATATCAAGACTGAAGGTAAAACGGTACAAGAGAACTGGATATCATGTCATGTGTGAGATATAAGATAAAAACTGGAATATAAACATTGGAAAGTAATCTGAGGTATGATGTAAACATAAAAAATAAAGTGCCATGAGATATTAGAGCGTTATGTGATTGGCTTGGGTCAAGATCAGGCTGTTCCATTTGACCGGCTATGCACAGGTAGTATAATAATGTAGGGATCAGGCCGACCAAAATGGAAAGCTATGCACAAGTAGTATAAGGTCAAGGCTACACCCTACGTGTGGTGAGGGTGGAGCTGTGCACAAGTAATACACAAGTGGGGGTAATGATCACATAACCACTAATAACTCTCCCATCCCCGAGTAGTATAATGAATCCAGACATGACAGGTCATGACACGGGATTCGGAGGGCAGGGGGCCAGCCCACTCCCAAATTGGTGTATATACAAGTACAGGAAACAATATCGAACAATGTACTCATATACCAGGTAAACCAGGAATGATATCTCATGACGAGATTCACGTATACTAGTCCGTGTATCCTCGTGTCAAGAATCAAGTATAATATTACAACTGAATCGGATATAGTAGATATCAAGACAATGAAAACTATCAGAGAATGTACTCGCCTGCTGTCCTGAGCTGAGCAAATCGAAACTACAACCCACTCAATGAGCCACGAACGATCAACTCGCACAACAGTCTCATAACACTGAAACAGATATTACCAACGTTCTCAGAATGGTCAAATTAGCTAGAAATACCTACCCATAAGTCCAATTCTGGACACAGGGGCAAAACGGTAATTTTGGGTCAAAATGGTATGCGCTATTAGACCCACTTTGTACCGAAAAATATGCCAGAATCTACGATCTCTAAAGTCATCAAACTATATGTCTACATGTCTGATTTGACGAGACGAACCCAACTGTATGTCCAAAGTTAGATTTCGGTGGGCCGTGCACATATTCACCCGTTGGATCGGGTCGCGGGCCCGCCAAAATAGCGTTCCACTCGACCGTCTCAGAATCGGACCAAACTTGGCTCACAGGACCAAAAAAAATATGTCGAGTTCAATGGCACAAGTTTCGTCGCGATTTGATGAGTGTGCACAAAGTAATTGAGAAATTTCGAAAAAACCCGATACGAAAAAATTTGACGGATACGGGTCAAATTCGTCGCGCATACACGACCAATTTAAATTCCGTCAAAGCCCACACGTCCATGAAGCCGATACGTGTCTTTCGATACTTTCGATTCGCGACCACGTCGTCCGGATTGACGGGACGGACGGCGTATCGGGACAATTTTTTTTAAAAAATCAGTTTTGAAAATCAGTTTTTTCTCCAACTTCACAAACCAATAACTTTCTGTGCAGTGTATAAAATTTAATTCTATAAAAATGGTTTTAAAGCCCTATAGGTTGTCTACAAGTCTCTTCAAACCGATTTTGAAAACTCACAACTGGTTGCAAATAGGCCACAAAGTTGGAGTTTCGGGACAGTTTCTAAACCCAGAAAATCGAGTTTTTCTCAATTTTGGAACTCGTTTTTCGTCGCACATGGTGCGAATCGGCACGAACTATTTGAAGGAAATTAAAGGTGTATATGTTGGGATCATACCTGACCAAGTGGTTCGCAAAACGACGGAGCGAGGAAGGAGAAATCTATTTCCGAAGTTGGCCCTTCGCTGACAGTTTTCGTACGCGGGTGGGATGCTCGTTGCGCATTTTTCGACGATGGACGGCCGCGGGTTGGTCGACGGCGATGTTGGGGCATACACTGGGTTGGGGGTGACGGCTAGGGTTTAGGTTTGGTGAAAATTCCTCTCTCTATATATATATATACACACACACACATACAGTTTCGTTATATAAGAAAACAGGAGGGGGTTTGCGCTCGGATTGGGTTGCGCTCGGATTTAAAGCAGCAAGCTGCTGCTGTGCTCGTGTAATGTGTGTGTGTGTGTGCTTTTGTTTTTTTCTTTTCTTTCTTTATTAAAACCTTAAGCTTTTATAAATAAAAACTCTATCAATAAAATACCTATTTAAATAATAATAATGTAAAAACAATAAAAATAATATTTAAATAACATTAAAAATAATAAAATATTATAATGACTATATTAGCCCTATTCAGGAAAGTGGGGGTGACAAATCTACCCTCCTAAAACAGAAAAAATGATACTAACCTCGAACTCTAACGGTCTCCGGTAGCTATCGGCCCAATGCCGCTGTCTATCCTGAGCCACCCGAAGTCTATCCCTGATCAACTTAACCTTCTCTGCTGCATCCACCACCATCTCTGGGCCAAGCAAAAATCTCTCACCGACATCGTCCCATGACAAGGGAGTGCAACATCTCTGTCCGTATAGAGCCTCAAATGGTGATATCTCTATACTGGCCTGATAGCTATTGTTGTAAGCAAACTCTACCAGGTGAAGATGGTCCTCCCAAGATCCCCTGAAATCTAACACACAAGTACGAAGCATATCCTCGAGTGTCTGGATGGTCCTCTTCGACTGACCGTCTGTCTGGGGGTGATATGCGGTACTGAACTTGAGCTGAGTGCCCAAGCTAGTATGCAAACTCCTCCAGAAGTGGGAAGTAAAACGACTATTCCGATCCGAGATTATGCTCACCGGAACTCCGTACAATCTGACTATCTGTCGCACATACATCTCTGTCAGCTTCTCCGTAGATAGTCCCACCTTGAAAGGCAAAAAGTGGGCTGATTTGGTCAATCTATCAATGATGACCCAAATCGCGTCTTTTCCTCCTGAAGATCGTGGAAGTCCAGATACAAAGTCCATAGTGATGTGCTCCCACTTCCACTCAGGAATGGGTAGTGCCTGAAGCAGACCACCTGGCCTCTGTCTCTCGGCTTTCACCTGCTGGCACACTAAGCATCGAGATACAAACTGAGCTACCTCTCGCTTCATGCCATACCACCATACGTGGTCCTTCAGGTCTCTGTACATCTTGTTGGCTCCAGGATGCATAGAGTACTGAGAACGATGTGCTTCCTGCAGAATCTTCTCCCGAAGCTCTCCACTCGGGATGCACAATCTAGTACCGTGCCTCAGCGACCCATCTTCGGCTATAGAGAAATCGTCTAGCAATCTTGCCTGCATCTGCTCCCTGATGCTCCTCAGGGCCATGTCCTCAAATTGTGTTTATCTGTCCATGTCCATCAATGCAGACTGAATCTGTAAACCCCACATCTGAACCTCCATGCCCGGAACGATCATATTGATACCCAAACTATCCAGATCAGCCAATAGATGACGACTTGCCGTCAAATACGTAGTGACTGGATACCTGCTCAAGGCATCTGCAACTATGTTGGCCTTCCCAGGATGGTACTGCAAAGAGATATCACCTCAAGCCAGCTCCTCTAGCTCATGTTCAATTCCTTCTGGATGAACACGTACTTCAAGCTCTTTGATCCGTGAAGATCTCAACTTACGGGCATACTCTATCCATGATACTATACTACACTTATGGGATACTACCTTCTATTGTCTTCCTCAAATGAATACGGATAAATAAGTAGCATACGGGGCTCAGTTGAATAGGACACAAGTGTCATGTGGGTAGTAGGCTTAATGTGGGTCGTATCCATATTTTGGGTCAACAAGTTTGGGTCAAAATGGTGCCCCCAATTCAAGTCGGAAATAAAAGTGGCTTTGTGGGGTGAATCAAGATTGGGTCTTGTGTCAGGAAAGTCGTATAATAAAATGAAGCACAAGATGGTGTTCCTGAGTGGGATACGAAGGTCATGGGCGTAGGGTGTATTGTCTAGATCATGCATATGAAGTTGGTTTTGAGAAAACAACTAATTTTGTGCTCCTACATTAAAGTCACGACAATGTGCATATGATAATCATAAATAAAAGTGGAAATGGTCAATGGCCTAAATTGATCTCAAAGTTGTGCAATACAAAGATAGTACAAGAGAACGAGTTTGAGTGGGCCATGATATATCAAAATGAAGATAATCTTGTCTACTACGAACTCATGAAGGAAGTTTCCAAAAATTGACATCTCTGACGTTCCAGAAATCAGTCACGGAAGAACATTCGTCTATCTAGGATACTCTCTCCAGGGTCTACCCAAGTCTTGATGCCGTCTACACAAGGTGCTAACTCATCTATATGATACTTGGATGATACTTCTATACTAGGTTACTCATGTCCCTCCTCTAACTAGTCACTTAAAATGTTGGTGCCTAAACCTCTATAACACTTGAAATACTCTGGCTATTGCTACTAGGGTACTCCTCCTATTCTGGCACCTGGAGCAACTCCTACCTTAACACTCATTAATCACTCTAAGGTTCTCATCTATATTTAATTATCAAAAATCATATACATTACTTCCTAACCATGCTCTAAACTATTAACACAATACTCAAGGACACAAACTAATTGCAAGTCACCAAGCCATCATACTACGAAGAACCTATAATGAAATGAGACTCTGCAAGGACCTGGACTAAATAACTGAAACTATCCCTACTCCTAAGCTAATTGAGGATAAAACAGAATCTATAATAATAGAATTGAAATGATAGAGATGACATGCTAGGACCCTTCTCAAGATACAATCTGATAATCATACACGTCTGTCCTAAATCATGATACTCAGAATCCTCGCCATGCCAGTAAGCAAGGCTGCGATAAACAGTAGATTCCATAACTGGGTATGCACCTCTATAATCATGTCATTTGGGATCCTCGCCACGCCGACTAGTATGGCTACGAGAAATCCTAAATCTCATAACCAAGATATGTTTATCCGAAGTCAGGTCACTACGTTTCTGCCACGCCGGCTAATATAGCTGCGATAAACACCAGGTTCCATAACCAAGTAGACGTTTATCTTTTCTGTTATTCCCGTCAACATATGTTATCAGAAAGGTACCATAATTCAGGCCATAAAATTCATCTCGATATGAAAAATCAAAATCAGCAATGATCCGATAAAATCAAATTCAATAACAAGGAGCAAGGATGAAGAAAAATAAGAGTAAATAATTTCAAGTTGACGTCTAAAACAAGATTTTCAAGGGTCGTCACAAGAATCTCTCAAAAGTCCTAAGCAAAGAGATCAATATGGCACATGATAGGATATCATCAAGAAAGGATAATTTATTTCGAAATATAAGAAGAGTTTGTCATGGAAATCAAAAGATTGAAGTTTTCATAATATGTGATTGAGTAACTCATATCATAACCCAAAACCTATATCCTAAGTGCAGGCTCGTAATTATTACTCTAAGTCGAGTACCATTACGAAATCGTACTAGTTGCGACACTGACCTGCATGGGCCACCATAAAAATGTGTCACGACCCGCACCCTGTTTAGGGGCACGAGTGTAGGTCCAAAAAAATCAAGTTGCACCCATCAACAAAGTCATGAAAATCAAGAAAAATAGCTTTCAAATGAACTGCACAGACATCAGATTGTGCATCATCCAGATGGCGCAGAATAGATTGCGCACACTCTCAAGTGCGCAAGCTGACTTGGCCATGTCATCATTACCTGACACAATCAAATCTTCTGACAACTGACAGCACAAAGAATGAGGAGACTATTCGTTTATTGCATCGCACAGTGCTCGAGGACAGCTGTATATGCAGCGTAATATGTCTGCAGCGCAGTCCATGCCAGCGCGGTCCATCTCAGCGTAATCCAAAGTCAGCATAATTCATGTGGCGCACTTCATCGTGACAACTGACAATTGTACACGTGGCATTCGTGCCATCAATTGCTCACTACGTGGTAACCGTCTGTACAAGATCATGCGTATTTCAATTAAATGATGCCATGTGTCCAAGACAGTTGTCCCACGATCAGACAACTGCCTGCGCAGTCTAATGCTGTGCAATCCAGTGCATGCGCAATCCAACTTGTGCCATTCAGAATAACTAAAAGTTTCTTATTTCTAGAACTCTATAAATAGAGTTTCAAGTCTTCATTTAAGGGGGATCAGACATAAAAGTTCAAAAATATCAGAGAGTTCATGGGTTCTTGCCCAAGTGCTGCTGCATTCTTCCGAGGCTTTTGCCTTCAAATTCAGAGGCTACCGTCTTCAAAGTTCACATCGTCCAAGGGATAAAGCAATCGTCTTCTAGATTGGATTCCTACAGTTGTACTTTTCCAGAATTCTTGTAATCCTTACAAAGTTTGTTGAAATAAAGTTCATATTTTTATTTTTGCAAATAAAATGGCGACTCTGCTGGGGACGACTTTCTCCTCCGACGAGGAAGTGACAACTCAATGTGACGTTGCGTCTATCAGAAAGACGCAGAAGACGCTAGTTGTGAAGGTCAACCAGACAGCCTATGAAGCCATGATTAACTCCAGGACCACTCCTTGTACTACAACAACTTCTGCCACGAGCAAAGTGTACCCAGTGTGGATCCCAAAGACTGCTGCGCAGTCCGTTGATTCTGTGCCTAAGACTGTTGTGCAGTTTAAGGTCTCTGCCACTAAGACTGTTGCACAGTCTAATGTCTCTGCTGTTGCACAATCTGCCTCTGCCACTCATACGCAGTCTGCTGTTGCCAGTGCGCAAACTACATCATATGCTGCTCTGTTAAAGTACAAAACTCATGTTCCACTGGCGCAGTTGGCTGCTACTCTGCCCGCGTAATCTACTAATCCAGCAACCAGAGTACAACTCAAACACTCTGGCAACAAGGCTCCTACTACGCAAACCACTCTGGTTGAGGCCAGAAGACATTCTGCCAGAACTCCTCCTGCGCAATCTGCTGATGCGCCATCAACCCATGCGCAAATTGTGTCTGCGCAATCCAAGAGAGACAGCCCTTTGGCTAATCTCTCCTCTTCTCACACTAAGGGAAAAAGCTCTGCTCCTCCCCTCAAACACCCTGTTGCTCCTGTGCAATCCACTGGGGGTAGTCTTTTGGCTATTCCTCCTCTCCAGAACGAAGGAAAAGGCCCTTTGGTCTTTTCTAAAACTTTTTTGTCCCATGACTTGGAAGACAACAGAGGGAAACGCTCTTTAGCTAACCCTTCTTTCCAAAACAAAGGAAAAGGCCCTTTGGTCTTTTCTCAGTCTTCCTCGATTTTTACCGTTGAAGATTAAACTGAATGTGCTTCGGCACCAGTCAGTACAAGAACCCTTTTTCACAAGGATTCTTCTTCTCTCCTTGTCAAAGGGAAATGTACTAATCAGAGAGGTATTCTGTCTACTCCGGTAGCAGAGTTACAAGATCTCCCAACTCTTCAGATCTCCCGATCAAGACAGGGAAAATTGCTGGTGTCTCAAACAGAAACCCCTGGGGGGTGAGTTTGCTGATTTAAGAACATATCTCAATCGACCAACTTCGGTAAAACGCAAACAGCCAATGCCGAAGACCAACCATCATCAGAAGCAAACTTCCAGGATCAAGAATTTGGACACCTATGCCAATGAAATGAGCACTTAACTGTACACTCAGGTAATAAAATATTTGAAGAACCGGAACCCTGTTTCGAATATTATCAAAGAACATGTCCCTCGAACTTCTGCTCGTCCTGTTGCTGCTCCTGACCTCCGAGAACATCTCAAGCAAAAATGGGACAACATCCCAACATCCCCAGTGCAACCACTTGGACATCACTGCAATCACAAAGTGGTCATCAAATGTTGTTGTCAGACAACAAGACGATCTGTCTTCGATCGTCTGAACTTTCCTAACTCTGAACCTATGTCTGAAGATGAAGATGAGGTTTTGTATGCCTCCGTCAACATGACTTCCAGAGACACTGGGGGTAGGAAGTGCTCCAAGCACGGGAAACCTCGCAGGCCAAGCCAGCGGTATTTGGATCTACTCCAAGAATCTTCTGAAGGAGTATTCTAACATACTTGTTCCCGAAGCCGAGACACAATCGGTCAAAGGAATCTTCAAGATCCCTCTGGTCATCTTCTTCTTTCTCACTCAGGAGATGATTCCTTCTTTGACTATGATGCATACAGCGAGAGCTCAGAACAAACAGTGTCTTCCACTGTACCCAGGGAAGTGACAACTTATGTTGTCAATGAAGACCCAGATGCTTCTAGTTCAGCCAGTCAAGAGCAAAGAATAGCTGCACTAGAAGATAAGCTGAAAACTATGGCCGAAATGGTCATAAGTATGCATTCTATCATTGTGGCCCAGCATACAGTACCACCGACCGTACTACCTATAAATCCTGAAATCATAGCATCGTCGGTGCCTGTCAATGCTGTACTGGGGGTAGCATCTACTCAAGTACCTCCTGTACAGATCCAACCTACACCCAGTCAATCAGGTGCTGGGGGTAGTACTTATCATGCTGTTCCTCCTCCCAACACTGTGATTCAACCTGCTCCTTCTACATCAGTAGAAGATGCCAATAAAGCTGTCAAGCTCCTGCGCACTCAGTTCGAAGCTTTCAAGGAGAAGGACAACTTGCAAAGGTTAGGGATCAAGCAACCCTATCCAGTTGAATGGAAGGAAGTTCCATTTCCTCCGAAGTACAAAATTCCCACCATCTCGCTGTTTGATGGCAACACTTCTCCCAGTCAGTTCATTAATCACTTTGAGGTTATGACTGTCCAACTTCAACCAAATGACGCTCTTCTTACCAGAGTATTCGTCGGCTGTTTAGCTGGCGTAGCATATGATTGGTATAGAAGCTTGCCCGATGGTTGTATTACCTCTTTCTCTGGCCTAAAGCAAATCTTCTTGGGACGATTCTATGAGGGGATCAATGACATGACTATGTCAGCCCTCAATAAAATCAAACAAAGACACAATAAAACTGCTGAGAGTTTCATTGAAAGATTCTGCCGGAAAGCTTTGAAAATGCCTCCTGGGACTCCAGCCGCTGTCACCATAGACACCTGCAAGGAAAATCTGTTGCCTATCATCAGCATGTGGACGGGGTCTACTCAATTCCAAGACTGGCCATCTTTTATTGTCAACGCTAAAGCAGCTGAAGTTAGCGCCGACAAATTCAAGCAGCTAGGGGTACAAATGTCTAACCCCGACCGGAACGAACACCAGACATCAGGTGGTGGCAATCGTCAGAACAACTGCAAGGGAAAAGAAACTTTGAACATTAACTTGAACAAGAATAAAGAATCTCTGGCGGTCAACGTAGCTCCTCCTATGTCTACTCCCACACCTTCAGCACCTCCACCAAGAGAACCTCGCCCGAAAATGGAGTATTCTTTTGATGAGAATGACACTGCTAGCATCTTTGATTGCTTGATCAAAAGCAATAAAATCCAACTTCCAGATCCCAAGAAGCCCGATGAAGTCGGTAAGACTGATCATCCCAAGTACTGTGTCTATCACAGGTTCATCGGACATCCCACTCGAGCATGTTATGTGCTCAAAGGTAAAATTCAGGAGCTGGTCAACGCTGGTGTTGTCACTTTCTAGCAAGACGAGAAGACTGTTACCGCAAATATGGTATCAGTTTAGTTCGGTGACTTTCCGCCCTAGATGGTGCAGCACGGTGTCATTCCTATCCCCAAAGCTACTCTCGAGATCGAGAATCTTCCTCCTCCACGAAGTGAAGGTCTCGTCCCCTTGTCTCTTGACAATGGTGAGATTATGTGGATTCATCCGGATCTTGCTTCAGAGTTCGAAGTTCTCTCTTCCTCCAAGAAGAAAGACCGTTCCAAAGACAAGACAAAGACTTGCAATATGGTGTCTTTTGACCCCATAGTTGACGAAGAAATTCTGCTGGGCACCAGATCAGGGAAAGCTTATCTAAAGGATTATCCCGAAGCTCAAGAGAATCCTGCTTCTTCTTCTGAGCCTGCTCCAGCATAGCCTACTTCCACTGAGGATATTCCTACTGCATCTTCACCGGTTGTAGTGTCCATTCCTTCCAAGCCGACGGTCGCTGAAAAAGGCAAACAGCAAGTCCGCTTCGACAAACATTTGAAGAAGTCAGCTCCCTTCGGACTTGAAAAGCCTTATAATTTTGATATCTTGGCTCAATTAGCCAATACACCGGCCCGGTTATCCATCTTCGAGCTCTTACGCCTCTCTAAAGAGACTCGGGAAACTCTGAGTGAGGCTCTTATGCAAGTTGAAACCTGTTTAGCCCTTCTGAAGAAGCCAAAAGCAGAACCAGTCTCTTGCCTCCATTGTCATAGTGTGTTGGAGTTAATTCCAAACATAAATTTCACACAAGATAACATGTTGATGGAAGACAACAAGCACGATTGTCCTCTCTACTATACAGGATACGTCGACTCGATGAAGGTCGATCGTATTCTGATAGAGCCAGGTTCCGCTCTCAGCATTATGCCAAAGACAATGTTGGATGCGCTGAAAATCCCAGTGCATAATCTCTCCAGTACAATCACCACCATCCTTGGGTCCAATCAAGGAAGAAGTGAGCCTCTAGGCAAGATTCGCCTAAAACTCCAAATAGGCAATCTTCGTACAAAGGTTACCTTCTACATCATTGACAATCATGGTTATTCCTACAATGCTTTGCTGGGAAGACCATTTCTACATGAGCATAACATTGTTCCTTCGACTCTCCATCAATATTTTAAATATGTCGATGACAATGGAGAGGTGCAAAAGGAGGTTGCCGATCTCTATCCTTTCAAAGGCATCGAAGCATACTGCAATGATGCACGAATGTACAAGGATGAATTCATGAAGGTTGTCCTATCTTTGGACACTGAAGAAGAGCAAGAAACAGTGCCTAATGATACCCTCATCAATCCTGTCAAAGGGCGTGCTTCTCATCCTCAATCTTCCAAGCCACTGGCTATTCACTTGCCAGTCCAGAAACAATCTACTGATGAGAAGCAGGATCAAAGGGAGCTCATCTCTTCTGAGCCACTTGTTATTGACCTCCGTCGTAACAAAGAAAAAAGGCAGCTCACCTCTTCTGAGCCATTTGTTATAGATTTATCTCATAACAAGAACAAAAGGGAGCTCACCTCCTCTGAGCCGCTTGTTATTGACCTCCGTCGTAACAAGGGCAATCCTCCTCCACGTTCTTCTTCTCCCCCTCTTGTAATCAATCTGACCAAGCCTGCTAAGGCTAAAGGTCCTGCTGTAAATACAAATGTACAAATCAATAAAAAAGCATCTACTTTCCAGTATACTGATGTCATTTATCATGTTAAATGCTATTTGGATATATTAGATTGCTTTCAATTATTTACAATGGGAGTTGTACAATCTCTTCAAACAGAAGTCTCATTTGAACACCCAAAAGATTCCTATCGTATTGTTCCCGCTCGTAAAAAAGACGAGAGTCCAATACTTTTTAGTAAAGGACCGGAACAACAATTCAGCTATACGGATGATAGCAAAATTAACGACACGGGGCATCTTCAACTCCGTCGTTACAGTCAGCAATCAAAAGACATTATCCGAAAGATGGGTTACGACTTCAAGAGTGGCCTCAACTACGGTAAGGATAGAAAAACTCCTCTCCGTACGGCTGTCCCAAAAGGAAAGTCAGAAATGTACTACAGCAGGACCAAAAGAGGTCTTGGATATGCTTCTTCTCTAGTATTATCTCCAGCAGGCTCTGAATCCGATAGTGAGGAGCGTTCTAACTCTTCTCATTCCAGATTATGGGATTCTGACACCAGCATCGGTCAAGTCCATCGGCTGACTGTATCTTCTAACATGGTCTCCGTCGAACTTCCAGAAGGCTATGACGATGATATTGAAGAAAATCCTGAAGCAGATCCTTGGGCTCAGCGAATGGATACTCAATGGGAACTTCGATTCGAACAAAGGGAACCGCCTACCGAAGATCAATTAGTTCAAGTTGATGTAGGAGAGAGCGGGTCACCTCGTCCAATATTTATCAGCAAGAATCTTCCAAAGGCAGATAAGCAAGAATTAATTCTTCTGATTAAAGAATACACTGATGTCTTTGCCTGGAGTTATGAAGACATGCCAGGACTAGATCCTATAGTTGCTACTCATAAATTGAACATCCTGCCGAATGCAAAACCGGTCAAACAGCAACAACGGCATTTCAAGCCAGAAATGATGGACGCAATCGACGATGAAGTCAAGAAGCTTATCGCCTGTGGCTTTATTCGAAAAGAACAGCATCCTGACTAGGTATTTAATGTCATCCCAGTTCTAAAGAAAACCGGCAAAGTTCGAGTCTGCATCGATTTTTGGGATCTTAATGAAGCATGTCCAAAAGATGAATTTTCTCTCCCTATCACGGACGTTATGATCGACAACACCTGTGGGTTCGAAAGAATATCTTTTATGGAAGGATTCTCCGGATATAATCAGATTCGGATGAATCCTGAAGACGAAAAGCATACTTCTTTTCGCACTCCTCGCGGAGTCTACTGCCATACTGTAATGCCATTTGGTCTCAAGAACGCTGGTGGAACATAACAACGAGAAATGAGTACCATCTTTCGAGATCATCTGCGCAAGATTGTCGAATGCTATGTTGACAATATAGCTGTCAAAAGTCGTCTAAAGGAAGATCACATCCAAGACCTGAGAACTATCTTCAATCTCATGCACCAACATCAACTCAAAATGAATCCCACCAAGTCATTCTTGAGTGTCTCTAGTGGTAAATTTCTCGACTTCGTTATTATCTCTAAGGGTATACACGTGGATCCCGAGAAGATCAAAGCCATTCAAGAGATGCGTCCTCCACGCAACCTAAAAAAGCTACGAGGATTCCAAGGTCGACTTGCGTACATCAGGAGATTCATTTCGAATCTGTCTGAACACTGCAGACCATTTACTCAACTCATGAAGAAGGGTGTATCTTTCATTTGGACCGAAGAATGTCAACAAGCATTTGACGACATCAAGCGGTATCTTATGAACCCACCAGTCTTGGTACCACCAATCTCAGGCATACCATTCTTAATGTATGTCCGTGTTATGGACCATTCATTGGGTGCTTTACTTGCCCAAAAGAACAAAGAAGGCCACGAACAAGCCATCTACTATCTCAGTCGTACTATGATTGGTACTGAACACCATTATAGTCCGGTCGAAAAAGAATGCCTAGCTCTTATGTTTGCTATTCAAAAGACTCGGCATTACATCATTGGCCAAACTATTCATGTCATATCCCGAGTTAACCCTCTTCGGGTATTGATGAAGAAGCCTAGCACACTCAATTCTCGGCTGGCTATATGGGCCATTCTGCTAGCCCAATATGACATGGTATATGTTCCTCAAAAGTCTGTCAAAGGTCAAGCATTGGCAGATTTCTTAGCGGCTCATCCTGTTCCAGAGACGTCCAAACTCTACGATGAAATTCCAGACGAGACTTTGGAATCTAATACAATTTCAGAAGAATTTCCTACTTGGCGTCTATTCTTTGACGGTGCATCCAGGATTGGACCCAATAGTACCATTGTCACAGGAGTTGGAGTTGTCCTTGTCTCTCCAGACGGGTCAGTTATCCAAAGAGCCTACTCCCTAGATGAGCCTTGCTCTAACAACGTGGCAGAGTACAATGCTCTACTCATTGACCTTCATCTAGCCAAACAACTTGACATCGAGTATCTTGAAGTCTATGGTGACTCTAAGTTGGTTATTAACCAGGTTAGAGGAATTTATGAAGTTCGCCATCAAGATTTAATGCCTTACTTTGAAGCGACAATCAACGTGGTTACATCGTTCAAAGCCTTCTTCATTGAATATATACGTCGAGATTGTAATACTGAAGCCGACACTTTGGCCAATCTTACAGCAGTCTTAGCCATCTCCATCAGAAGACAACAAGTGGTGGTCATCTCTAATCGAGAATTATTCTGCGTTGAAAACAATCGTAACATTGAGTTCAGTAATCTTACTGAAGTCAATGTTACCGTTGAAGATTGGAGAACTCCGTTCATCGACTTCGTGGTTCATGACATACTCCCTGAAGATCCCAAGGAGGCTACGAGTGTTCGTCGGCGGTCTCTGCGGTTCTACTACAATCAGACCACCAAAACTCTCTACCGGTGGACTTATGACGGCCTACTCTTGCGCTGTCTTGCTGGTGATGAAGCGAAGCAAGTATTGCGTGAGGCTCACGACGGTGTCTGCGGAGCACATCAACCCGGTCCTAAACTACATGATCGTATCCGATGTATGGGTTACTACTGGCCGTCTATGGTATCTGATGCCATCGAATATGCAAGGAAATATCGAGCTTGTCAAATCCATACAAACTTCATTCATCAACCATCAGAATTTCTTCATCCGACGGCCGCCTCCTGGCCTTTCGAAGCTTGGGACATGGACATCATCGGTCCCATCAACCCTCCTTCTTCTAGAGGACATCGGTTCATACTAGCAATAACTGACTACTTCTCTAAATGGGCCAAAGCTATACTGCATTATGTTAATATTTTACTGTTTTAAATGTTAGCTTATTTCCAGACTTTGCATGTAAATGCTGAACTAAAACTGGGTTTAACCTTTCAATACTAGGCTATAACCCTGTACAAGGACACATACATACCCTCTTTATATATATATGTATAAGGTTAGCCATGCATGTTATGAGTAAATAAGTTGCGTATTGTAGATTGTTTAACCAATATGCCATGATTAGTGTAACTTGATAGCCGTTGTTTTGAAACCCAATTTCTCATATTCAATTTTATGTATATTTTGTCTACACATATGCCTACTATCTTACCATATTAACCTGTTTACATACACCCATACACACATAAACCATATAACATTACATAATGCCAGCTTTTCCCTCTCTAACGCTCTCTCTATATATATTGTGATTGGATTTCAATGCAAGTGACTTTCAATTCTTTAACTTTGAAATTAATTTTTCTGTACCCTTTTAGATTATTGGAAGTTACCTTTCTTATTTTTATATATTTTTTTGAGTACCAGCTTTCACATAGGATGGTAGACTGTCTTACAGTTTTGATAATTTGTTATTTATGTATCTTTTCCAGTTTAGCACTCTAGATTTCTTGTGTGTTTGATACCCTATGACCGTCTTGGTTTAGCATGACTAGTATACCTAGATGAGACTTTCACTACCACCGTATGCAATGATCCTGTATGTCATCCTTTTGATCACATGATTTGTTTTAATCTGGGACTTTGATTTGTGGGGGTTTGACCTAGAGGGAGTATGAACATTTTAATTTCGAGGATAAAATTTTTCTAAGGTGGGTAGACTTGTAACACCCAAATTTCTAAAATAAGAGTAATTTTGAAATTTTGTAATTTTAATCATTTATTGATTTGACATTTAAATCATAATATAATTTGATAATTTTTTAAATCATTTTAAAACTATTTAAAATCTTGACTTGTAATTTTGTTGTTTTGCTAGTGAAACCCTAGAGACTGTTTGACCTAGAGCCTAACCATGTGATTAGGATATTTTAATATCATTTTTGGCCTAAGGATATTTTGTATTAGACCTCCTTGAATTATTTTGATATTTATTGCGTTGGTGATTGTTAATTTTGACCTTTGATAGGTGTGATGGTTTTCTGTCCGTATCGGATACGTATCAGTTTTTATTTATAAATGTTTGATGTGCCTCAAGGAAATTTTTTTTATTGCTGATTTTTTTTGAAAAGTATTTGAATGAGATTGTTTTCTGCATGTGTTTCCTGTGATTGCTTTGTTTTAATTTCGAGGACAAATTTTTTTGAGGTGGATAGATTTGTCACCCCCAGTTTCCAGAAACAGGAGTATTTTTGTCATTTTTCATTTTTAAATTATTTGGAATTATTTATTTATTTATTGTAATATTTTGGGGTTATTTGAGTCGGGTTCGAATTTCAACGCATTCCGACTTGTATCGGGGACCCGGGATAGTTTTGACTCTAGCGGGCCCACACACTAGTTAGGCATGGCCCACATAATATTAATTTTAGTCCACATGATATTAATTTTAGTTAGTGACTAGACTAATTATTTTGGTTAGTATTAATATGGATTAGTATTTTAGGATTGACCAAACTACCCCCGACTTAACCCCTTACCAATGTATTAGTAAATAGATTAGAAAAGGGGCTTTTGGACTTTTCCTAATAGGAAAAAACCACCTTTATGGCCAGCCACAATAAGGATAGGGTTGAGCCTCCCATTTGTCATTATCCATCTATTTTTCTCTCTCTTGTTCTTCTCCAAATTCCTAGAGAGCAATCCCTAGCAATTTCTTCACCAAATCATTCCATTTCACCACCAAATCTTCTTCTTTCCTTCTCCATTCTAGCCAAGAAGGAAGCTACCCAAGTTTGGGAGGATTCGGAGCTCGTTCGTGTCCTTTTGGAATCTCTACGTGTCGGTGTCGCTCCGGGAAGGCTTTTCTTCGATTCGATCTACCAGGAGGTATAAATCCCTTCTCCTTTTCATTTCCTCATGCATATAGGTCTATTTTGAACCCATAGAAATGACTCCCATGGTTGTATCTCTATTTGTGTCCATTTCGTGTCCATTTGGAGGTCATAGGAGTGTCCTTTGTGTTGTGGTTGTGTTCATGTGGGAAAATCCCAAATTTGGACACACTATGTGTTGTTGTTATGTATGAATAAATTATTACATGTTTAATCTCATATTTTTGTATTGGAGATGTGTTCTATAGTGTCTCATATATACATATTAGTGTAGAGAGTGAGTTCTTGATATATTATGTTATATACTTGTGTTCTTTTGTCTCAAACTACCTAAATCCGTCATGATTTTTATCCACGTTTTTAATTTCAGCCCTAACTTAGAAATGTCATAACTTCTAGCTCAAAGCTCGGTTTAATCTCCTGTT
Source organism: Iris pallida (assembly GCA_029216955.1). Lineage (NCBI taxonomy): Eukaryota > Viridiplantae > Streptophyta > Magnoliopsida > Asparagales > Iridaceae > Iris > Iris pallida. Next base: position 1,820,812 of record JANAVB010005600.1, read on the forward strand.
TTTTTTAAAAGAAGCGTATTGAAGTTAGCTTTCCAAAAACATATATTAATAAAGCCTAATTATTTCTGTAACTTTTTGGAGAATTATTTGAGTGTCAGCTGTATGAAAGATAAACGCGTTCTCGATGTTTTCGCGATTTCGGGTGTTTCCGGAAACGAAAACGCGATTCGTTTGAAGTTTCGGAAAGCTAACACATAGATCTATAACATACTTTAATCCTAAATTTTAATTCATGCTGAGATGGTACAGTATTGATTATTAGTAGGAGTTACTATTCGGCATATGCATTTTGTGCACCCTTGTGTGTAATATAATGTTCTATTTGATTTTAACCCATGTTAATATATATACATTATGTAATTAAATGGAGAATACAAGCATGAGTAAATGGTTAAAAAATGATGTATGAGGTGTAAGTATCCTATCTAATGTAAGCATGCATAAGTATGGCTTGTAATGAATATGTAGGTTCCATAGTATGTAATGTATGGTGCATATAGTGGTGCAAGAGAATAATAAATGATGAATGAATGCAAGCATGAATGTAATATAATAATAGATGTAATGTATGCAATATACAAGTTAATGAGATGTAATGTTCTATGTTAACACAAATCCTATATTACCTCATGTACCCCCTTACACTATGTTGACACTATCACACTTGACACATTGTTCACTTACACTTTGACACTCTTTGATATGTATACACTATGTATGCCCATTTAACCCTCACTTGCCCCTTTGCCATGTTCACATACACACACATAGCCTCTTAAATAAGTATTTATGAATATAGTTAACTTAGCTATGTATGTATATTATATATATGTTAGCATATTGTGTTGTAATATATAAGTTTATATAACCATTTGAAATGCCATGATTATAGACCTAATGTTGAATACCAATATATGCATGTGTATATATGTGTAGACATATATAGCTTAAAGTAATAGATTACCTAGTGTATATCCAATGTAAATTCTTGCCTATTTGGGTATTGAATAATTGCATGCTATATAGAGTTGGGTGTATGTTGGCTTGTATAGCCTTGTATTGATGTGTGCTTGCTAGGATAGTCTTGGTTAGGCCTAGTAAGACTTACTGGGTTAGGACATGACCTAGTTTGACCTAATTTAACTAGTGCAGTTGACCAGAGTTGACCAAGGGTTGACTTTGGCCTAGTTTGACCTAGATTCATGTAGAATGCATTGTAGTACTTTATATTACCCTTCTGGACATGTTGTGACTTGTGCTGTTCTAATTAGGAGCCAGACACCTTGTAACTTGTGTTGCTTTAAATAGGACTCTGTGGCTTCAGTTGGACCCCCTATACTTATCAGCTGTTCAGGTTATCAGGCGAGTACATTCTCTGATCATTTCATATCCTGCTTAGAATTATTTCCTGCAGTAGATTACTTTACTTGTACTGTCACGTTGGTCACACGGATTGGTACTATATGGATCCCTTCTTGAGATGTTATCCTTAGGGAGCATCGGGTACTACATGTTCTGTGCATTTCACTTACATGACGTATCATATGCTTCATTGGTTCTTTGATCACTTACGATATATACTCTTATGATCGTAGAGTCTTCCTAGAATCCTTATCCCATTTATGGGACTACTATATATCACCTTCGGGGTCTATTACCTTCGGGGTCTATCACCTTCGGGGTCTTATCACCTTCGGGGTCTACCACCCTTCGGGGGCTGTTACATAGCATCATATAACATAACCTGGTTGGATCCTTGTATATTGATTGGGGGTACGGGGGAGTATAAATAGCCATGTGAACAATTCCAAAGTAGAATAGCCATGTACGCCTCTTTAGTATAGCCATGTACAATCAAGCCGTTCACATGTCGACTTTGTGCTCTAAATCACTAGTCACTGGTAGCTCTTTATTTATAGTAGATATTTCTATTACATCTCTCTCTATTTACATACAGCATTTCTTTCAGTACCTGTATCTTACTTTACTGCATGATTATATTTTCTAACGTGCTATGAACTGTTGAGATGTAATGTGCTCGCTCCTGTCCTGACTGGACCTGTTGATAAATTTTATAGATGGCCTGGGATTGCCTGCTAGCCTAGAGGAGACACAGTAGAGGTTGTTTAGATAGTTATTTCATTTTGTCTGGAGTTGTATTTACTTTGTGGATTACTGTATTTGAGTTTTGAGATGTATTTCTAGGTTTATGTATCTTAGACACTTAGATTTCTATCTCCTATATTTATTTTGGATTTCATGTTTTATCTATCTTTATCATGCTCTACCGTAGATGTGATTGAGACTGTATCTGCTATGTCACCCCCATTCGGGAAGTATAAACTGTTTAGTCTTATACTGTTAGTTGCATTGAGACCTAGAACAGCGTTCTACCGCCGACACTGTGGCGTAGGCTGGGCGTTGTTACGTTCTCGTGCCCTAACTCTAGGGTGCGGGTCGTGACACGTTTTTAGTGGTGGCCCATGCAGGTCGAGTTTATGTAGTGGTATTCGAACTTGAGTACCACTACAGCCTGCAGTAGGATTAGGATATATTTTGAAGGTACTCAATCACAGTTAGGACCCTTGAGAGATTCCCGGGACGACCCTTGAGAATCTTATTTTAACTTCGATTTGAGAACTCTTTTTTTCCCTTGATTTAATTTATTTTTACATACTGTTGTTAAATTTGATTTTGATGGATTATGGTTGAATTTGAGTTATATTCATTGATTTTGATGAATGATTGTCGAATTTTGAATCTTGATGATAGCTGTTGCATCCGAGTTGTATTTTGATGGATTTTTGTTTATTTTGAATTTTGAAGTTCGTTGATAAATTTGATTTGATTTATGGGTATTTATTGTTGATTTAATTTTTTTTTGACAAGATGAAATTATATGGGCTAGGTCATCTATGTTATGGAATCTAGTCTTCTATAGTCACATTAGCCAACATGGTGAGGACATATAGTCTGACTCTGGATATATTTCTCGGGTGTGGGAATTTAAGGTTTTCGCAGCCAAGCTAGCGGTACCGCAAAAATGTTAAATACCACGATTCTAGAGGTATGTGCATAAGTCAAGGACTCTGTGATTATCGTAGCCTTGCTTACTAGTATGACGAGGATTTAGTGTACCATGATTTTGGACAGACGCATATGATTATCATATTGTACCTTAAATGTTTTCGAAACATGTTTTCTCTACTTTTGTTTCTGTCCTTCAAAAAAAAAAATTAATTATTAATTGTTTTGTTTTGTTTGCTTCTCATTATTTAACTTAAGAGTAGGTTTGCCTATTTTTATAAACCTTTGCGTAACTTCTTGCTATGAGTTTCTTCTTAGTGCAATGAATCGATAATTTTGCTAGACTTTATCTTGGATTTGATAATTTAGCTCTGGATTTCAAAATGGTTCTTCTTTAAATAGATAAGCAAAACAGATTTTATCGTTATTTCTTCCTTGCTATTATTATTGTATTAAATAATAATAATAAAACTGCCTTAATTACGTCAATCATCTGCTTGCAATCTTGGTAGAAATCTAAATGTTAGTCTTAACGTAGAAATAATTTTTTTATATTAGGACATGAGAATATGTATATGAATATATATAGCATACACTTTGCCTAACACGTATGCATGCTACACTTGATTTTTTCACCTATCTAAATACATATTAATATGTTGTTGATGTTTAAATTGTCAAAACCCCAATATTTCTGGTTCTCTATTTTTTCATGTTTAAATTCGTAATTTAAATATAAATTTTATATTATTAGTTATGTTTAAATCACTGCACATGTATGTTATACGTGGGGTTTCAATTCAAAATTTTGGTTGAGTTTTGTGTTTAAATTTGTAAAATCTGAGACTGTGTGCATGTTAACCCTTGATGCGGGATTCCAAATGTTAGTTCAAATTGCTGTTTTATTTCTTAAATGTAATATTTGAGCTATATACCTTGTGGGAAGTAGGGATATAAATTAAGTTTCATATTCTTACATGTTAGTTGTGATAAACATTGAGTTGGTTTTTAATGTTCAAATTTCTCCAAAACCCTGAAAACTAGTTACATGTTAACATTTTTACATTGATTTCCATGTTTAGTTAAATTTCAGATTTAACATGTAATATTGAACTGTGTGCATAGATAAATGTATGGATAGTATGTTAGGGTTTTATTTCTATCATGTTAGGATGTATTAGGACCATTGAGATGGGTTGCGATGTCTCAAAACCCTAAAATCTGAGACTGCATTATGTTAATATTTTACTGTTTTAAATGTTAGCTTATTTTCAGACTTTGCATGTAAATGCTGAACTAAAACTGGGTTTAACCTTTCAATACTAGGCTATAACCCTGTACAAGGACACACACACCCTCTTTGTATATATATGTATAAGATTAGCCATGCATGTTATGAGTAAATAAGTTGCGTATTGTAGATTGTTTAACCAATATGCCATGATTAGTGTAACTTGATAGCCGTTATTTTGAAACCCAATTTCTCATATACAATTTTATGTATATTTCGTCTACACATATGCCAACTATATTACCATATTAACCTGTTTACATACACCCATACACACACAAACCATATAACATTACATAATGCCAGCTTTTCCCTCTCTAACGCTCTATATATATATATTGTGATTGGATTTCAATGCAAGTGACTTTCAATTCTTTAACTTTGAAATTGATTTTTCTGTACCCTTTTAGATTATTGGAAGTTACCTTTCTTATTTTTATATTTTTTTTGAGTACCAGCTTTCACATAGGATGGTAGACTGTCTTACAGTTTTGATGATTTGTTATTTATGTATCTTTTCCAGTTTAGCACTCTAGATTTCTTGTGTGTTTGATACCCTATGACCGTCTTGGTTTAGCATGACTAGTATACCTAGATGAGACTTTCACTACCACCGTATGCAATGACCCTGTATGTCATCCTTTTGATCACATGATTTGTTTTAATCTGGGACTTTGATTTGTGGGGGTTTGACCTAGAGGGAGTATGGACATTTTAATTTCGAGGATAAAATTTTTCTAAGGTGGGTAGATTGTAACACCCAATTTTCTAAAATGAGAGTAATTTTGAAATTTTGTAATTTTAATCATTTACTAATTTGACATTTAAATCATGATATAATTTTAATAATTTTTTAAATTATTTTAAAACTATTTAAAATCTTGACTTGTAATTTTGATGTTTTGCTAGTGAAACCCTAGAGACTGTTTGACCTAGAGCCTAACCATGTGATTAGGATATTTTAATGTCATTTTTGGCCTGATATTTTGCATTAGACCTCCTTGAATTATTTTGATATTTATTGCGTTGGTGATTGTTAATTTTGACCTTTGATAGGCGTGATGGTTTTCTGTCCGTATCGGATACGTATCAGTTTTTATTTATAAATGTTTGATGTGCCTCAAGGAGATTTTTTTTATTGCTGATTTTTTTTGAAAAGTATTTGAATGAGATTGTTTTCTGCATGTGTTTCCTGTGATTGCTTTGTTTTAATTTCGAGGACGAAATTTTTTAAGGTGGATAGATTTGTCACCCCCAGTTTCCAGAAACAGGGATATTTTTGTCATTTTTCATTTTTAAATTATTTTGGAATAATTTATTTATTTATTGTAATATTTTGGGGTTATTTGAGTCGGGTTCGAATTTTAACTCATTCCGACTTGTATCGGGGACCCGGGATAGTTTTGACTCTAGCGGGCCCACACACTAGTTAGGCATGGCCCACATAATATTAATTTTAGTCCACATGATATTAATTTTAGTTAGTGACTAGACTAATTATTTTGGTTAGTATTAATATGGATTAGTGTTTTAGGATTGACCAAACTACCCCCGACTTAACCCCTTACCAATGTATTAGTAAATAGACTAGAAAAGGGGCTTTTGGACTTTTCCTAATAGGACAAAACCACCTTTATGGCCAGCCACAATAAGGATAGGGTTGAGCCTCCCATTTGTCATTATCCATCTATTTTTCTCTCTCTTGTTCTTCCCCAAATTCCTAGAGAGCAATCCCTAGCAATTTCTCCACCAAATCATTCCATTTCACCACCAAATCTTCTTCTTTCCTTCTCCATTCTAGCCAAGGAGGAAGCTACCCAAGTTTGGGAGGATTCGGAGCTCGTTCGTGTCCTTTTGGAATCTCTACGTGTCGGTGTCGCTCCGGGAAGGCTTTTCTTCGATTCGATCTACCGGGAGGTATAAATCCCTTCTCCTTTTCATTTCCTCATGCATATAGGTCTATTTTGAACCCATAGAAATGACCCCATGGTTGTATCTCCATTTGTGTCTATTTCGTGTCCATTTGGAGGTCATAGGAGTGTCCTTTGTGTTGTGGTTGTGTTCATGTGGAAAAATCCCAAATTTGGACACACTATGTGTTGTTGTTATGTATGAATGAATTATTACATGTTTAATCTCATATTTTTGTATTGGAGATGTGTTCTATAGTGTCTCATATATACATATTAGTGTAGAGAGTGAGTTCTTGATATATTATGTTATATACTTGTGTTCTTTTGTCTCAAACTACCTAAATCCGTCATGATTTTTATCCACGTTTTTAATTTCAGCCCTAACTTAGAAATGTCATAACTTCTAGCTCAAAGCTCGGTTTAATCTCCCGTTTTTTTAAAAGAAGCGTATTGAAGTTAGCTTTCAAAAAAGATGTATTAGTAGGCCTAATTATTTTTGTAACTTTCTGGAGAATTATTTGAGTGTCAGCTGTACGAAAGACAAACGCGTTCTCGGTGTTTTCGCGATTCCGGGAGTTTCCGGAAACGAAAACGCGATCCGTTTGAAGTTTCGGAAAGCTAACACATAGATCTATAACATACTTTAATCCTAAATTTTAATTCATGCTGAGATGGTACAGTATTGATTATTAGTAGGAGTTACTATTCGGCATATGCATTTTGTGCACCCTTGTGTGTAATATAATGTTCTATTTGATTTTAACCCATGTTAATATATATACATTATATAATTAAATAGAGAATACAAGCATGAGTAAATGGTTAAATAAATGATATATGAGGTGTAAGTATCCTATCTAATGTAAACATGCATAAGTATGGCTTGTAATGAATATGTAGGTTCCATAGTATGTAATGTAGGGTGCATATAGTGGTACAAGAGAATAATGAATGATGAATGAATGCAAGCATGAATGTAATGTAATAATAGATGTAATGTATGTAATATACAAGTTAATGAGATGTAATGTTCTATGTTAACACAAATCCTATATTACCTCATGTACCCCCTTACACTATGTTGACACTATCACACTTGACACATTGTTCACTTACACTTTGACACTCTTTGATATGTATAAACTATGTATGCCCATTTAACCCTCACTTGCCCCTTTGCCATGTTTACATACACATACATAGCCTCTTAAATAAGTATTTATGAATATAGTTAACTTAGCTATGTATGTATATTATATATATGTTAGCATATTGTGTTGTAATATATAAGTTTATATAACCATTTGAAATGCCATGATTATAGACCTAATGTTGAATACCAATATATGCATGTGTATATATGTGTAGACATATATAGCTTAAAGTAATAGATTACCTAGTGTATATCCAATGTGAATTCTTGCCTATTTGAGTATTGAATAATTGCATGCTATATAGAGTTGGGTGTATGTTGGCTTGTATAGCCTTGTATTGATGTGTGCTTGCTATGATAGTCTTTGTTAGGCCTAGTAAGACTTACTTGGTTAGAACATGACCTAGTTTGACCTAATTTGACTAGTGTAGTTGACCAGAGTTGACCAAGGGTTGACTTTGGCCTAGTTTGACCTAGATTCATGTAGAATACATTGTAGTACTTTATATTACCCTTCTGGACATGTTGTGACTTGTGCTGTTCTAATTAGGAGCCAGACATCTTGTAACCTGTGTTGCTTTAAATAGGACTCTGTGGCTTCAGTTGGACCCCATATACTTATCAGCTGTTCAGGTTATCAGGCGAGTACATTATCTGATCATTTCATATCCTGCTTAGAATTATTTCCTACAGTAGATTACTTTACTTATACTGTCACGTTGGTCACACGGATTGGTACTATATGGATCCCTTCTTGAGATGTTATCCTTAGGGAGCATCGGGTACTACATGTTCTGTGCGTTTCACTTACATGACGTATCATATGCTTCATTGGTTCTTTGATCACTTACGACATATACTCTTATGATCGTAGAGTCTTCCTAGAATCCTTATCCCATTTATGGGACTACTATGTATCACCTTCGGGGTCTATTACCTTCGGGGTCTATTACCTTCGGGGTCTATCACCTTCGGGGTCTTATCACCTTCGGGGTCTACCACCCTTCGGAGGCTGTTACATAGCATCATATAACATAACCTGGTTGGATCCTTGTGTATTGATTGGGGGTACGGGGGAGTATAAATAGCCATGTGAACAATTCCAAAGTAGAATAGCCATGTACGCCTCTTTAGTATAGCCATGTACAATCAAGCCGTTCACATGTCGACTTTGTGCTCTAAATCACTAGTCACTGGTAGCTCTTTATTTATAGTAGATATTTCTATTACAGCTCTCTCTCTATTTACATACAGCATTTCTTTCAGTACCTGTATCTTACTTTACTGCATGATTATATTTTCTAACCTGCTATGAACTGTTGAGATGTAATGTGCTCGCTCCTGTCCTGACTGGACCTATTGATAAATTTTACAGATGGCCTGGGATTGCCTGCTAGCCTAGAGGAGACACAGTAGAGGTTGTTTAGATAGTTATTTCATTTTGTCTGGAGTTGTATTTACTTTGTGGATTACTGTATTTGAGTTTTGAGATATATTTCTAGGTTTTTGTATCTTAGACACTTAGACTTCTATCTCCTATATTTATTTTGGAAAATGTTTGGTTTACAATCAAATTTTTATAACCTTCTTACAACTTACACCCATTTGCTGACATGTGGGCCAGGCCACCACCTGGCCCACATGTCAGAAAATATGTGAGTAGTTGTAAGAAGATTGTAAATGTTTGGTTGTAACTGTAGCATTGCTCATTTATTTTGGATTTCATGTTTTATCTATCTTTATCATGCTCTACCGTAGATGTGATTGAGACTGTATCTGCTATGTCACCCCCATTCGGGGAGTATAAACGGTTTAGTCTTATACTGTTAGTTGTATTGAGACCTAGGACAGCGTTCTACCGCCGATACTGCGGCGTAGGCTGGGCGTTGTTACGTTCTCGTGCCCTAACTCTAGGGTGCGGGTCGTGACAGCAGATATATTTGAATATGATTATTTTTCAGAATCAAGAAATATATCATGTCCTGTACCTCCGAATATTTTTTTATCTCAATTATTTGTATCTGAATAAGATACGCAATAAATAATAAGAGCCACAACAAAATATCTTTTTATTTGATCAAAATTTAAGACATTACAAAAACATACATATTGCAAAAACAAGAAGATACAAGGAATCTTTCTACTAAGCTGGAGGTGTCATCAGATTGGCAATCTGTTGCTTCAGAGTCTGCAGATGCTCTTCGCGGGATTCTATCACTCTTTTCCTAGCCTCTTCCATCCCAGATTTCTCGTTGAAAATTGGCATGGTTACCATTCTGCGAGTAATTTCATCATTATGAGCTGCGGCATATTCGTCTCTTTCTTGGGTTAGAGCACCGAGTTGTTGGATTGCAGTTTGATGCTCGGTAACCTCATCTTCCAGTTCTTGTTGAAGGCGAGCAATCTCCGCTCTCAGTTCAACAATTATTCTCTCTTTTCTTTCAGCAGTAGATGTCACTGATTCCACCTTGGAATTGTACTCAGCAGATTTAGTAGCAAAAGCATCCAAGAGAATCTGGAAATTTACTCTCTCAACTGCAGCTTCCTGAGCTATCCGTTCAAATTCCGCTTGAACTAAGGGCTCTACCTCTGTAAGACCCAGTTTTCTGAAATTGGGGTATTTTTGAAAAATTATTATTTTTATTATTTATTAATGGTGTTTTAGTCATGATATGATTTTTGGTGATTTTAGTTAATTTAAAATTATTTTCTAAGTCATGGCTTATGACTTTGTGATTTTACTAGTGTAACCCTAGTGTAAACCCTAGAGATTTTATAACCTAGAGACTAACCATGATCATGTGAGCCTAACCATAGGTTTAGAACATCAAATTAGGGCTTTTTAGCCTAAAGGGTATTTTGGTAATTTATTAGAATTTATTTGGATTTATGTGATTTATTATTATTTAATTAGTTGATTAGTGTCATGTTAGTCCCTAACCTAGTTTAGCCTAATCTAGGGATTAGCAACTAACCTAGAAGACTAAGTGTAGGTATTTACTTTATGTTGTAAATATCTTAGGATTGAAATATCTTAGATATTTGCTTTATAGATATTTTTCATAAAACCTAGAAATATCTACTTGGTCCAAGACTTAGAAGCTAAGTTAGCAAGGTGGAAAGGAGCCCTAAATATCTACCCTACCCCCCTTGGTAGCCCACCCATGTTATAAACCCCATGGATTTATTCATGAACAAAATTACATGAAATTAAATCCACAAAATTCCCTTTTCCTTCAACCCTTGATAACTTGATCATTCTTGGTCCAAATTGACTCTAGTCTCTTGCATTGGAACCCTACAACACCTAGGGAGCTAAGGGAAGCTAGAAATTCAGAATTTGGGAGCTTGGGCATCATCGAGTTGGAGATCACACAACCCCATTCTTATTATTTTTCCTTGGATTTGCACAATAGGTATTTTCTCACAAACCTAGTCAAATTCCTATTTTTCTTTCATAATTGCATTCATATAGGAATAACAATACTGTGGGTAAAGTTTGGTAGGAAGTAGGTTCGATTTGGTGTCCGTATCGGACACGTATCTGTGTCTTAATTGCAGTGTTTGGTGAAATGCCACTTAGGATTTAATGTTGTGTTTTTGTAAAACAAATTATATTTTTGGGTAGCCCTAGATGTGTAGGACACGATTCCCTAGGACTGAGCATGAATTGGACACTGTTCGTGTCCAAAACAGGACACGAACCCACTGATTTTAACATACTGTTTATACTGTGCATACTGTAAACACGCAAGTGTTTGACACTTCGTGTCGTGTCCACACGTGTTGTGGACACGATACAGTGACCTAGACACGTACCCTGACACCTCACCTATCCTAGGACACGACCACGACACCATAAGTTGCACACACGTAGCCCTAGACTGGTCGACACGCGTGCACGACGCAGCACGACAGTGCGCGCGGCTCCCCTGCTGCTGCACATCTCGTACTCGCTGCACGTGACACGTGGACACGTGCCACTTGGCACGAGGGTAGGGGCACCCTCTGACAACCTACCCATGAAGTTTCATGCGCCCACGTGTCGAGTCGGACACGCACGAGCACGCGCACGGGGAATGCACTGTGCGCGCGGCTGTCGAATTTGGGCACTGATACGCGTGTCCCGTGTCTCGTACACGCGACGTAGACACGTGTCAGGGTGTCCTAACCCTAGCCCTACACTAGGTCGACACTGGGACACAACCACGTGGGTTGTGTTGTGTCGTGTCGTGCACACGAACGACATGAACTCGTGCACGACGCTGTGACACTGTGGTGTCTGAATTTACCCGATTGGGTATTTTGACTCCTGGACACGTTGTGTCGTGTCGTGGTGGACACCTAGGGACACACATGACACGTGTACACCTAGGGGCTCGATTACCAACCATTAGTGTCGAGCCATAGCTCGGTTTAGTGCACGAATTTGGGATTACCTAGTTCGAGTGCACAGTGCACTTATTTCCTGATTTTGGGATTAATCCCAGTTTTTCAGAAATGAAATTCAAAACCTATTTTGATATGATTAATGCATGTATATATGTATTTTCAGTGTATAAATACGTAGTATATATGTATATGTGAGTGTGGGTGAAATTTGGGGGTATTTGGTAGAGTATAGGTGGAGTTATATATATATACATATGTATGTATATATGTTACTGTGTATGTGTGTGTTGAGGGCTGGATTTGGTTCCAGGAACCACCCCCCTTCCCTTCCTGTGTGTCAGTGTCCCTCTCCCTCTATTCATTCTCTCTCTCTTACTCTATGTTTCTCTCTCTCACTTTCTCTCTATATATATATGTAATATATATATATATATATATATATATATATATATATATATATATAGTTTCTTCCCTCTCTATATGTAAGTTTTATATATATATATATGTATATATATATATATATGATATATATATGTGGTATTATATATAGGTTGGATATATATGTATGTATACATAGAGGGTATATGTAAATAGGGATATATATATCTATATTATATACATTGATGTATATATGAGAGTATATATATATGCATTATATAGGTAGCTGTATATATATATATATATATATATATATATATATATATATATGTGTTAGTGTCTAGATATCATAGCCTATGGCCTATGGCCCATGACCTATGAGTCTAGAAATGACCAACAGGTCTAGTTGACTAGTTTGACTATAGGTTGACCATTGTTGACCATGGTTGACCAAAGTCAACTATAGGTCAAACCTTGACCTAATTGACCTAGAATGGACTTAGATGGACTCTAAATGACTTGGTGACTAAGGTTTGACTAAACCCTAGACTGTAAACTAGTTGGTTAGGGTTTTGACCTATATAAGGGTATTATTGTAACTTGAGTTATATGGGTAGTCCCATGTAGATGAAGATATGTATGGGGTTAAGTGAGATAATAGGAGTTGAGTCTTGATTTGAGTTAGAGTATGGATTTGCTTGATTATAGGGTTAAGTTTGGTTTGTACTATATGTATTTGTGAGTGATATACCTTGTATAGGAAGTTGGTTATACCTTAGCCTAGTATTATAGTATCTTAGGTATTCTAAGACAGGTTAGCCTATGTTTGGTTTTGAGTTAGCCTTATAGGGTTTGACTGGATGTTGACCATTAGTCAAGATTAACTAATTATCTTATTGACTAGTCTATGATTAACCAAAACCTTAGTTAGTGACTTAGACTTGACCCAGATTGATCATGTTGACTAGTATTTGACTAGTTTGATTAGAGTGTTGACCAGGAGTTGACTTTAACCTAGATTAGACTTGTTTAACCTTGTTTGACCTTGTATGACTTAGTTTAACTTCTTGTGACCTAGTATGACTTGATTTGACTTAGTTTGACTGTAGTGTTGACCAAGTTTGACTTTGACCTAGATTGGCTTAGAATTCATATAGATTGCATTGTAGATTTCATTTACCTTCATTTTGGACATGTCATAACTGTATTGCTCTATTTTAGGACATTGTGACCCTGGTACAGACATCTGATATTACACTACTCTTTCCAGAGTAACAGGCGAGTACATTCTCTGATAATTCTCTCATTTATTTGTCGATTACTGTAATTCAGTTCTAGTTAGTTCTATGTGATTCTCTGTATCAACACGTATGGATATTTCTGGATTCATGTATGCGACACATACCTTACTTACTGATCTCTATTACTGGAATCACTGGAATCATTCCGGAATCATTTCTGGAATCATCATTTGGCCGGACTCATCTCGATTTTTGTGTCTTGTACTGGATTCACTTGCTGGGCGGGGAAATATCGAGTAAGACATGTAGACATACCCCAAATCTGGAATCTCCAACTGGAATCTTCTGGAAGCATAGCCATCTCTTGCCTGATCCGTAAGAGATGTGCCTGATACCTACAGCCGTTTGCATGTCGACCTCGGTATTTTAAAACATACTGTTAGATCATAGTTGGACTCACCTTGGTTTCATTGATCACTGTTGGACTCATCTTGTACTGGAAATTATCTGGTATCAGATTATATGGACTGGACTCACACTGGGATTATATTAGACTTATATCGTACTGTCTGGACTCACACTTATTATTCTAGTTCAGTTAGCTTTTATTACAGTCTTCATTGCCATGATTCTTCTCTTGTTAGTTCCTTTCTTTTCTTGTATCTTACTGCCTCTCCATGCCATCATTACCTGTATAAAACTGCCATGCTTATCAATAAAACTGTCTATAACTGCTTTATAGTTCTTTGTCATTTACTTGGGTTTTTCTTGATGAGTTGTGCTCGTTCCCGTCCTGATTGGACCTGTTGAAAATATTACAGATGATAATCCTGTGGACACATGCCCTGCTTACCATGGACCTGGCGAGGGATTAGCTACCTTTGGTTCTGACTCTCAGGAGTGATTCAGGAGATTAGCTAGTAGACTACTTTAGCTTTCATGTTTTGGCTTGTTGTATTAAAGTTAAGATTTTGAGTCTGTATAAGGTTGGTTTGAGATATTGGTGTATTATTTTAGTAGTTAGTTGTTGTTGTCTTTAATTCCTTAGGTATAACTTCTGTGTTATCTTTTCGTGCTTAGACTGTGTTTGAGTAGATCATACCCTTTACTTGCCCTCCATTCGGAGCTGATATCTGGACAAGTACTTTTTATATTCACTACATGAGATTAGTTAGCAACCTAGAACAGCTTACTACCGCCGACACTGCGGCGTAGGCTGGACGTAACCAGTTCTCGTGCCCCTATACTGGGTGCGGGTCGTGACACGTTTTTAGTGGTGGCCCATGCAGGTCTGTCGACTAAATTGTTTGGTTACGTTATTGTACCAAGCATGCCTGCAATTAGGAACTTAAGGTAATTAGACAACATTAGGAATGACGCTTAGAACACCTAGAGGAATACTAGGATTGCAACATAGGAAATACATCCCATGCTTGCTATTATAATTAGATTTTCTTGTCTATGATTGTTTTGCTTAAAGAGTCCTTATAAGTCTTTTTATTGTAATTAGATGGTGCTTACTCGTTCATCCCGGTATGTATCACCTGAGAATGGCACGCTCCCCATCCAGTCAGCTGACCAGTTGACTGATACACCTCCACCTCCACCTACCACATTCCTCCACTCCACAGATCCACAAACCCAGATACCACAACCACCTTCCACATCACAGGCCCAGCAGGACCCAATACTTCCACCACCCCCTATCACTATACCTACCCTGGCTTCCGTCACACTCGACGGGAACCAACTGCTCATTCTGATCCAGGGGTTCCTAGCAACCCATCAGGAGCAGACCACCCTACTCCGCCAGAGCATGGAGCATTCTGAGGGACGTACCGTGGTCCCACCACCTGTAGAGCCGCGGTAGAGAGCAGGGACGATCA
Organism: Iris pallida; assembly: GCA_029216955.1. Classification (NCBI taxonomy): domain Eukaryota; kingdom Viridiplantae; phylum Streptophyta; class Magnoliopsida; order Asparagales; family Iridaceae; genus Iris; species Iris pallida. Next base: position 1,836,093 of record JANAVB010005600.1, read on the forward strand.
AGGACTTCATGGGTCTGAATCCCAAGGAGTTCTTAGGGACTGAGGGCATAATAGTAGCAGATGACTGGTTAGACTCGGTAGAGAGGAAGCTCATTGGAGTTAGGATGCCGGATGACCTCCAGGTCGAGGCAGCGGGATTTTTGCTGATAGACTTGGCAGGAGTTTGGTTCCGGAATGAGCCGTTATTCGCGAGAGGGAGAGACACTTGGGATCAGTTCAAGACCCAGTTCAAGAAGAAATTCTTCTCGACCACTGCTAGAGTAGCCATGGGGCTACGATTCCAGAACATCCAGCAGGGGAACCGTTCTGTTGACGAGTATGCGGCAGAGTTTAGTCGCCTGAGCCGTTTCGCTCCTAGCCAAGTTGCTGACCCTGAGGAGATGACGCGTAGGTTTTGCCGTGGTCTAGTTCCAGACATTGGCATTCTTATAGTGGCGAACGGTATGACTGACTACTACCAGAGCTTAGAGTTAGCCCGGAGTATCGAGGACCGTCTTCTGTCTTGCAAGAGGCCGGCTTCTGTACACATTGAGGGATCCTCCAAGCGTCAGGCTTTCCAGCAGAAAGTGCCGACGCTACACCAGCAGACATATCATCCTCCCACACCACATCATTCGACCCCGCCAGTTAGAGCCCCGGGACCCCGGCAGCATCAGTATCGAGGTCAGGACCCGAAGACGATCAGTTGTTCATACTACAGGAAGCAGGGACACATCAGGGAGCTGTGTAGGAAGAGGCTGAAGGTTTGCTATAACTGTGGGTCTGATACTCACCAGAAGATGGATTGTCCTATTGCACCTCCTTATATGGGGGCTAGGCCACCTGTAGCTCAGCACCAGAGGGGTGGAGCTTTTGCGATGACGGTCGAGGAGACCAACGCTGCAGGTGACGGGTTAGCAGGTTTGTCTTTTCTGTCCTTCCTTTCCCATCTTGTTGTATGATTCCATTAGTACCTGTCAGGATATGCTTGTGATATGCTAGATAGTGTAGTTACCCTGTTCGAGACTGTGGAATCACGACCAGTAGGACTATGATTGCATGTTATCTTTTGACTCTGATTGACTGGGGGTTTGACCTAGAAGGAGTACGACTATCTTAATTTCGAGGACGAAATTTCTCTAAGGAGGGTAGACTTGTAAGACCCAATTTTCTGAAATTGGGGTATTTTTGAAAAATTATTATTTTTATTATTTATTAATGGTGTTTTAGTCATGATATGATTTTTGGTGATTTTAGTTAATTTAAAATTATTTTCTAAGTCATGGCTTATGACTTTGTGATTTTACTAGTGTAACCCTAGTGTAAACCCTAGAGATTTTATAACCTAGAGACTAACCATGATCATGTGAGCCTAACCATAGGTTTAGAACATCAAATTAGGGCTTTTTAGCCTAAAGGGTATTTTGGTAATTTATTAGAATTTATTTGGATTTATGTGATTTATTATTATTTAATTAGTTGATTAGTGTTATGTTAGTCCCTAACCTAGTTTAGCCTAATCTAGGGATTAGCAACTAACCTAGAAGACTAAGTGTAGGTATTTACTTTATGTTGTAAATATCTTAGGATTGAAATATCTTAGATATTTGCTTTATAGATATTTTTCATAAAACCTAGAAATATCTACTTGGTCCAAGACTTAGAAGCTAAGTTAGCAAGGTGGAAAGGAGCCCTAAATATCTACCCTACCCCCCTTGGCAGCCCACCCATGTTATAAACCCCATGGATTTATTCATGAACAAAATTACATGAAATTAAATCCACAAAATTCCCTTTTCCTTCAACCCTTGATAACTTGATCATTCTTGGTCCAAATTGACTCTAGTCTCTTGCATTGGAACCCTACAACACCTAGGGAGCTAAGGGAAGCTAGAAATTCAGAATTTGGGAGCTTGGGCATCATCGAGTTGGAGATCACACAACCCCATTCTCATTGTTTTTCCTTGGATTTGCACAATAGGTATTTTCTCACAAACCTAGTCAAATTCCTGTTTTTCTTTCATAATTGCATTCATATAGGAATAACAATACTGTGGGTAAAGTTTGGTAGGAAGTAGGTTCGATTTGGTGTCCGTATCGGACACGTATCTGTGTCTTAATTGCAGTGTTTGGTGAAATGCCACTTAGGATTTAATGTTGTGTTTTTGTAAAACAAATTATATTTTTGGGTAGCCCTAGATGTGTAGGACACGATTCCCTAGGACTGAGCATGAATTGGACACTGTTCGTGTCCAAAACAGGACACGAACCTACTGATTTTAACATACTGTTTATACTGTGCATACTGTAAACACGCAAGTGTTTGACACTTCGTGTCGTGTCCACACGTGTTGTGGACACGATACAGTGACCTAGACACGTACACTGACACCTCACCTATCCTAGGACACGACCACGACACCATAAGTTGCACACACGTGGCCCTAGACTGGTCGACACGCGTGCATGATGCAGCACGACAGTGCGCGCGGCTCCCCTGCTGCTGCACATCTCGTACTCGCTGTACGTGACACGTGGACACGTGCCACTTGGCACAAGGGTAGGGGCACCCTCTGACAACCTACCCATGAAGTTTCATGCGCCCACGTGTCGAGTCGGACACGCACGAGCGCGCGCACGGGGAATGCACTGTGCGCGTGGCTGTCGAATTTGGGCACTGATACGCGTGTCCCGTGTCTCGCACACGCGACGTGGACACGTGTCCAGGTGTCCTAACCCTAGCCCTACACTAGGTCGACACTGGGACACAACCACGTGGGTTGTGTTGTGTCGTGTCGTGCACACGAATGACATAAACTCGTGTACGACGCTGTGACACTGTGGTGTCTGAATTTACCCGATTGGGTATTTTGACTCCTGGACACGTTGTGTCGTGTTGTGGTGGACACCTAGGGACACACATGACACTTGTACACCTAGGGGCTCGATTACCAACCATTAGTGTCGAGCCATAGCTCGGTTTAGTGTACGAATTTGGGATTACCTAGTTCGAGTGCACAGTGCACTTATTTCCTGATTTTGGGATTAATCCCAGTTTTTCAGAAATGAAATTCAAAACCTATTTTGATATGATTAATGCATGTATATATGTATTTTCAGTGTATAAATACGTAGTATATATGCATATGTGAGTGTGGGTGAAATTTGGGGGTATTTGGTAGAGTATAGGTGGAGTTATATATATATACATATGTATGTATATATGTTACTGTGTATGTGTGTGTTGAGGGCTGGATTTGGTTCCAGGAACCACCCCCCTTCCCTTCCTGTGTGTCAGTGTCCCTCTTCCTCTATTCATTCTCTCTCTCTTACTCTATGTTTCTCTCTCTCACTTTCTCTCTATAGATATATATGTAATATATATATATATAGTTTCTTCCCTCTCTATATGTAAGTTTTATATATATATATATATGTATATATATATATATATATATATATATATATATATATATATATATATATGATATATATATATATATGTGGTATTATATATAGGTTGGATATATATATGTATGTATACATAGAGGGTATATGTAAATAGGGATATATATATCTATATTATATACATTGATGTATATATGAGAGTATATATATATGCATTATATAGGTAGCTGTATATATATATATATATATATATATATATATATATATATATATATATATATATATGTGTTAGTGTCTAGATATCATAGCCTATGGCCTATGGCCCATGACCTATGAGTCTAGAAATGACCAACAGGTCTAGTTGACTAGTTTGACTATAGGTTGACCATTGTTGACCATGGTTGACCAAAGTCAACTATAGGTCAAACCTTGACCTAATTGACCTAGAATGGACTTAGATGGACTCTAAATGACTTGGTGACTAAGGTTTGACTAAACCCTAGACTGTAAACTAGTTGGTTAGGGTTTTGACCTATATAAGGGTATTATTGTAACTTGAGTTATATGGGTAGTCCCATGTAGATGAAGATATATATGGGGTTAAGTGAGATAATAGGAGTTGAGTCTTGATTTGAGTTAGAGTATGGATTTGCTTGATTATAGGGTTAAGTTTGGTTTGTACTATATGTATTTGTGAGTGATATACCTAGTATAGGAAGTTGGTTATACCTTAGCCTAGTATTATAGTATCTTAGGTATTCTAAGACAGGTTAGCCTATGTTTGGTTTTGAGTTAGCCTTATAGGGTTTGACTGGATGTTGACCATTAGTCAAGATTAACCTAATTATCTTATTGACTAGTCTATGATTAACCAAAACCTTAGTTAGTCTAAGTTTGACTTAGACTTGACCCAGATTGATCATGTTGACTAGTATTTGACTAGTTTGATTAGAGTGTTGACCAGGAGTTGACTTTAACCTAGATTAGACTTGTTTAACCTTGTTTGACCTTGTATGACTTAGTTTAACTTCTTGTGACCTAGTATGACTTGATTTGACTTAGTTTGACTGTAGTGTTGACCAAGTTTGACTTTGACCTAGATTGGCTTAGAATTCATATAGATTGCATTGTAGATTTCATTTACCTTCATTTTGGACATGTCATAACTGTATTGCTCTATTTTAGGACATTGTGACCCTGGTACAGACATCTGATATTACACTACTTTTTTCAGAGTAACAGACGAGTACATTCTCTGATAATTCTCTCATTTATTTGTCGATTACTGTAATTCAGTTCTAGTTAGTTATATGTGATTCTCTGTATCAACACATATGGATATTTCTGGATTCATGTATGCGACACATACCTTACTTACTGATCTCTATTACTGGAATCACTGGAATCATTCCGGAATCATTTCTGGAATCATCATTTGGCCGGACTCATCTCGATTTTTGTGTCTTGTACTGGATTCACTTGCTGGGCGGGGAAATATCGAGTAAGACATGTAGACATACACCAAATCTGGAATCTCCAACTGGAATCTTCTGGAAGCATAGCCATCTCTTGCCTGATCCGTAAGAGATGTGCCTGATACCTACAGACGTTTGTATGTCGACCTCGGTATTTTAAAACACACTGTTAGATCATTGTTGGACTCATCCTGGTTTCATTGATCACTGTTGGACTCATCTTGTACTGGAAATTATCTGGTATCAGATTATATGGACTGGACTCACACTGGGATTACATTAGACTTATATCGTACTGTCTGGACTCACACTTATTATTCTAGTTCAGTTAGCTTTTATTACAGTCTTCATTGCCATGATTCTTCTCTTGTTAGTTCCTTTCTTTTCTTGTATCTTACTGCCTCTCCATGCCATCATTACCTGTATAAAACTGCCATGCTCATCAATAAAACTGTCTATAACTGCTTTATAGTTCTTTGTCATTTACTTGGGTTTTTCTTGATGAGTTGTGCTCGTTCCCGTCCTGATTGGACCTGTTGAAAATATTACAGATGATAATCCTGTGGACACATGCCCTGCTTACCATGGACCTGGCGAGGGATTAGCTACCTTTGGTTCTGACTCTCAGGAGTGATTCAGGAGATTAGCTAGTAGACTACTTTAGCTTTCATGTTTTGGCTTGTTGTATTAAAGTTAAGATTTTGAGTCTGTATAAGGTTGGTTTGAGATATTGGTGTATTATTTTAGTAGTTAGTTGTTGTTGTCTTTAATTCCTTAGGTATAACTTCTGTGTTATCTTTTCGTGCTTAGACTGTGTTTGAGTAGATCATACCCTTTACTTGCCCTCCATTCGGAGCTGATATCTGGACAAGTACTTTTTATATTCACTGCATGAGATTAGTTAGCAACCTAGAACAGCTTACTACCCGCCGACACTGCGGCGTAGGCTGGACGTAACCACTTCTCGTGCCCCTATACTAGGTGCGGGTCGTGACAACCTCCCCCTTATTGAGCTCTTTGTAGTTCTTTATTGAAGTCTCTAGCTCATTTAATATGTGTTCAAGAAAAGTGGCCTGAGGCTCATCATCTTGCTCGCGGATAGCATGAATTAAGAAAGAGGTTGGACCTCTAACTGTGTAAAAATCAGCATCCTCTTTTTCTATCACCCTATTGATCAATGGCCCCAATGAATCGAAGAAGAATTTGGTAAATGATTGAATGACGAATTGATTGGTCGCCAGAGCACCAGGAGTCGCAGCTACTCCTGTTGATGACGAGGTAGCAGGACGTTCAGTTTCTTGTTTTTGGACGGAAGGCTCATTGAATAAAGGAACTAAAGTGGAGCTGATCGCTCCTCCTGGTTGTTCCTCTGCAAAATTAAATATTGCCATTTTGTCTATTATTTGCTTTTGTCAAAGAGAATCAAAAGTGAAAAGAGTCTTACCATGGTTCGATCCGGCAACTGGCCTATCATCTGTTGGGACAGATTCTAGCTGAGCAGAAGTAGCTTCAGACACTATTGCCTGACTACTTCCTACTTCGGAGCCACAGGATAAATGGCGACTGCTACTAGCAATTGTCGTCGCAAGTACTATGTCCATGCATACTGGAGGAGCTGGAGAAGATCCAAGTTCTGTAGGAATAAAAATAAAGATGTTAGCTGTCAATCTATTAAAAGAAAATTACTAATTTCATTCTATACCATGGAGATCAACAGCAGGAGTTTCCTCCAGGGCTGCTTCTTCATCTGCTATCTTTTTTGGAGATGCCTGTACCTCAACATCCTTTTCAGGATCTAAGGTGTCATCAGCAGCCTTAGGAGATGTATACTCTTCATCATCCCCTTCAGGATCTTGTGTATCTTCAATGTCTTCAGATGATGAACTCTCCTCATTTTTATCTTCTTCCGGTACCTCCCCACTGGCAGTTGCAGCGGTTTGATCAACATAATCCTGTGAGCCGAAGTCACAATCATTCAATGCTTCGATCATGAGACGATCTTCCTCTTCTCGAACTGCTCCCGGTGTTGCAGGAAGCTGAGTTTTTTCCATTGCTAACAGAGGAGATCGTACAACTTCTTCTTCTCTAGGCTCTACAGCCTCATCTCTTTGATCAACATCTTCTATGGGCTCTACGGCCTCATTTCTCTGGTCAACCTCTTCTCTCTGTTCGATCTCCTCCCTCTGTTCTGGACTAAGAGTTTTATGCCCAGACTCAGAAACAGGGGTAGGAGATGGCATGGTGATTCCAGCCACATCGTTCATCACTACCGAAGACAAAATTTGCCTTGGAGGAGAAACTATCCTCTTCTTTCTTCTGTGAGCTAGCTTCTTCTTTCTATGTAGAGGCCTCTCAGGACTCTCTACGTTTACTATCTCGACCTGTTTCTGAATAGTGGTCAGCGTAGCTGCTTCATCTCGAGTGGACTCAGCCAATTGTCTAGATTGTGATCTCGTAGTGACTTTCTCTGAAGAATATTCCAAGATCAATTTCTTCTTCACAGCTGGGGAAGAAGGCTCTTCTCTCCTTCTCTTCTTCTCCTTGACCGGAGACTTCACAACCTTCAGAGAAATTCTTAAAGGTTGGTTAACTTCCTCAGGAAAATTGACTTCTCTGGAAGCTTCCAATGGATCGTCCACTGGCTCATGTTCTTCGTCGTTATTGGGAGCCAATATGTCAGTCGCTCCTTTCTTCAGACGATTTACTGTTACAAAACTATCAATGAGGCTATAGTTTTCAGCAAATGTATTTGTAGCTGTGTAAAACTGTGAATAAGTATACAGCATTCTAGGACCAGCATCAGTTTTGTTTGGCATCGAGAACACAGTCTTTGTGTCTCGAGCATTATAGTATGCCCACGCTCTCGCACCATCAATTAGGTATCCTTTTTCTTGTAGGCAAGTGATTGCGTTGCCCACGTGGAATTGGTCATAACCGAATTGACGAGCGAAGCGACTCGGCAAATAAGGTTCTAAATAGCATTCTTCCTCAAATCTGTATACTAAATGAGATGGTCTGATCGTCTTCAGCCATTCAAAAGATACTCGACCTCTTGGTTGCCTCCCAAGGTCAATCAGATTTGTTGCCATATGCTCATAACCAGTTGGAGGAGGAGAGCAAAGAAAATTCCATCCTTTGCCGAGGTTCAGAGTTCGTCTGCAGTCCCTTAGACTAGTGTATATCCATCGGCTCTATGAGAATCTGTGCAGAAAACTGCCACCAACTGCTCCCATGGCAGGATTCATCAATGATGGATGATACAGGAGCAACCATCCGAATAAGTAGGTATAAGGTAACTCCAGCCTAGGGAAGTTCCCCTTATCACCCTTGCACTTGAGCATAGAATCAACATACAGACGAAGACCTGCATTTATCCTACAGGTCATCGCTGATAGTAAATCCATCCGTTAGCCGAAGACTAACCGGACAGCAGCAAAAAGAACACCGCGATGGAAGCGGTCTACAGCACTTGCTCCAGGCACGACTAATCGACGTAGCCAGTACGTCAAAAATCCTGCCAACTGGGCTTGTTTAGACATGGACCTGTAGCCCATTCTTATAAAGCTCTCCATAATTCTTCAGCCTTAAGAGGAGGATATTGGTGTTCATCTTCAACTTCGATATCCATTCTATTATTCTCCTCCATCAGCTTTATCACTTTACTATTGCTGAGGGGAAGGAAGAAATCAGGATTGTATGAGTCATGATCTTTTGTCTTTTTCTCAATAATGTGGTTGAGAAAAAGATAAATCAACCATTTGGATGAATAGCATGTGCCAGAAGAGCCACTTTTGTAATACAAAGAGCATATGTTATAATGGCATAGAAGCTCATCAAAGACTTCCACCATCTTTGAATTCTCTCGACGAAGTCTATCTAACTCGTCGTTGGTCAGGACGTACTCCTTGTAAGGCAAATCACCCATTAGTAAATATGAGATATACTTCATCTCATGGAGAGCCAAGCCCATCTCCCCGCAGGGCGTCATGAACGTCCCTGTCCTGTAGTTGTACCTCTCTGCCAGAGCCAAAAACAGATGAGGATTTAGAAAGAAGCCGTATACAGTAGCATGTACCGCATTATACAGATCAATTTCTCTGAGTTTATCTTCAAACTGGACTAGTATCCAGTTGGCTATGCAGCTCCATCTTTTGATGTCTGGGTTTACCAGACCTGTTAATCGGATGTCTTGATCCGGTTAACTGCCCTCTGCCTTTGCGTACTCATTGGCAAAAATCGGTGTTCTTACCGGTAGCAACAAAGATGAGTTTTCAGGAGGGATACACCCTGGCTTCAACCCTCTCAGTAGAATGCCATGACGCTCAGATGAGCTATAAAATATATTCCTGTTGTTCGGGCCTTTCTTGACGCAGATTTTTCCCGTCCGTGCATGTTGGAGGGGAGTGATGTCCTAATCCATCCTCCTAGGATGTCTCGCATGAGCATACCGTGCTAAGGGGAGGCATCGAGCTAGGTCTGGTAACTTGACCAATTTCTCCTTCCTTGGGAAAGTTCTCGACTCAACTCGAGGTCTTGGTTGAGAACTTTTATCAATGGCGTCGCCGAAGAGGAACATAGGCTTCTTATGAGTGACAACGTCAGCAGATTGCAAAGGCTGTCCATTTATCAAACTTAGCAAAGTCTCGTTGTCCTGAGCTATCAGGATAGCTTGACGAGATGATGGAAGGGCATACTGTGGGAAGAGTACATGAGATAAGTCCTCCTTAAAATCTAGCTCAGATGACGTTCCTATGAAAATTTCGTAGTTAGGATCCTCTCTGGTATCAACTGCATCAAACAGAGAAAAACAAATTTTAGTACAAGTCAAGTCAGAAATTCTGTCATCAGATTGCACAAAGCATCAGATTGTGTAGATATCAGACTGCGCAAGCATCAGATTGCGCAGATATCAGACTGCGCAAGCATCAGATTGCACAGATATCAGACTGCACAAGCATCAGATTACGCAGATATCAGTCTGCGCAAGCATCGGATTGCACGGACAATCTCGCACAAATCAGCCGATTGCGCTGACGTCTGCCAGCGCAATTCAACCGATTGCGCGAGAAGATATTCTTCATAAAAATAAAGAATAATGAGTTTGTGCAACCAAAACCCTAAACAGGGTGGCGCAGTATAATCTCATCTCTAAAGAGAGATGGATTCTAAGATTCAGTAAAGTAAAAAAAACCCTAAAAAGGGTTTTCGATCGAGTTGTCTACCTCACAAAGCAGGGTGCGCAGCTTCGTGTCGGAAAGGACGCGACGTAACCCGAGCCGAAGACTCGGCGGGGGCCTTGCCGTTGTCGCGGCGGAGGAACGCTTGGGGGCCATGAGATCGACGGGGAAGAAAGGCTGAAGTCAGAGTAGGCTCGGGGTTTATCTCTCTCAAACACAATAAAAGCAAGAAAGAATAATTTGAAGGATCGAGGGAACTATTTATAGTTTTTCAAAGAACAAATGGCCGCCACAGATTGCACCGAAAAAGTAGGGGCTGATTCATCCGATTGCGCAGACAGCTCAATATATGCGCAACTTGATTTAAATTTCAAAATTCAAAGTATTTCGAAATTTTGAATAAATTCAACTTTCGAAAACTTTGAAGGGGGTCTTGTAGGTCCTAAAAAATCAAGTTGCACCCATCAACAAAGTCATGAAAATTAAGAAAAACAGCTTTCAAATGAACTGCACAGACATCAGATTGTGCATCATCCAGATGGCGCAGAGTAGATTGCGCACACTCTCAAGTGCACAAGCTAACGTGGCCATGTCATCATTACCTGACACAATCAAATCTTCTGACAACTGGTAGCACAAAGAACGAGGAGACTGCTCGTTTATTGCATCGTACAGTGCTCGAAGACAGCTGTACATGCAGCACAATCTGTCTGCAGCGCAGTCCATGCCAGCGCAGTCTATCTCAGCGCAATCCAAAGTCAGCACAATTCATGTGGCGCACTTCATCGTGACAACTGACAATTGTACATGTGGCATTCATGCCATCAATTGCTCACTACGTGGTAACCGTCTGTGCACGATCATGCACATTTCAATCAAATGATGCCATGTGTCCAAGACAGTTGGCCCACGATCAGACAACTGCCTGCGCAGTCTAATACTGCGTAATCCAGTGCATGCGCAATCCAACTTGCGCCATTCAGAATAACTAAAAGTTAGTTATTTCCATAACTCTATAAATAGAGTTTCAAGTCTTCATTTAAGGGGGATCAGACATAAAAGTTCAGAAATATCAGAGAGTTCAGGGGTTCTTGCCCAAGTGCTGCTGCATTCTTCCAAGATTTTTGCCTTCAAATTCAGAGGCTACCGTCTTCAAAGTTCACATTGTCCAAGGGATAAAGCAATCATCTTCTAGATTGGATTCCTACAGTTGTACTTTCCCAGAATTCTTGTAATCTTTACAAAGTTTGTTGAAATAAAGTTCATACTTTTGTTTTTGCAAACAACGAGCACGTGGGTACGTCCAGCCTACGTCGCAGTATCGGCGGTAGAACGCTGTAAAGGTCATCTAGAATATATAGAATCTAAGACACAAATATAACATGTCATCTCCGCACGGAGGAATATAACCACAACTCAATCACATAATTCTAAGGAAGATAAATACGATGATAAAGATAAGGATGAGATAAATAGTCCGAAACAACGCTGAGTCACAATCACAAGTTCAGAGACCAAGACATAAAATAATATCCCAAAATAAATACTACAAGTCTCAAAGTATCAAAATGGAATATAATCAAGACAAAATTTAAGTAAACTAGGTCACTATTGGCGGTGCGTCCTCTACGAGCACGGGGTCCACATGCTGGTCCTGGTCGTAGGCTCCATCTTTGCCAAACCCGTAGTAGGTCGGACAATCTGCATCTAAATTCTCTGAAAAACAACGGGGGTTATCCTGTCAGGATATGAACAAGTACAAACACCAACAACAGTTTCATGTGAATTGACAAATACTATAAGAGACAATCATAATGAAAAACAAGATGAAATATCAAGACTGAAGGTAAAACGGTACAAGAGAACTGGATATCATGTCATGTGTGAGATATAAGATAAAAACTGGAATATAAACAATGGAAAGTAATCTAAGGTATGATGTAAACATAAAAAATAAAGTGCCATGAGATATTAGAGCGTTATGTGATCGGCTTGGGTCAAGATCAGGCTGTTCCATTTGACCGGCTATGCACAGGTAGTATAATAATGTAGGGATCAGGCCGGCCAAAATGGAAAGCTATGCACAAGTAGTATAAGGTCAGGCTACACCCTACGTGTGGTGAGGGTGGAGCTATGCACAAGTAATAAACAAGTAGGGGTAATGATCACATAACCACTATTAACTCCCCCATCCCCGAGTAGTATAATGAATCCAGACATGACAGGTCATGATATGGGATTCGAAGAGCAGGGGGCCAGCCTACTCCCAAATCGGTGTCTATACAAGTACAGGAAACAATATCGAATAATGTACTCATATACCAGGTAAACCAGGAATGACATCTCATGACGAGATTCACGTATACTAGTCCGTGTATCCTCATGTCGAGAATCAAATATAACACTACAACTGAATCGAATATAGTAGATATCAAGACAATGAAAACTATCAGAGAATGTACTCGCCTGGTGTCCTGAGCTGAGCAAATCGAAACTACAATCCACTCAATGAGCCACGAACGGTCAACTCGTACAACAGTCTCCTAACACTAAAACAGACATTACCAACATTCTTAGAATGGTCAAATTAGCTAGAAATGCCTATCCATAAGTCCAATTCTGGACACAGGAGCAAAACGGTAATTTTGGGTCAAAATGGTGTGCGCTGTTGGACCCACTTTGCACCGAAAAATATGTCAGAATCTACGGTCTCTAAAGTCATCAAACTATATGTCTACAGGTCCGGTTTGACGAGACGAACCCAACCGTATGTCCAAAATTGGATTCCGGTGGGCCATGCACATATTCACCCGTTGGAACGGGTCGCGGGCCCGCCAAAATAGCGTTCCACTCGACCGTCTCAGAATCAGACCAAACTTGGCTCACAGGACCAGAAAAATATTTTGAGTCCAATGGCGTAAGTTTCGTCGCGATTTGATGAGTGTGCACAAAGTAATTAAATTTTTTTGAAAAAAGCCCGATACGAAAAAATTTGACGGATACGGGTCAAATTCGTCGCGCACACGCGACCAATTTGAATTTCGTCAAAGCCCACACGTCCACGAAGTCGATACACACCTTTTGATACTTTCGGTTCGCGACCACGTCGCCCGGATTGACGTAAGGAACGGCGTATCGGGACAATTTTTCTAAAAAATCAGTTTTGAAAATCAGTTTTTTCTCCAACTTCACAAACCAATAACTTTCTGTACAGTGTATGAAATTTAATTCTATAAAAATGGTTTTAAAGCCCTATAGGTTGTCTACAAGTCTCTTCAAACCGATTTTGAAAACTCGCAACACGCTGGTCGCAAATATGACACAAAGTTGGAGTTTCGGGACAGTTTCTAAATCCAGAAAATCGAGTTTTTTCTCGATTTTGGAACTCGTTTTTCATCGTACATGGTGCGAATCGTACAAACTATTTGAAGGAAGACAACCACAACATTGACGTTCTTGTCTTATGCGAGCGTAACTCCAGCACATGCGTCGCGCCGGATTAGGACGATCACTCCGCGTGAGCGCTGATATGGTGATAGATACAACGGGAGTGATTGAACTTGGATGGCGTGGCAATTTGATTGCTTCGACTTGTGGTTTGACGCGAAGGTAAACTCGAGAATGAATCAGTATGTGTGATGATTGAACTTGAGGATTAAATAGGTCCAATCCGCGTATCGAGAATGAGTTAGTCTAAACTCAAACAAGAGTTACGCCCCGATGAGAATGATTATTCCGCAGGAGCGTTGCATGATGATTCATGAACCACCATAGATGATCGGACTCGCGTGAGATTGGGACACACTGTATTATTGAGCTGGATGACCTCGTGATCGAATACATGAATTGGTTAGAATGGATATGTGAAGTATGTCGATTGGGTGATTTAATGGATTCGAATATGCGCAACGAATACGTTGATGTGAATAGGTGATCGTGCTCAATGTTTAGAAATCTGAGTGACGCAAGCTTGGGTAGAAAACCCCCTTACTACCGACTTTGGTTTGACCCTAGGATTGGGGTCAGTGTTGGCATTATTATTGGGGAACTGTGATTCCAAACCTGACATTGACTTAGCCTCGAAAAAAAATAGCCTAGCGGATAGGCGGACGACCCTATACCGAGTGATTGAACCTGTACGATTGATATTAGAGTATCGTCTGGACGGACGATAGACTTGGGGCAACAAGACTTAGAGTAGGACGAGAAATTAGGAGTGTGCGTGAACGACAACGAGAATGGCCCCAAACGATGGGAATGATAGGAATGTATGATGCACAAATAAAGTTGGAATAACGAATTGAATCATTGGTCGGAAGACATACTCAATGATAGTACAATACTTGGTCTCGAATCGGACGAGAATTACTTGGACTTGGCCAACTTCTCTAAGAAGAAATCGTATTGATTTAGTTGACAAGAGCGCTTGAGAAGCGAATCGAATCATCTCGAGGACCGAGATAAACGATATTTGATACACACATGAGTTTGGTTTTAAATCGAAGTTAGCAAAACGATCGGCAAATCAAAACTATCACGAGTAGCTTGTTCGACTTCGCTACTCGCTAAGCTTTGTTGAAATATACGTATTCGGGGGACGCCTTGAATGCGTGCACGATCCAAACTCAGCGATATGATAAACTCGAATGCAGCTGCAAGTGGGTGTTGAGATGCACATGAACGAATGAGTGAGTTTGCCTCAGCCTACGACTCTCGTGTTTCAGAATTTCAACGCACCTCGTACGACCGTTTCAGTCCCATGATACGTCGAAATAGCAACCAAGTCGAAGAAGCGCGACAATTGAATAAGAACCATCAACTCTGAAATGAATGAAAAGCCATTCAATAAAATCGACCAAACGTATGCGACACGGAACTTAGAAAGGTATCGAGTATAGTTCGATGCCATCAAACGGTAAAGCCATTCGATAGGAATTGTCTAAGATATGCACACGGTATGAGTTAAGAAATGGTAGGATGACCTGCACTCAGAAAGTCTCGAGGACGAGACTTGTTTTGAGTGGTGTATTATGTAATTACCCGCTTCGCCCTAGCGGAACGCCGATTCAAACGACAAGTGCAACGAATCAAACGAGCCGTCGACCCGAAGAGTGGACATCGACCTGATAAAGAATCGATGCAAGGCTTACATTGGCCAGTCAAGATGAATCTAGACTTAGACTTTTAAAGACGCGCTCGGAGTATCGCTCGGCCGATGCGAACATCTCTAAGGTGGGTGGCTCCGATGAACCCGTCTTTGCTTAGCCTAGACACATAACAATGCGGACACTATTGCTAGAATCGCTAGGCGTCAACACCGTGTATGCTAATAAATGAATTACTCAACGCACCTAGCTAAGGGAATAATCCCATCTTGTATGCTCGTATAGAATATGGAAAAGAATATAGAAAATGTGAGAACTCTCGCACCGTGCTCCACGCTCGTGCTAAGACACGGGCTTACATTTCGAGTTTCCTATGCGTTCAACAATGAAACAATGAATGGTTTACAACAATAAAACGGAAAGACTATCGACATAGTCGTTTCGAGTAGAGTATAGCAACATTGAAAGGCCACGGGACCGATGGGTCGCCAAGGCGACTCCCGCACAAGGAGTTACAAAATGTATAAATGAATGAATGAATGAATGAATAAGTGAATGAATGAATCGATGAATGAGTGAATGAATATGTGAATGAAATGAATCAATGAATAAACGGATAAGTGAAAGAAAGAAAAGAAAGAATGAAGAAAAGATAAGAAAGAAAGGAATGGTTAGCGACAGGTGTGACGGACACGTGCAACGGGGCTCGCTACCCGCGCTGCACGGACGCCAACCTGGTCGATAACGCATTATGGCTAAGGGTTAGCCTACGGCTCGGTGACAGCCGTTAAGTTAAAATGACAAATAATAGAAAATGGTCGTGGACAATCCCCTCGTATATGGGAGGTGGGAGATATAAGGGATTTCCAGCGGCACGGTCAAAGGGGGGACGTGGCCTGTCCGGACGGAAATAAAAAATATGGCTTACGGGCTGCCTGGGTTCAGACTTGGCCATCTAGGAGACGTAAGTACAGCAGTATTTCAAGAGACTAACGGGGTGTGTGCCAGCCCGCACCCTACGTTAGTTGAGAAATACAACGGCTTGGTTATGTCCAAAATGGCTTGTGATTCCAGCGACCGGTGCATATAGATTTAAGTGGGCTTTGCTGGTGGCAATCCACGTGCAAGTCCTTGCATTGAAATCAAAGTAGTCTAAGTTAACTAAATAAAGTGCCTTCGGAACAGGTTTGAATACAACACACCAAGTAATCGAGAGTATTTCGGCAAAGGAGTTAGAAAGCACGCCTACGACGTGCTAGGACCCGAGGCAGGGACACGCTCTTGATATTGAAAAGTTTACATGAATCACGTTAAGTTATTTTCTATGAATTGTTGACTAACTTGGTTTACTTTGGACAGGAAAGACCGGACGGTAAGTATGGGTAAGTCGTACATGTATTTCTATGCAACACATTGAATTTGGCAACACGAGATAGGTTATGAAATATGCATAAAACTGATCCTAAGGTAAGATTAGAAAGATAATGAATGATAGACGGTGCACAAAAGTAAATAGAATGTGTTTGGTAATGATAGCATTGTGGACAAGTTAGCCTCCCCACCAGTGCATAACAATGTACTGATAACCCCACAGTCTGCTTGCAGGATGCAGGAGACGTCGTCGGATGCGAAGCTATCTCTGGAGCCTTGGAGCGTTGCAAGAAGCTGGAGTACCATATACAGGACATAATGTATCGAAACATCTCCATGAACCATTCCATCTTGTAAGCCACTTGGCACGCCTTTTATGTTTCAGGGAGAGAGAGCTTGAGCGATTTGTAATATCGGCCTAGCGCCGCTTGTAAACTTCTTGAATATCAATAAAGAGTTGAATTCGCTTCAATTTGTGTTCATTTACTTTCCGCTGCAAATGGGGACACTCTGTGCGACTCTGTGGCCTAGCTCAAATCGGCCGTTTCTGGACTTAGCCTTGCACGGGCGCAACCTAGGCCCGTGCGGCATCACGCCTTAGCGAGGACGATCGCTCCTGCAGGAGTGGGGCATGACAGATTGGTATCAAGGTGTATATGTTAGGATCATACCTGACCAAGTGGTTCGCAAAACGACGGAGCAAGGAAGGAGAAATCTATTTCCGAAGTTGGCCCTTCGCTGACAGTTTTCGTGCGCGGGTGGGATGCTCGTTGCGCATTTTCCAGCGATGGACGGCCGCGGGTTGGTCAACGACGACGTTGGGGCATACGCTGGGTTGGGGGTGACGGCTAGGGTTTGGGTTTTGTGAAAATTCCTCTCTCTCTCTATAAATATATAGATATATACACACACATACGGTTTCGTTATATAAGGAAATGGGAGGGGGTTTGCGCTCGGATTGGGTTGCGCTCGGATTTAAAGCAGCAAGCTGCTGCTGTGCTCGTGTAATGTGTGTGTATGTGTGCTTTTTTTCTTTTCTTTTCTTTTCTTTCTTTATGAAAACCTTAAGCTTTTATAAATAAAAACTCAATCAATAAAATACCTATTTAAATAATAATAATATAAAAACACTAAAAATAATATTTAAATAATATTTAAATAATATTAAAAATAATAAAATATTATAATGAATATATTAGCCCTATTCAGGAAAATGGGGGTGACATAGTCAATCGGAGGAATCGAAATGCCGACGGCGTTCGGACTTAGCCATGAAACGGCCTGCTCGAAGTCCCGTTCGGTCGAGGCGACTTCTCGCTCAGGTGGGTGGCTTCGGTGAACTTGCCTTAGCTTGGCCTTCGCACTAATAAAATAAAAGTTTTTAATGCACGAGTAGGCTTGATAATAAAATAGATGAATCAACATAGCTAAGGGAATAATCCCAAGTCAAGTCAAACTGAGTTAGAATATGGAAAGGTCCCATGATCGGCTTAGAAATATTGCACGATGGCTTTCAAAATGACACTCGGTCCTTCGTTCCGTTGGCTTGGGAGAAGGAAAGTTGGTCTTCGCTACAAAGCTATGAGTTAGCCTAAGTCATAGGCGTCGCCCGCATAAATGCTTGATAAAGCATGCACGATTCCAACGTCTATGGCTTGGTATAGCCTTTGCTCGCCCCACGGGTTAAGTTGCATCGCACGGCTTATGGCATAAGTCTAGGCACCCAAAGAACTTGGTTGTTCAAAGTCGAACATGTACACGGTACGTTCCTACGATGCAAGGCTTGACGCAGTCTTTGCTTGTCAAGTTGTTGCACGATTAAGTTAGGCAAAGTTATGTTAGGCTATCGGAGTAGTAGCAAGCACGGTCCCACGAGTTCTACGGCTGGGTATAACCATATAGTCCTACGGTCTCAAAGCTCGTCATATGGATTATGAGTTGGACGGTAGTGTCACATAGAACATAAGTTGGCTTAAGGCACGATGTCACGGACTTATTGTTTTATTGCACGAGCCACGGTCGATTCAATTGAGTTTAGAAAAAGGGCTATCAAATAAGGTGTTCCTGAGTTGAGTAAAAATGATAGGGCAACATGGAAGAATACCCGCGACCATGGGTCGTCGAGGCGGTCTCAAATGCTAGAAGTCTTGAACTTGGTCATGAAGAGATGGTAACACTAGAAGAAGAATGACTGTGTAAGACATTAGTTAGAGTCGAGTCTTGTATGGTCATTTGGATAACTTGTCGACAAGGGCGATTGTTTCCTCGGAACGACAACCTGGGGCCACAGGATCGTTCCGGCCTAGGAGGAATTGGTATAGCTAATGTTGCAGGCAACCAGGTATTCGGTGGACGGTCATTGGGGCTAGCATTTGCTTTGGCCGGGCCATCCTATACCTAGCTATGTCCGGGTATGGCTTGTGATGCCGGTGACCCTTCATATTGATGAGTCGGCATATAGTGCAATCGCGTACATGCCTTTGGATTGAGTCGAGTATAGTATGCACGTTATCAATAAGTCGAGTTGAGGGTGTGCACGATCAGAACACAATGTTTAGGCTTAAGATTTGGCTACAGCACAGACAAGTACTTCGACACAAGATGTGGCATCGTGTATTAAGTTGTTGGCATAGAGTTGCATAAGTTGGATTTGAGTCATTTTGAATTTAAGTCAAGAAGTGTCGAGGGACAAAGTTGGTTAAATGACACATAGTTCAAAAATTTTGATCGAGTCAGTTGTTGATTAAAGCAGCAAGGGCCACGAGGCGACAACATGGTTAAGTCACACTGAGTTGCGAGACACGACCTCAATATGGATACACAAATAGGTCTCGTGATATAACCACGATGTTAGCATAATAGACTTGTAGCACGGTCACATAAAAATTGGGTACTATCGCGTAGTTGCGTCTCTAAGTATGGGCCGAAAGGCAAGCACGACTTGATAAGTTGACATTATTGATACGAGAAGGGTCTAGAGGCAAAGTATAAGTAAGTTGATGGTGCAAGGCACGGGGATGGTCTAGAGACAAAAAAATAGGCCGAGAGTCTATGTTCTAAAACTGATCCTAAGGCAAGAGTAGATAGACAATCATAAGGGGACTATGTTGCACAAAAGTAAATGAACATGCTGGTTTGGTGTGGGTGGGCGAGTAGCTCACTCCACAAGTACAGTTGAGTATTGACACCCACACAATGTTTTATGTGGTAGAAGCTCGTTGGCACGGAGCTCGCTTGGATGCGTCGAGGCACAGAGTTCCTTGGCGTTTTGAGGCACACGACCGCTTAGAGTCTGGACTTATACGGGACATAATGTATGGACATCGTCTATCTGAAGCATCTGCTGGCTTATCAAATTGTATTAAGAGAAGAGAGGGAACAGAGTGACTTGTATTGTGAGAAGAGTGAGCTTGAGTGATTGTAATCTTGTCCCCGTGCCTACCTATGTAATCTTTGTTTCAATATCAATAAAGAGCTATTTGCATGACTTGTGTTTTGTTTCAACTTTTCGCTAGTATTAATCATTGTTTCTGCTTGGGACTTCTGTGCGACGACCTCGTCGCTTAGCCTATAATCGATCGTTATGGAACCCGCCTTGCGTGAGCACAATCTAGGCTCACCGGCATCACGGCTTAGCGAGGACGATCGGTCCTATTGGACAGGGGTGTGACATCTACAAGCTTACCCTCAAGAGATGGTCTGTATCTCTTTCCATACACTTAGGTGAGTTCTTTTAGAGAGTTCAAAATACTCAACATAAAGCCTCGTGCTTCCTTGTAGTGATATGTCATTATGACATGGCCTGAAGCCTACCCAATCATGGTACCTCCTCGTGGTATCAAACCACTGTAGCATGAGGTCATCGGTCTCTCAATAGTGTTGTACTACCACTCTCCACCTCTTCGATATTAGGCTACCTGTCTATATGCGGTGCTACTGCCGCAATGACATAGCCCAAGGTCGAGGCTCTTACCTCATCATGATGGCATGTCACTGTAGCATGGGGGTACCATTGATCCCCTTTGTGGTGTTGGGCCACCCATGCTTTATATAAAGCAAGCCAGATATTCAAAATGTCCGTTAACTCATTAAGGCTCATGGCCATCATTCTACATGACTTGCTCCATACAATGAACAACTAGTATACCACAGTGGAAGGATAATATCCTATAAATATCCCAAAGGACTAACCAATGTCCTTGATATTTTTCCATTCAATAATCCTTTTTTGAATCAAAGGCTAGATGCCTAGTAAAATTTTCTTTGAACTAATAGCCTAAAACTTTATGGTAGAATTATAAAGACATAATATCATAATGCCTTCAAGTCTATTTTTCTTGTTGTATCCTCTACCAGCTGAATGAGACCTTTGGTAAACGGATTTGCCAGATTCTTCTGGCTCCTAACATCAATCACTGCAACAACTCCACCATTGATGTGATCATTCAGTGCTCTGTGCCTAAGCCGTACAGTGCTCTTCTTACCATTAAATAAATCATTTGATGCCACTAATGCAGTCATCTAGTTATTGCAATAGAAAGATGTCGTCGGTATATGTGCATCAACCAGAGAAAGATTATACATTAAAGAATGAGAGAGCCATTCTGCTTCATCTGCTGCAGCCGGCACTGCAAACAAATTCAGATTCCATGGAAGAGTGAGAGAGCATCGTCTGCTTCTTCGACTTTCACGATATAGCAGCTCCACATATGGAAAATAAGTATCCTCCTATAGACCTTTTTCTCTCTACTTCTATACACCAACTTGTATTACTGAAGCCTTCCACTACTATCGAATAACCACTGTAGTGCACACTACAACAAAAATACCTTTTTATGAGGGATAAAAAGCGTCATAAATGATATTTTATAATGTTTTTTTGTAAGCTCTCGGACGTTATAAAAACTAGTGTTATAAATATTTCTAAAAGAGTTATAAATGTTCTCTACATATATAACAGTTTTATTCTAAAAATGTTATAAATAAGGCGAACATATATAACACTTATTTTCTAAATTATTATAAATAAGTTTTGTATATATAAAAAATATATATATATATATATATATATATATATATATATATATATATATATATATATATATATATATATATAGAGAGAGAGAGAAAGAGAGAGAAAATTATGAAATGCCCAAAAAATGCAAAAGTTTTACGAAAAATCTACCGCAAAATAATACTTTATCGCGTGCCAAAAATTAGCAAAAAATATATAAAAGGGTTCTAAATGACCTTTTTGCCCTTCTAATTTATTGAAAATACCCACGAAACCTACTCTTCAAAAAAAAATATTTTGATTCTTCCTCTTCTTCTATACGCTGCTCACTTTCGAAGATAGGTTGTCTCTTCCAAAATATTCAAACCTTACTTTCGCAATCTTCACACCATGTCGTCATCACCAGTTTCCACTTTATCATCATCATCAGTTCCCACTTCATTATCATCATCAACAGCAGCAGCAGCAACTAGAATCCCAGTTAAAGAAGAGAGAGAGAGCTGATGTGAAGAGAATGAAGACAGTTGCACATAAGCCAAAGGTGAATGACGGAGAATTAGAGAGAATTAAGAGAGTTGCACATAAGCCAAAGGCTGCTAAGCAAAAAAAAAGGCAAAAAAAGGTATAACTTCAAGTTATGTTCATAATTCTGTTAAAATGCAAGAAAATGGCCATTCTCCGTATTAAAATACAAGAGAATTGCATTCTCAATATTAAAATGATGAAGAATTGTCATTCTTCTTGTTAAATTGACAGAGAATTATCATTCTCCGTGTTAAAATGCAGAAGAATAGCCATTCTCCGTATTAAATGACGGAGAATGACCATTCCCCGTGTTAAAATGTAGTAGAATGGCCATTTTCCGGGGTAAATCCACGAAGAATGACCATTCTCCGTTTTAAAATGCAGGAGAATAGTCATTCTCTGTGTTTCATGGAGAATTGTCATTCCCCTTGTTAAAAATACGAAGAATTGTCATTCTCCTTGTTAAATTGATGAAGAATTGTCATTCTCCATGTTAAAATCTATTTCCAGTATTAAAATGTGTCACGATCCGCACCCGCATTTCGGGATGCAAGTGCGTGAGCAAGCCATCTACGTACCAAGCGGACTCCAGTCCAACTCGAATACGTAAATGCTGTCTGGACTATGGTAATGTGCTTAATCGTGGAAAGGCAAAACTATATCTCAATCCACAATAAGAATATAAAATATGAATGAACACTATGGGTCGTGGTCTGCAGCCCACTAGCATACATGTCCGATTAGACTCGAAGAATATTAATGTTTTAAACTACTTTAACTATACTCAAATATCTCGTATGACTACTTAATTGTATATCATACATACGTGTCACTACACCAAAAATAGGAGATTTCCAACGGTTATTACCGTTACGAAAAAATTTCGTCACGGTTATAACCGTGACTAACTGGCCGTGGCTAATTTTCGTAACTGATTTAATCACGGTTATAACCGTTATGAAAATAAATATTGTAACGCTTTTCATAATGGTTATAACTGTAATGCCCCGCTCCGTACGAGGCATTTGGTTGGCTTATTGGATGGGATCAGAATATTGGACCGTGACTTATGTTGGGAATCAGGAGAATTGAGACTGATGTAGTCTCTCTTAGCTGGCTAGACGGAATGGGTATTGGAACGTGGCTCGCAGGTGGAGCTACGATTAGTAGAAATTTGGGTGAGTGGAACTGTCCTTCCTCCTCCTTACTCCTTCATGCTTAATAGATGAAGTATTGAAATGCTATGAACTGCCCCTAAATGTCCCTTATGTTAGTTGCTGAATAATAGAGATGCTTTTGTTGAGAATCATTAAAATGTACAACACATTGAACTGTTAATGTGATTTGAGGCCTGAGAATGAATTGATAACATTGCCCCTTATGCTTAACACTGCTGGAACAAGTAGACACTTGAATAATGAGATGCCTTATGAATGATAGAATAAGAAATAAACTAGCTATGCTATCGAACCAATGAACTGAATGAAACACTAGAATCATGTACTATCTGCATAACTGTTGCAAGAATATGAAATGTTGCCTGTCCCTTATAAGAAATAAATGAATGAATAAATGTCCCTATGAAATGAATGAATGTTAAGTTCCTCTTAAGAAAGGAATGATATGAGATACATTGTAATGAAGCAATGAAATGAGAAATGATAAAGCTGGGATCGTTGAGATCACCAAATGAAATGATGGTAATGATGAAATGAATAAGTCATTGAATATGACTAATGATGCACTGTTGCCTTTACTGTCCTTAATATATTTTACCATGCATTTTTGTTCACAATCGAGTCGGACACGCATTCGCATGGTCATGGACAACTTGTATACAAGGTTTGAGTAATAATTTCCTCGAACGGTTCCTAGGGCCCTGGGGACCGATTCGGCCTAGGAGGAAATAATGATGAGTGCTATGGGAGCACGGATAAGGCGGGGTGGCATAGAGGCTCGCCACCTACTATGCTGACCGTATTATCTTAAAATGAAATGAAATGAGAAGAGTCCATATGGTTTAACAACACCAGTGACCATGTAGTCAGGATGCATGCTAATGAATGTTTTGTGCAGACAGAGTAAGTATATCAGATAACCTGTATTTGATGCAGGTATGAGGAGTCGGCTATCGGTAAGAAATCACATAATTGTGATATTGTATAAGTTGGTTTAACTTGCCTGCTTAACATGTTCAATTCATTATGTTAGAAAGATGCCTTGCTATAAATAGTGCTCAAACATAACATCCAGGCTAGGTGATGCTTGAAGTGAGAACTGTTATAACATGTTTAAGATGTTAATGTTAACGATGCCTCAATGATGCCTTCTCATGATAACACCTAGTATGCCTCAATGATGCCTTTGTATGATAACACCAAGATTGATAAATAATATGTCCACATGAATGCTACTAAGAATATGTTTACATGCTTCACTCTGATTATTACCCATGAACTGTAAACTGATGCTAGGCCCCAAAAAGAAAGATCACTCTAATAAATGCATGCTTAAATGATCACGTAAATGTTGGTTTATGCGAGTGGGTTGGATTCTGCTCGCCAGTACATAGATGATGTACTGACCCACGTTTTGTGGGCAGGTGCTTGTGCATTGGAATGTTCTACACACGAAGATTAGCTGGATTGGTCCCGCGGCATCGAAGATTTGTTGGGCATACAGAAGCTCTCCTTGTACAAGATGATGTCTTCTGTTTATAAAGGGCATAATGTATGGAACATTGTAATCAGTTGTACCAGTGAGATTGTAAAGCCAAGTCAGTGTATCGAGTTGTAATCCATTGTATCCAAATATCATATGTAAGCTGTATAGCATTGTTCCGTTGGTTTCCATTGTAAAGTGAGATATGCTGTAATCATTGTACTTCAATACAAGTCTTGTATTCTTCTTCAATTATCAATAAAGAGAATAAAGTTCTACATATCTCTGTGTGGCTTCAAGTTACTCTTTTTCTCCGCTGCTATAAAGAAGTGATGTACTTCTATTCAATAAGAGAGATTGTCCTCATTCAATTCAATTTATCTGCTTCTGCCGCTGCGATGTATTCCTATTTGAAGAATAATCGATTATGTACCATCTTTGCCTTGTACAAGTGCAATACCAGACTTGTACGGCATCACGCCCAAGCGAGGACGATCGATTCCAAGGGATAAAATATGTGAATAAATGACTCTATGAATCGGGGCGTGACAATAACCGTGACTAAATTTATTTTTGTCACAGTTATAACCATTAGAAACATGTGATCTTTCGTTACTATTTTCACTTATATAACGGTTTTAACCAATACAAAAACCTTTTTTGAAAAAAAATAATTATTTGAATACATTTGGCATGAACCTGTAAGACCAAAAATATATCTGTCATGAAACTAAACATGAGTATTAATTAACACTATTATAACACTCGTCTCAACTTGATTTTGTTAATATTACAAACAAAATCGTACATAGAGTTTACAATGTTACATGTCAGAATGAACCACTAATACACAATAACACAAGTCCAAATTACTACATCTAAAATGTATTAGATTATTACAAAACAAGGAACGTCACTAAGATACTAATTCCAACACTAAGCAGACACTGAATTATACAAACAACTGTTCTTTCTTTTTTGACCTGTTGCGACTCTTCTTTCCTCTAGAGATTCCCCTCAATATTGCATTTCCCACCATAATATCTACACAGATATCTAATCCAAAAATCTGCAAATTGTGTAGAAGAACAAAATTTTAAGTATTTGAACATCTGTATGTGGCATATTACATATATATGTTGCAAATTTATGTAGATCTATTCAACAAAATTATAGAATAGAATAGTTTGTTTCACGTAGTCAATCTATAGCTGGGTTGAGCATAAAGGGGTATATAATCATACCTTATGGATGTAGTTTGTCACCACAATTTTATGTCCTTCTGATGAAGTTGCCTGTAAGAGGAGAGAAAATGGAGGCAATACCAAGATCAAGTTGATTTCAAGTATTTTGTTTCTCATTATGTTAAACGAATTTATCCTATAAAACACATTTTACTTCTGTAAGGGCTACTCTATCATCATTTATGTAACTTCATGTAGAATCTTTATCTATTAAGTCACGATCATCTATGTACCTTCATGAACATATCAAGGTCAGGGACTGGAGTTTTGGCATGGAGTTTTGGTGTTCACATGCTTTATGGAGGATAAGAAATTCTATACACCTTCTACTTCTTAAATTTGAGAATTTAGTCTAAAATTCAAATAGAAGCTATAGGAACAAGAGCAATTTAGTCTAAAATTCAAATAGACTTATCAGATGAAGGTTAGATGCTGATGGCATATCATAGCTTCATTATATAACTATGTACCAAACCATAGTAATCAAGTTTTTCCCAACTATTAAAACCAGAACAAAAAATTCTTCAGCGGTCACTTGCTGTATTTGTAACAACTCATGTCAATAAAAAAAATGCCCAACTTCTTCATTCCTGTAAACATGCTTTAACATGCAAGATTTAAAAAAAAAGAACCTTCACTACAAATGTCCACACCATCTAGTTCCTGGGTTGGTTCTACGCCCTTTATCATCATCATTCTTTAATGCCTACCATTATCAAGTTCAAGGAATACCCAGCTCAATAATCTCATTGTTATCATAGCCATCCAGCTCCAACTCCAAAGTACTCTATCGTCCACCACTCAACATTCGCATATAATGCAGGCCTTGATCTTATATATAATGATGACTAACACATTTGTAAATGACTAGAAAGGCTAATCATGAGCATCAAAACTTGCCTCTTCTACGCAATAAGGGGACACCCATATTGCCGGTCAATAAGGCCTAAGAGCCTATAAATTGCTAAAGCATGTAGCATAAAGAACCTAAACCGACTCAAAAATAAAATATAAGCACGAAGCTGGCTCTAAATTATTCTTGGTTGAGGTTGACTTCATAATTTCAAAAATAACTCCAATTTAAGCCCTCATGGTTGAGGTATTTGAATGCATCTAAAATACTAAAGGAACTCCTAAACTCATGGGTTTTGAGAATTCTACTTCAACGAGAATTTTCAATTCCATTGCTTAGTTCTTCCAACTATTATTTTACCTTTTTTAACTTCTCAGTAGAACTTTGAACTACATTTCTTTTTGGGACAGATTTCTAGAATTCTAATTTGACTAGAACTTTCAAGTTTCATAATCTAGTTTGTCCATCTATAATGATACCTCCTCTTTCGACTCTCAAAAGAAATCTAACACCATGGGTTTGTACAATTGTACTTTGACTAGAACTTTCAAGCTTCATGATTATTAATTCCTATATTAATGGTATCATCTATTTTGACTTCTTACCAAACAACCATATTATCTTGATATTGGTTTTTTTACATTTCCATGAAATGGTAAAGACATCATCATTTTCATGATGAATCTGTCTTAAGCCTCCAAATATAACCTCAAGCTCCTAACAAATAATAAAGTACAATATTACTCTCTTCATAAACTAATGCATTTAAACAAGTAATATTTACTGCAGACTGATTACCTTAAGTGGCTTGAAAGGATAATCTGGTGGGAAATGAATAGTTACTAGAAATACACCACCTGCAAAGGGGCTGTCAGCAGGCCCCATGATTGTTGCTTGCCAATGGAACATGTCCTCTGCAATAGGGCCTACATGCACAAGGAAAACATACAAAACTACAAACCTGGGACATATTTGTAATAAATTCAATATTTATGTATAACCTCCACATACAAACATTAAAACAGAGAAACAGACCAAGATATTAATCAACGTACACACCCGACGAGAGAAAATCTCTTTCAAGATCTCACGATAAAATTGATTCATTCCCAATACCGAGTAAATTTAGTGTCAGTGTTGTCATGTCACAAGCAATGTCAAATATACCGCATATAAAAGTTACAAATAGATCATAACATAGAGACCAAATGGCAACAAATAATTATAAAATTAGGTGTGACATGATAACCTGTTGCAGCTACAAGTTTAGAAGGTAAATCTGGATCATAGCCCTGACAAAAGAAAGGATAGTTAATATCAAATTAATTGGAGAATCAATGGCAGGCATTACCTGTTCTGGTCGCACAACCTCATAGACTCGTATTTTACTTTGCATGGTACATTCCTAACGAAGTTGGTCATGTACATAAAAAAATAGTAATATTTATAAAAGGTCAAAGACCTAATAAACAAAGTATAGACCTAATAATCTAAGATATCAACTCCAGGATGCCTCCATCATTTTTTAACTTAAGAAATCTTCCATTTTTTAGGTTCAACTTCAATTTCTTTGTTGGTTGATTAATTAGGAGTCACCTTAACAATTTGAAAGCTTATTTTACATTTTATCCTGTCGCCAGCTTTAGTTTAATGACCAGACTAAGCAAAATATATGATAAAGAACTTAAAATTACATGACACACATGATACATTTATATAAGGAGATACCAGCAATGTAATATGCACCAAATGAAATCCTTTCTCCTCAACTTCTAGCTAAGAAACCTACACCATACTCTTATTTCCTGTCTTACAAACTCTTCCTCCTCCCCCCTCTTCTAGCATTTTGTAAGAACTAGACTAATTTCTCTGCAGCTAAGGGTCATATTTTAATACAGAATGTTTAACCATATTCAACAGAAGCGGTGTAGGATTTGTGCTTATGTCTGTGCCTGTGTCTGTGGGTGGGTTGGGGGGGGGAGTGTCCAAGAGTTACTCCAATAATATGTCTCACCAGAACTTAAGTGTACTCGGGTAATGGAGACATAAGAATGCAAGTATCTGGAAGAACTGATACTGTGTGAATGTATGTATTCACTGAAGTTTGGTTCTAAAATCTACTATTTTTTTGAGAATGTAGAAGTTCTGAACTATCAGTAGAATATTTTACTTTTGTGTAAATTCACACAATTCAGGAAACGTGATTTAAAGCGATTTTAAAAATCTTATGCTGCTTTTACATCCTTGATGATTGGTCTTTTTCATTCAATTTTTTTCGTCAAGTTGACTGGAAAAGAGACCCCAAATATCGATATCGGTATCGGTATCGGTCAATATCAGTATTGGATCAAAACATATGCCAAATAATAATTGGTATCGGCCGTATCGAACAATAGTGCAAAATATGACTTATACTCGTCCTCAACTCTTGGCATTAGGGATATATGAATTAATACTCAAACAGATATCTAGAATTGAGAAAAAAAATTCTAATAGCACCAACCTTCGGAAGAAGGTTCTACACCACCACCAGTCTCGAATGTTACAAACATGAAAGTCACAAACCCATAAAGAAAGTCACAAATCCAAACAATGTATATCAATGTATAAATACCAATTCTTTTATGGCATGTAATCAACATTATCCAACATAATGTAGTCATTTTGGGATTAGTTTTCTAAAACATATTTTTCTTCATATTTATTAGTCACTTAAGCATACTGATGAGAATAAAATGATAGGAAATTAAACATACATATAAAACCCTGCACATTTGAAGCACAAAACCACATTCAAAGCATAGGATCAAAAACAATAAAGATCAAAATAGAGGGGAATGACCGAAATGAGAGAGAAGGGTACCACATTCAAAGTAGGTCGCTGGTGGCAGGTGGTCTGCTTGACATCCAAAGAATGCAAGAGGACAGAACCCTAAAATCAGAGAAACAAGAGATCAAAGAGAGATAGAGAGAATTAAAACCCTAAACAAACTAAAATCAGAGAAGACTCAAAAGCCTATCCAAACGGGCGCATGTTCACTCTCCAGAAGTCGGGGGCGGGCGCTGCAATTCTACTCGATCGAGAGAGAGAGAGAGAGAGAGAGGGAGGGAGAATCTGGGGGAATGACCAAATTAAGGGAAGGAATTTGGGGTGAGAGTAAGAAGAAAGAGGGGGAAAGATGAAAATGAGAGAGGGAAAGAAAATTTTTCGATCCTGGGTGGGAGAAAGAGTGAGAAGTAAGAGGTGGAATTCCTTCTTTTCACTTTGTAACACTCTGTCCCGTCGCTTGTAATTTATGTTATTCTTTTTTTAGTTTCTAACATTCTTTGTCACGGTTCTAGATGTCACAACAATTATAAAATATAAAAAATGATCTGATTGGTATTTTAGTAACGGTTTATAATTATTGTAACGATTATTATTGTTACAATATTGTCACAGTAATAACCGTTACTAATTGTAAAAAAAATGTGTGACAAATTGCTTGTTTTGGTGTAGTGTGTCCAACGAGACCTCAGAACACAGTTTTAGGGTTTTCGACATTCCAATTAATCAGTTATGACCCCACGTCAATAACACACTTAAAAATTATATTAAATTCCTAAAAATAATATTTAAAACTATATTCTAAATTATTTACTCTAAAATTCCAGAATTACGATTTATAAAGAATTATGTGACTAGTTGACTACTACGTCACCTAGTCTACCCGAAACTCGTTATGAACATGACCAATTACTCAAAATAGCTAAAATACCCAAAAATATATTTTAAATAGAATTTAAATACCTTATTTCACAGAATATCTTCTACAAGTTTGGGATATTCTAGGTCAGCAGGTTACCTGAAATTAGCTAGTTTTGACCCATAATTGTTTCGACCATATTTGAGTTGCTAAATTCGTAGAAAAATACTTAAAAATCCTAATATATATATATATATATATATATATATATATATATATATATATATATATATATATATTTTTATGAACACACATAAAATTCAGCTTCGAAAATAACCACTAATAACTAATAGTTCCTTCAAAACGGGGTTAATTTGATCGTACCGAAACATGAATATTACGACTATAAATCATAAAACTTTTATAGATGATTATACATAGCAAAAGCCATCTAAATATGATTTCTAAAGATTTAATAACATATTTTCTACATAAAATTTGTAAGGGTTTGAGATGGAAAAATTAGGGTTTCTTACCAAAAGTCTTTGCTAGAGAGGTTGTGAAGACTTCTCCTTGCCAAAGCTCTAAGCTTTCTTGCTATCTTTGCTTGCTAATCCTCTCTTAGTGAGTTTAGAAGGATTATCAATGGATATAGATGGTTGGATGGAGAAGATGCAGTTTTTAGGGTTTGTTTTGAGGGTTGGGTAGATGTATGGTGGAGGATATGAGTTTTTGTAAAAGATGGAGAGATGTGCAATGGAGAAGATGATGTATGGATGGCTATGGGGGAGAGGTACTACCAAAATTTGGAGAGGGAGAGGGGTTGGTCGGCTATGGGGAGGGAGAGAAAGGAAGAATTAAGTTAGGGTTAGGGTTTGGGTTAAGTTGATATACATATATGGGCCTTTTGGGTTGCATGCATGAAAAGGAGTGGGAATCCTATTCCTATGAGATGTTCGACCGGGGGGGGGGGGGGGTTTGCTTGGCCAAAGACTCCATGGTGATGGTCCACTTGTCATGGTTTGGTTGTTTGGTGAGTTGGCTAATTGGTTGGATTGAGAATTAAAAGGTCTTTCCTAATATAGACTAATTAAATCTATCTATATAAATACAATCCAAAATCTGAATTAAATACGAAATATATGTATTTATTAATATTTATTAATGCCCAACATGCCTACTTAGGATTTTGGGTTAGACTTTGGGTCAAATATAAACTAATGCCAACTAGGATTACACTAGGATTACACGTAGACAGTTTATATAAATAGAAACTTTCCAAAATTAAAAACATATTAATATTAATAAAAATATATATACAATATATATATATATATATATATATATATATATATATATATATATAAATATATATATATATATATATATATATATATATATATATATATATATATATATATATATATATATATATCAACATGAAGGTATTTGAGAGTACTACATGTTTATTTAGGTTTGGATTTGGTTCGGGTCAAGTCGGGGCTAAATTGGTACAACCGGGTCTCCTAGAAAGTTAATAATCTAATAATTAAATAAATAAATCATCGGTGGGGGTTAAGTCGCAACTTGGTCTGGTTTTCCTAGTTAGAACACACCTATGGCTCGGCCTTTCCTACCATGACTAAAACATTAGTCAAAGCACACGTGTACACTATCCGTGCCACAATTCTTGGTCATCTTGTACTCCAAAACTCAACCATGGCTAAGGTATAATAATAACTATTTAATTTAAAGATAATCATAAATTCCATAAAATCCTATTTAAGCCAAATAAATAAATAAATAAATCATCCAAAAATTCTGGGGTTTTACATCCTACACATCTTAAAAGAATTTTGTCCTCGAAATTAAAATCGGGCTCACTAACAAAGAACCGCGCTAGTGTTACTAGGAATAGTTCAAAGGATACGCTAGGTCACTACAGTGTCTCCTAATAACTCAAGAAATAATCAATCCTAATTAATTTGGTTTACAACATCTCTATCGTAAAACTATTGATGGTCGCTATTCCTGGTACCAATGGTCTTACAATAATGACGTTAAAGGTTTGCCCTCCTAACCATATAATTATCACAACTATATAAGTCTCATTTCACCTAATCAATCTAAGTGATACCTACTAATATGTCTAATCCTAACTTTACAACTGGTAGAGCATAATGGTAAATGGGCTGGGTTGGCCTATATTTAGGTTCTTCTAGTAGAGGGTCAGTCTCTACTCTAAAACTACTACTCTATTCTTGATCAAGCGACTACCATAAAAGGCGTAACCTAGTATGATCATTTAGCCATTTCTAGAATGTCTACCCACCTTTGGTCAAACTACCTCATCAAACACATGATGCCCTATGTCATATGGCATCTCTAATTCCCCTTATCTATCAAACAATCACAATACAATAAGCAAACTAACTTACACTATAACTTAATAATTTTTTTGATAAATCCTATATAACACGATTATTCGTCGCTTCGAAATAGGAAGGGACGAGAAGCAATGATATGAGAAAGCAAAGGAAGAGTAATCGAAAGTAAATACGAAGTGCAAGGACGGTAAAGAAATTTCTAAGAGAATTTTTCAAGGTACTGTGGATTGAGATTTCTAATGGTTTAGTCATATTCGCAGGCTCGTATCAGTTCAGTTACGTAACCGATACGATATGCTCTGACCTGTATGGGCCACCAAAAAAACTTATCATGACCCGCACCCGTATTTCGAAATACAAGTGCATGAGCAAGCTAGCTACGTACCCAGCGGACTCCAGCCCAACTCGAATACGCAAACGCTGTCTGGACTATGGTAATGTACTTAATCATGGCAAGGCAAAACTATATCTCAATCCACAATAAGAAAATAAAACATGAATGAACACTATGGGTCGTGGTCTGCAGCCCACTAGCATACATGTCCGATTAGACTCTAAGGATATTATGAGTCTGTAAAGTAAGCCAACAAGCAGAGTATATCATGATAAGGAATGAAAGCACGAGCGGATATTAAACGTAATAACAATACCTGGATCCTGTAAGTGCTTCATAATCATCTACCATCCTACTCTGCTAACTATCTCCATGCAATCACTGAACCTGAAGAGATCATCAGGTCCTCAGAGGACATAACAAGATACATAAAAACATGCCTATCTAATAGTTCTATCATGCATAAGAATATAAATAGGATATAAATGGGAAACGAGACAGAAACTGACAAGTGACTATGAACGCGGATACGGAAACAACTATGCATAAATGAACTGATGGAAGAATAAGTAAACAAGAGATCAATAGAATACCTGTCACGACCCGCTCCCGAATAATCGAACATGAGTCGGACACGCCCAGCCTTCGTCGTTAGACACGACGAAGTAAGCTGTACCAAGCTAGAAAAAACTAACAAGTCAAACTATGAAATGAGTACAATAATTACAGCATCTATAAAATGATCCCAGAAATCCAAGTACATGTCTAAGAGTTATTACAACATCTAGCTAAAAGAAAAGTAAAGTCTGACAATCTCAAGTACAATGGAATATAAACTGCTAAAGGTAAGGTACTAGGCCTCGGCCTCTAAGGCTAGAGCAACTCCAGCTGGCTCTACTACGTTAACAGGCTCACGGCCATAGTATGTGTCACACATCCCCTCCATCTCACCTGCAACATATCTAATCAGGAGCAGAGCAAAGTACAGTTCTAGATAATGAACAAGAACATCATGATATAGAAATGAGTACAGGAGACATAAAATATAAAGTATAGGAAAAGAACTTGAAAGTACATGAATGTAAGTATAGGAAATAAAGTACAAAAATGTAAACCATGAACATGAAGTACAAGACATGACATGTGCACAATATTTGAAATACAACTAGCCTATGTGACCGGCTGGGGTAAGTACAGGATAAGTATAGGAGTACATGAATATCGGTACGGCTTAGGGCCCGCATGCACAGTGTGAGGGCTAAGCTATCTATATGAATATCATAACATGGGTTTGGTCACATAGCTAGTGTATTTCTCCTCCCCGACTACAAATAAGTACAAGAACAGAAAAGTACAAGGGTACAGGATATCGTGTCACATCGTGTCATCAAGAGAAGTACAAGATATATAAATGCACAAGACCATAGAAAGTACTTGCCTTGCTCCGGGTAATCAAGAATGGAAAGATCTGTCTGTCCACCTGCTATTAAGTACAAGTTGGTTAATCTAAGTAGCTGGTACTTAATTATTTCTATTTAATTATTACTACCCAAGTATAATACTTAATACAAACCTAGATCTTTGTTGATTCCAAAATTATGCTAGCAACCTATTATCAGACAAAATATTCTAAATTGTATAACCATAATATATCATTAATTTAGAAAACATTTAATACCTGTATAGTAATTAATATTGTTTTCCATAAATAAATTTACTTTATTTATTTTGTATCTGAGAAAATTATAATTGTAGGAATCTAATCTAGAAGACGATTACTTTATCCCTTGGACGATGTGATGAAGAAGACTCGAACTTTGAAGAACTTGGACAGCAACTGGGCAATCTTTCTGTTCTCTCTGAAATTGACTATAGTGTGTGATGAAGATGAAGAAACTCTCTTTTATAGAGTTCAGGATAACTGTCCTTAAGCATACGCTCAGGTAGTTACTTGACGTGTGCATAACTGCAGAGACGCGTGGCAAATTCTGATGGAGACACATTAGCGTGCGATTGAAAGTAGTGGAGCATATTCAGAAGAGATTGATGGCATGAATGCCACGTTGCATAACTTCTGAAGAAGTGGATAACTGAGTACAGGACACGTGAGAACGTGTATTAACTGCTCGTTGAAAATCATTCTGGACATAACTGCTGTGATACGCTGCCTTATAAGAAGAGTCATACGCTAGCTTTGAAGGCACATGTCTTGCATACGCTTACTTGGATAGCATAGAACCATATAAAGCTAATACGCTCACATTATTGACAGGGAGTCGTATGGAAACTATACGCTCACTTGTATGGAATCCATACGCTCACTTAGTTGGAAGAAGTCGTATGGGATCCATACGCTCACTTAGTTGGAAGAAGTCGTATGGGATCCATACGCTCACTTAGTTGGAAGAAGTCGTATGAGATCCATACGCTCACTTAGTTTAAGAAATAAGTAGACACGTGGCATGTTTGAATAAGTAGACACGTGGCCATCATCAATCTTCTTTGATACGCCATATCTTCCAATAACTGACAAAATCTTCTCGAGCGTCGTGACTGCGGATATGATGGCTGACAGACTGTCAAAACTGACAGTAATGATGGCTTTTACATTTATGAGAAATGCTGAGCTGTCCTCGTAAAAGACAAAACCGACTCTTCGAAAACATATACGACGGCTAGTCTCCATTGGACATCTGTCTTTGCACGAAAGACGAAGTGTCAGATTCATCCTTTATTAAATATATGCTGTGCTGTCATCTCAGAAAATAATAAAATATTCACTGAGCGTACGGCCTTTGGATGAGCGTATGGCCTTGACTGAGCGTATAGCCTTGAGCGTATGACTTGAACTGAGCGTATGGCTTTGAGCGTATGACTTGGACTGAGCGTATGGCTTTGAGCGTATGACTTGGACTGAGTCTTATGTCAGCGTGTCATAATTTTCACACCCTACAAGACCCCTTTCAAAGTTTTCGAACTTTATGAATTTCAAAAGTTCGAAATTACTTTGAACTTTAAAGTGAGAATAAGTCCTGACACGCTGGCATGAGTTTGTTATCTTCCTCAATATCAGTGCAAATCTTTAGAGATTTTGTTTAAAGAATATCCGCCGTTTGAACTACTTTCTTTCTTCTATAAATAGGTCTTCCAAAACCTATTTTATTTCTTTACCAGAGCTTTTGCCTTCAAGAGAGAGAAAAGAGCTTTCAGAAACTCAAGATCTTTCTTCTTCTTCTTTGTCTTCAACTCCATCTCCATTAATGGCACCCAAGATTGATGCTGCTGCGAAAGGAAAGAGAAAAGCCCCTGAAGAGTCATCTCATCCTGCCGTCGACACTGCCACTACCAAGAAGACGGCCAGTCAGCGTGTTTCACGCAGTGAACGGCCATTGAAACCTCTTTATGGTGAGGACGAAGCTGATGAACAAATA
This sequence comes from Iris pallida, assembly GCA_029216955.1. NCBI lineage: Eukaryota > Viridiplantae > Streptophyta > Magnoliopsida > Asparagales > Iridaceae > Iris > Iris pallida. The sequence continues at coordinate 1,872,743 of JANAVB010005600.1, forward strand.
ACTATTCCCTTTTTAGGGCTCTGGTTAGAACAAAACTCAGAAAACGTATCCCTCTTTAGGGTAAATACGTCAGCAAATACACTTCTCTCTTAGGGTTTAGCCGTATTCCATGTTTTTCGTTTTTACGAAAAATAGGTTTGAAGCGTATATCTATAAGATACGCGTATTTTTGATAGAGATATCAAAATACACTATCTTTTTAAAAGAATATGCTATGGCAATTTGTCTCATTGAGATACGCTAACTCCTGTGTTAGCGTAAACTTTTGATGATCATCTTGTCAACCATACGCTGATATGCTCAAACTGATCATAAACTGAACTTTAAAAACCATTCACTTAAGATAAAATCTGTTATACGCTTAAAGAAAACTAATCGTATACTGAATCTTGAGTCAACCATACGCTTAAGGAAAACTGATCATATGCTGAACCTTGAATCTGTCATACGCTTAAAGAAAATTGAGCGTATGCTGAGCCTTGAGTCTGCCATACGCTTAGTAAAAACTGAGCGTAAGTTGAGCTATACGCTTAGTAAAACTGAGCGTATGTTGAGCTGTACGCTTAGTAAAAACAGAGCGTATGTTGAGCTGTACGCTTAGTAAAAACTGAGCGTATGTTGAGCTGTACGCTTAGTAAAAACTGAGCGTATGTTGAGCTGTACGCTTAGTAAAAACTGAGCGTATGTTGAGCTGTACGCTTAGTAAAAAACTGAGCGTATGTTTAAACATTATCATCTCTTGTCATTGAAGATTTCTAATACTTTATTCTTCATTTGCAGTGGATATTCTGGCTCAGGAAGTAGAATTTGAAGGAAGTATGGGAAATAATTATAGAAGTGATTTATCACATGTTTGTTTTCCCCAATTTGACGGACCTTCCACAAGAATAGCTCTGTTGACCAATCAGGAGGATGATACTTTGCTGAACCTGATGAGTGGATTGCCGTTACAGAGTGTAGATGGTGTTGCCCATTTGAAGCCAGCATTCCTTTTTGGAGATACTATTGATATGAACTCCCAGCCTGCTCTGGACAAAGTATCATACAGTTACTATAGGGATGGTGATGTAAATCAGCCTATGTATTTGATTGGTATGACAAAGAGTATCAACATAGCCCGTTTATTCCATTCGGGCCAGCAAAGACAGATGAAGTGGGATATTACTCCATCCCGACAAGCTAAGGCTGGGTGGATTGGATATCGTCAAGGAAGGTTCTGCAGTGGTACTGAACCACATGTCACATCTCTGCGAGGACTGTTACCTGCCACCATCCCTCCTGAGGACTCGGCATTGCTGAAGCCAGTCAGAGTCCCAATTTTTGCCAACGAATTTGTTCAATTGAAGAATGCCATCTACCCAAAACAGTCAATGAGGCTGACTGGTCTAGTAAATCCAGAGAACACTAGATGGACTGCTCTAGTGAGATGGATTTTACAGAACTTCGGTGCACAGTTGAAGGCGATAGGTTTATATGATGCCATTAAGTGTACTGCTTATGGTTTCAAACCGAACCCGGATCTATTTTTGGCATTAGCGGAGAGATATAACTATCGGACCGGCACCTTTATGACCCCAAAGGGCGAGATGGAATTCGCCCTTCATGAAATGGCATATATATCTCAGCTACCAACGGCAGATTTGCCATATGAAGAATATATCCCTTTTGTTGACGAAATGAATAAGATTTCTGCAGCCAACCCACTAATTCTTTATGTTTTTGAAGAATTAATGTGTCATTACAGCATCTGTAAAGCTTTTTATAAGGGACAAGGTGGAGAGGGGGACTCCAATTGTTATTCTTCGAAGTGGATGGCTTATTTGTTTCAAGGCCGCACTGACGAAGTCCAAAAGAAGAAAAAGACCGAGCAGTATGTCGGTAAATTCAAGCCCTTGAGTCAAGCCGAGATTAACAGATTAATCCGGGAGACTAATCATGATGATATTGTCGTCGAAAAAGACATCGACAGCTACAAGTCCGGTGATAGGTTAGAAACCTATATTAAACAAGATGGCCGAGAATTGTCCGTTGAAGGTCATCTGGCCGGTTTCATATCTCTTTGGCTGAGGAAATTCGTAGTCCCTGGCACCTGTTCGGCAGACATGATGCACAGAGGCGTCGTCTTCGCAGCAGTCCGACTAGTTTTTGGGTATAAGATGGATCTATTAACGGCAATGACCTGTCGTCTGAATGCCGGATTAAGGGCATATACAGATAGGATGTTCGAATTGGCACGGAAGAGCCTGACGTCTTTTCCTCGGGTAGAAATGCCCTTTACATACTTGTTTGGATGGCTGCTTCTTCATTTTGAATCTCTGATGAGTGCTGGAATGGCTAGGCCAGATGACACTTTCCTTGAAAGGTACAAGCACATACCGAAATGGAGATATGATACTTTAACCGATTGCAGAACCATCTTGAACAGGGGAGAACTATGGAGGTTCACCTGTGTTCCTCCCCCTATTGGTTATGAGACCATGCCCGGGAGATTGATTGACGGCGTTGGTGCTAATGAGTTGGATGATGTCCAACATGAATGGCTAAAGAGAATCAGGCCATCTCATTTAATTTGCCGCCGTGACAACATCACATATCTAGAGCCATATCTTTCGAGCAGATTTGCTTGTCAATTTGGTTACGATCAGTTGCATGTGGGCAATACAACGACGTGTTTTGCTCATCAAGGCGGGTTGGTTGATGGTGCCAGAGCTTGGCTATATTACATTGCCAAAGGTACAGGGGCTACCTTTTCTATGCCAGATCCGATCAACTATCGAAGAGGAGCTAAGATATTGGCGTCCTATGCCAGATTTTATGTATCAGCTAATACCTTTGATGAAAAATTTAGCATCTTAGGTAAAAGCTTTATTCATATTGAAAAGAAATCAACCAAATCCGCCTTGCCTAGGGATTGTCACGACAAAGAAGATCCTCTGGCCACCGATAAAGTTGATGATGATGTTTTGGAAACTTTCTTCTCTGATGACCTTCATCAACCATTGCATGTGCCTATCGGGAGTGCTGAAGAAAGTATATCTATTGACAATACCCCGAAGAGGAAGAGGAGTAAAGGTGCTGCGGGTCCTGCCGCAAAAAGAGCTACTCGAGCAGAGACTCGAAGTCGCGGAGGAATTACTATTCTCGGGAATTCTCCTGTTTCTGAACAAGCCAGAGATGTTGATGAAGCAGGTAGTGATCCAATAGACAATTATCCTACTGTTCCTTTAACCAGAAGAATAGGAAGGAAAGTAATAGTTTCAAAAACTAAATCTGTAATTTATCTGGATGCAGAGAGTCCCACCGATCGTGCTATGCGATTGGCTGCAGAAAAGCAAACTGCTTTTGATTTCTCTGTAAAGACAGAAGAAGAAGAGATTCCTGAAACTGCTGGGTCTTCTAGGCCTTCTGATATAGGCTCAGTTCCACCAATGGCCGATGATGCGTAGGAAATTAGTCAACCTGCGGTAGAGGCCGAGCATCAGACTGAAACGGCTAATGACTTACTGATTTCGGGAGAATCAGTGAAGGAAGCCACTCCTCTCAATCCAATTGTTGAAGCTTCAGAGAGCGAACAAGTTGACTATGAACCGTCATCGCATTCGTCTGGAGAAGAAGACATAGAAATAGACGATGAATCACCGTCTAAAACACCAATCGATGCACTGAAGACCATTGGTCAACACTCAGGGTTGACACCAGAGCCAGAGAGGCATCTGGAAATTGAAGTTCAAATTTTGAGTACTTCTGGAACGGGAAGCAGTGAAATAAATCCCGTGTCAGAAAGTACCCTGAACAGACTAAAAGCCGGATTGAATGATCCGAAGGAGACTGAATATGAACCAACTCCAGGTAATATTTTATTCATCAAAGTTTTGTCTTGTCTCTGCTTTATTATCTTTTGGTTTTGATCATGCTTCTTTTATTTCAACAGCTGTAGGAACTGCACCGGCTATGAGTTCTACTCAAGCCCCACTTGTTCAAACTGAAGTGGGTGAGGGGAGTTCCCATCTGCCGAGTTCTCCAAAGGCACTAACTTCAGCTCCAAGAATAGAAGCTCCTCCTGCTCCTTCCCCTATTATTGCAGCGACTCCCAGTTTTGACACACGAATAGCAAAAGTCATGGGGATGTATTCAGATATTATTTATACATATCTGGATACATATTCGAGGCGACTCATGAAAGATGAGACTATGCCCTTTTCGAGTCTTCGAGAAGCGACTAGTTTCCCACGTTCAGCCTTGAGACAATCTGGTTATGAGGCTCAATGTGTCTTCTTTGAACATCTCCTGAATGATTTAGAAGCCAACATCCAAAAATACTGGAAGACTAAAAAGGAGGATATTGAATCTCTGACTGCAGCTGAAATTTCTCAATTGGAGAATGAAGTTCAAGCTCACCATATTGCTCTGACAGAATTCCTTGCTCAATCTTCTAAAGAGTTAATGGCAAAAGACGAAGAAATAATAAGTACTCGTCAGAATATGGAGCGCTTAGAGAAGGATGAAGCGTCAAGAGCTGAGGAGCTTAGAAAATTGAGGGAAGAGCTAGCTCGTATTCAGGAGCAAATTGCCTCTGTGGAGAAAGAACAATCAAAGATTGCTGCTGATCATCAATTTGAAGCTGAACGCTGTCAAATTTTACAGCAAGAGCGAGAATTAATGCAAATCAATCAGATTGAAGAAACCAATCGCCGTAGTTCTATTATTGTAGAATATGACCAACGGAGGATTGGAATTGAAACATCAGAGCGAATAAAGAAAGCTCATGATGAGAAGATGAATAATGTAATCATTCGTATTCAGGAGATCATTACACCTCCTAAATAGTTCTTTTACATTTTTCATGTACTGAAATGTTTTTTTGAAATCCAATTGTAAGCAATGTTTTGATTCTGATTAAAGAAATGAACATCTTGGCTTGATTTCAATTCTGTGGGTGGCACTTTTGTAGAAAACATGTTCAGAGGTAAATAATACATGACATATTTCAGTAGAATAGAATATACAAATAAACTTTGCAACTCTATCATGATATTAAACCAAAGATTTTTTTTTAGTTTAATACTGATTAGAGAAAACAGAATTCAGATATAAAGATATCTTTGAATTATATTTTCCATGATCTTTGGACTCGGAAATCAAAAGACGAGATATCATTTTCCTAAAATAGAAAATATGATACATACTGAGATAGAAAATTCAGAGGTAATATGGACATAATTTTCTATATAAGATCTTTATTAAAACAACTGGGGATCTAATAAAACAAAATATCAAATTCTCTGGGAAGATAATACATGATGGAATATCAGTTTCCTCTGGGGATAACGATATCAAAATAACTTTTGTAGAGAAGAATTTTATATTTGCTGGGGAATGGGAATGAAAATATTATACATAATATTTCTTTAAGAATTTGCCATTGATAGGCATCATAATGACTTTCCCATCCATAGAGGCAAGCTGGTATGCTCCGTTAGAGAAGACTTTGTTTACTACGAATGGGCCTTCCCATTTCGCATCAAATTTGCCTTTGCTCATATGTGTCATGGTCATAGGACGTCTGACAGTAAGGACCAGTTCTCCCTTCTGATATGCTCTGACTTTGACTTTCCGATTAAAAGCTTTTGAGATTCGGGCCTGATACAGCTCCATATTTTGTTGAGCATACAATCGTTTTTTATCTAGAGCTTCCAACTCTTGAAGTCGAAGACGATTATTGTTTTCTGTTGTCAGTTCATTGGAGATTGCAATTCTCAGAGAAGGAATCTGGATCTCATAGGGAAGAACAGCTTCACACCCACATACTAAAGAGAAAGGTGTACATCCAGTCGCATTGCGAACTGTGGTGCGGTAGGCCCATAAACATTCACCTAGCTTCTCGCTCCAGTTGCGTTTGTTGGAAGAAACGAACTTTTTCAAGAGTTTGATGATTGTTTTATTAAAAGCTTCTGCTAATCCATTAGCTGCTGGATTATATGCTGTAGAAGCTAAATTATTAATCCGATGATCGTCGCAGAATCGAGTAAATTTTTGACTGACGAACTGCGGTCCGTTATCATGAATAATACGCCGAGGAACACCAAATCGATAGATAACATGATGTTTGACGAAGTTGATAACACTAGAAGTTTTAACTTCAGATAACGGGATTGCTTCAGCCCATTTGGAAAAGTAATCGGTTGTTGCTAAAATAAACCGATGTCCTCTTGATGATGGTGGATTGATGGGACCAATGACGTCCATGCCCCAAGCTTCAAAGGGCCATGATGCCGCTGTTGGGTGTAAGAACTCTGACGGTTGATGGATAAAGTCTGCATGAATTTGACAGGCTTTACATTTCCGAGCATATTGAATAGCGTCAGCCACCATCGTGGGCCAATAATAACCCATACGTCGGATACGCTCTTGAAGTTTAGGACCTGGTTGATGAGCTCCGCAAACACCATCATGTGCTTCACGGATTATCTGTTGTGTTTCTTCACCAGCAATGCATCGGAGGAGAAGACTGTCGAAAGACCGACGATATAATATTTTTATCGTATGATTATAATAGAATCTGAGAGATCGACGTCGAATAGACGCTGCTTCACTCGGATTATCAGGAAGTATATCATACAAAACAAAATTTAGAAACGGGCGTCTCCAATCTTCAATTATGGCTTCTGTTTCATTAGAAAAGACATATTCCATAGTAGAATCGAAAGAAGACAAGGATATTTTGTCAAACTTTAATCCAGCATCAAGGTTGAAAGAATCTTCGTCTGGTTTATAAGGAAAAGCCAAAGCCAAATTATTCTCAACACAGAATAGTTCTCGGTTATAAACCACTATCACTTGCTGATGTCTGATTGGTATAGCTAATACAGCAGCAAGATTAGCTAAAACATCAGCTTCTGCATTATAGGCTCGTCGAACATGTTCAATAAAGAAACCTTCAAAAGATGAGGCTATAGAGAGTGCTGCTCGATGATAAGGTATTAAATCCTGGTGACGGACTTCATACGTTCCTCTGATCTGATTGACAATAAGCTTGGAGTCTCCAAAAACTTCTAAATATTGAATATCTAGATGTTTAGCAAGTTGAAGACCAATGAGTAATGCATTGTAATCGGCTATATTGTTTGAACATGATTGATCTAGAGAATAAGCCCTCTGAATAGTTAGTCCTTCTGGGGATACAAGAACAATCCCAACTCCAGCGATAATATCGCCGTTAGGACCTATTCTAGATGCTCCATCAAAGAATAGACGCCAGGTAGGAACTTCTTCAGAAATCAGATTTGAATCCAAGACTTCATCAGGAATATCATCATATAATTTAGAATCTTCTGGAATTGCATGAGCAGCCAGAAAATCAACAAGAGCCTGTCCTTTAATTGACTTCTGAAGAATATAATGCATATCGTATTGAGCTAACAAGATTCCCCAATTAGCTAGTCTGGAGTTGAGAATACCAGGTTTCTTCATCATAATCCTGATGGGATTCACTCTGGAATTGACGTGAATCGTTTGACCGATAATATAATGTCGCGTTTTCTGAACAGCAAACATTAATGCTAAGCATTCTTTCTCGATTGGAGAATAACGCGGTTCAGCACCCGTCATTGTGTGACTGAGATAATAAATAGCCTGTTCATGGCCATCTTTATTTTTCTGGGCAAGTAATGCACCAAGAGAATGATCCATGGCTCGAACATATAGAAGAAATGGTATCCCCGAGACGGGAGGTACCAAAACTGGAGGGTTCATGAGATACTGTTTAATATCGTTAAATGCTTTTTGACATTCTTCGTTCCAGACGAAAGATACACCCTTCTTCAGAAGTTTGTTGAATGGTCTGCAGCGTCCTGATAAGTTAGAAATGAATCTCCTGATATAAGCAATTCTTTCTTGAAATCCTCGTAGCTCTTTTAAGGTGCGTGGAGGACGCATCTCTTGAATGGCTTTGATCTTCTCGGGATCAACGTGTATACCTTTAGCGGTAATGACGAAGCCGAGAAATTTACCACTAGAGACGCCCAGGAAGGACTTAGTAGGGTTCATTTTAAGTTGATGCTGACGCATTAAATCAAAGATATTCTTCAAATCTTGGATATGATCCTCCTTTCGTCGACTTTTGACCGCAATATCATCAACATAGCATTCGACTATTTTTCGGAGATGTTTGCGAAATATAGTGCTCATTGCTCGCTGATATGTTGCTCCTGCATTCTTGAGACCAAACGGCATCACTGTATAACAGTATGTACCAATCGGCGTTCTGAAGGAAGTGTGTTTTTCATCATCTGGAAACATTTTGATCTGGTTGTATCCCGAATACCCATCCATAAATGACATTCGTTCGAAACTACATGTGTTATCGATCATGACATCAGTAATTGGAAGAGGAAACTCGTCTTTAGGACAAGCCGTATTGAGATCACGAAAATCTATACAGACCCGGATCTTGCCAGTCTTTTTAAGGACAGGAACGATATTAGCCACCCATTCAGGATGTTGTTCCTCTCGAATAAATCCAGAAGCCATAAGCTTGTTGACTTCAGCTTCAATTGCATCCATGATGTTTGGACGAAATCGTCGCTGTTGTTGTTTGACCGGTTTAGCATTTGGCATGATATTGAGTTTGTGCATTACAATCTTTGGATCTAGTCCTGGCATATCTTCGTAACTCCAGGCAAAGACATCTATATAATCACGAATAAGTTTGATCATGTCTTGCTTATCTGTTTCTGAAAGACTTTCACTGATGAATATTGGTTTAGGAGAACCTTCTTCACCAACATCAATTTGGATCAATTTATCTTCGGTAGGAGGTTTCCTCTGCTCGAACCTGAATTCCCATTGATTATCTAATCTTTGAGCCCATTGTTCCGATTCGGATGATATTTCAAAATCATCCTCATCTTCATCATTTTCCTGCGGGCCATCAACGGAGACCATATTGATGGATAGAATAGAACGATGGATATCGCCAATACTCGTGTCAGAATCCCAAGAGAGGGAATCAGAAGACTCAGATCGTTCGTCTTCATCGAATTTTGAATCTTCATGGACTATGTTGATAAAGGAAGTAGGAGTAATGTAACCTAAACCACATTTTGTCCTTCCGTATTTTAATGGAGGAATTCGAACAGGCATTCTTCTTCCTTTTCCATTATTGAGACTGGTTCTAAAGTCATAACCCATATTCTTAATAATATTTTTGGATTGTTGACTATAGCGACGCAGTTGTAACCTTCCAGTATCGTCGTTTATGTCATCTTCTTCCAAGTTAGGAGGATTCTGGGGTCCTTTATAAAAGAAGATTGGATTTTCTCCCTTCTTTTTAGCAGGGACCACGAAGTATGATTTTTTTATGGATTCCAATGATACATCTGTATGAAGAGATTGAACAACCCCTATAGTTAGTGACTCTAAGCTATCTAACAATTGTAAATAACTTTGTACATGATCACAGACATCAATATACTGCAAAGGAGATGCTTCATTAATATTAGATACCGTATTTACAACAGAAGGCTGAGCCTTATCAGACTTAGTCAAATTAATGACAAAAAGGGGAGAGGAAGAGCGATCAGAAGTTTTGTTTCGATTAAGATCGATAACAAAAGGCTCAGAAGAGGTGAGCTCCCTTGAAGAAGATCGTGGATAAGTAGTACGTCCACTGACTGGAATGACTAGAGTATCTAATCTAGCCTGAGAAGATGGAGGGGGAGTGGTACGTCCACTGACAGGAATTATCAGTGAGCCTTGTGGAGCCTGGGCAGGTGATGGAGTAGTACGTCCATTGACAGGAATTATCAGTGAGCCTTCTTCAGATGATTTAACAGACTGCGGAGGAGTGATACGCCCTTTTACAGGAATAACAAAAGTGCCAACTTTTGCTATCTCATCATCATTATCCATAGCTTGCAAGACTTTTGAGTATTCATCTTTGTACATGCGAGCGTCATTGAAGTAAGCTTCAACTCCTTTGAATGGATAGAGATCTGCAACCTCCTTTTGAACTTCTCTATTATCATCAACGTATTTGAAACACTGATGAAGAGTCGAAGGAACGACATTATGTTCATGCAATGGGCTCCCCAACAGAGCATTGTATGAGCAACCATGATTGTCGATGATGTAAAAAGTAACTATAGTGCGAAGATCGCCTATTTGAAATTTGAGGCGAATCTTGCCCAAAGGCTCACTTTTTCCTTGATTAAATCCCAAGATGGTAGTGATAGTGCTGGAAAGGCTATGTACAGGTATCTTCAGTGCGTCTAGCATAGCTTTTGGCATAATACTGAGAGCAGATCCTGGATCAATCAAGAGACGATCAACCTTCATAGAATCAATATATCCTGTATGATATAAAGGACGGTTATGTCGATTATCCTCTAGCAGCATATCGTCCTGCGTAAAGGTAATGTTTGGAATAAATTCCAATACATTATGGCAATGAGAAACAGATTCTGTTTCCATCTTCTTGAGAAGAGTTAGGCAGGTTTCTGCTTGCAGCAGTGCTTCACTTAGAGTTTCTCGAGTCTCTTTAGAGAGGCGTAAGAGCTCAAAGATTGATAATTTGGCTGGGGTATTGGCTAGTTGAGCCAATATATTAAAATTATAAGGCTTTTCAAGTCCTGTAGGAGATGACTTCTTTAATGGTTTGTCAAAGCGGACTTGTTGTTTGCCTTTGTCAGCTGCTGTTGGTTTAGATGGAACTGTTTCAACAGGAACATTTAAAGGCTCTTCAGTAGAGACTGGTGTTGAAGCTGTAACCGGAGGAACGTCAGAAGTTTCTTCAGGAATCTCAGCATAATCTTTCAGATATATTTTTCCTGACCGAGTTCCAGCATGAACTTCAACTTCAGATTCTGGTTCAGGGTCTATGGAAACCATGTTGCAATTCTTTATCTTGCTCTTGGTTCTTTTATATTTGATGAGAGCTTTATTCCAGAAACCAAGGTCAACACGAGATTGATTATGTCTCATAGTGATGGCCAAAGGTGCTCGGAGTCCCTTGCCTGAGTTCAAACCAGGAGCAGTGGCTAGATCATAACCCATCTTCGCCATCAATTCACGAGATTGTGAACTGTATAGATGAAAAGTAGGCTTGTACCTATCTTCAAATTGAGGTACAGATTTTATCTCCGTAGGGAGTGAATTTCCTGCTGAGATGAAAGTAAAAGTTAAATAAAAATCGGGTGTGAAACTAGAAGTCACATTGCATGACTTAGTCTTCCCGAGCTTCTTTTTAGATGATGGAGTCTTCCGAGGAGAAGAGGAAGGCGTTTCAAACTCCGTCATTAAATCTGGATGAATCCACATGATCTCTCCCTTCTTGGTTGTGACAGGAACAAGTCCGTCATTCTGTGCTGGTGGGATGTTTACAACTTCGAGAGTTGCTTTGGGGATAGGAACAATCCCGCTTTCTACCATTAAGGGAGGGAAGTCACCGAACTGCATTGAAATTACATTTGCTGTGACTGTTTTGTCTTTGGGTGTTAATGTCACAGCTCCTGATTTAATCATCTCTTGAATCTTTCCTTTTAATACATAGCAAGACCGGATTGTATGACCCAGCATTCTATGATATGGACAGTATTTTGGATGATCTGTCTTATTGGCTTCATCAGGCTTTTTAATTTCTGGCAATTGAATCTTATTACCTTTGAGCAAGCATTCAAAGATACCCTGAACATCATCATCGTCGAAAGAATATTCTTCCTTCGGCCGAGGAGGTCTCTGTTGTTGATTTGTTGGAGCTGGAGTAGCTTGGGTAGTCTTTACCTTTTGACTACTGTTTTGGAGATTGACTTCAAGAGCTTCTTTTCCTTTGCGATTATTGGGTCGAGGACTATTGCTAGCACTCTGATTTGATTCCTTTGGAGCCATTTGTACCCCCAGACCCTTGAAGGTCTCAGCACTGACCTCGGCAGCCTTGGCACTGACAATGAAAGAAGGCCAATCTTGGAACTGAGTGGATCCTGTCCACATGCTGATAATTGGTAAGAGATTCGACTTGCAAGTGTCGATGGTAACAACATCGGGAGTTCCGAGAGGCATTTTGAGGGCTTCTCTTCTGAATCTTTCAATGAAGTCCTCGGTGGTTTCATTATTTTTCTGTTTAATTCTTATGAGGTCTGACATGGTCATGTCGTTAAGCCCTTCATAGAATCGTTCAAGAAACATTTGCTTGAAACCGACAAATGAGGTAATGCACCCATCAGGGAGACTTCTATACCATTCATAAGCCGTTCCTTTGAGACATCCAACGAACACCCGAGTAAGGAGGGCGTCACTTGGTTGCAATTGATCAGTCATTACTTCAAAATGATTAATGAACTGACTTGGGGAGGTTGTCCCATCAAAGAAAGAGATGGTCGGAGGTTTGTATTTTGGTGGATATGATACCTGCTTCCATTCTATCGGGTAAGGTTGCTTGATACCTAACCTTTGCAAACCATCCTTCTGTTTGAATGCCTCGAATTGAGTTCGGAGATTCTTTAACTCTTCAGAAACAATTCCAGAAGATTGGAGAGTTGTAACTTGTTGAGTATAATTGGGAGGGGGGACTGCAGCATATGTACCACCCCCAGCTCCAGACTGACTTGGAGTGGGTTGTACAGGAACATTAGATTGTACTCCCAGAATAGTAGAGGGTTCCGGGTTTGGAACAACAGGAGTATTTAATATAACTGGAGGAGCTGTCTGTTGGACTTGCTGAGTTTGATGCTGAGCTTGCATAAGAGTGTGCATAGCATTCAATGTATCTGCCATAGCTCGCAACTGTTGTTCTAAGGAAGAAATCTTTTGTTCATGAGCTTCGGTGCTAGTCGAAGGTTCATGATTGCCCTCTGCCATGTAAGTGGTAATCATTCGAGGAAGAGATGATGAAACAGTCTGTTCTGAATCATCACTGTGTGAATCAGTATCTTTCCCGGGGCTATTTATGGGAGTCAATACTGGAAAGTTAGATTCTCCAAGGAAGTCTTCTGTGATCTCCGGATTACCACTTGGATGAGAAGAAGAAGAGGCTCTGGCCAAGGCTTCGGTCCTGGATCGGGTGCCGAGATAAACACCATCTTCAGAGTCTGATATAGCATCAGACCGTATGCTACCCCCAATATTTCTGGAGGTCATGTTGACAGAAGCATAAAGAGGTTCATCTTCATCCAACATTGGTTCATATTGAATCCGTTCGAAAACAGATTGTCTTTTTGGTGAACAACAACATTGAATTACAACTCGAGGTTGGAAGTTGCAACCATGCTTTTTATGACAAATATGAGCAATATCATAACCTGACGGAGTGTCAATTCTCCGTTTATTTTGCAAATACTCCCGGAGATCTGTAGGAACAGATTGGGAAGTACTTGAAGATAGTTTCTGTGTAGAAACTTGTCTTTTGTTCTTCTGTCTTCTTGGTTCCTGAGTGTATAAAGACTGATTAATTTGAGCCACATAGTTCTTGGCATATTCTGCATCAGGGTCTAATATACTTGTCTCAGTGGAACCGAGACGATTCTGATTAAGCTTGTTACGAAGATCCGTAGGAGATCTGATTTTGATATCAGTCTTGGATACTTGTAATTTGCCTTTCTCAGATCGAGAAATTTGGAGAGAAGGAAGATGGGTATTATTCCGACTGGGAGTCGGTAATAATCCATCTTTAGAGGAATTAGCCAAAAGGCGTTTTCCTTTGTTTGATCTAGTAAGAGTACTAGTCAAATTAACTCCAGAGGTAAAGACCTTAGGAGTAGAGGAGTTGACTAAAGAGTCTTTCTCCTTGGTTGGCACAAGATGTGCAAGTTGAGGGAGAATCATTTGTATGTTCTGTGGAAGAGAACCCCCAGCCTGATTTTGAGAAACAGTCAAAGGACTGTATCTGTTAGCATACGCTGACTTCAATTTGGACTTCTGGTCATACGCTGCCTTTTTATTAGCATACGCTAGCTTTGGCTTAGCGTACGCTGCCTGCTGTTAGCTTTTGTACGCTGCCTTTGCCGTACACTGCCCTTTGAATACCATACGCTCAGAGTCATCAATGGCTAAAGAGCCGACTACTGTCGTAAGAGTAGAGGAAGAAGGGATTTTGACTTGTCCAGAGATGGTTTTCCTTGTACACGCTGACTTGGTTAAAGAACCAACTTTGTCAGTGTGACTAGGAGAAGCCACTATTGCCGTGTTCAAAGAAGCCAAATTGTGCTTCATGGAAGTTGAAGACATGTTCTTGTCAGCATGAGAAGTGACAGAAGCGTCTCGGACTGCTGCAGAAGACTTAGGGACATAGACGGAGCATCCCTTCTTCTTGGCAGCAGGAAGAGCGGAGGAAGCAGTGCGGCCCTCCTTCGCCTTGAGCATTTCTTCATAAGCCGATTGGTCGAATTGTACAACCATCGTCTTCTTCGTCAAGCCGATCGACGAAGTATCGCATTGAGTTGTTGCTATCTCGTTGGAGGAGACAGCTTTCCCCAGCAGAGTCGCCAATTTGTTTTCCATAAATAAATTTACTTTATTTATTTTGTATCTGAGAAAATTACAACTGTAGGAATCTAATCTAGAAGACGATTACTTTATCCCTTGGATGATGCGATGAAGAAGACTCGAACTTTGAAGAACTTGGACAGCAACTGGGCAATCTCTCTGTTCTCTCTGAAATTGACTGTAGTGTGTGATGAAGATGAAGAAACTCTCTTTTATAGAGTTCAGGATAACTGTCCTTAAGCATACGCTCAGGTAGTTACTTGACGTGTGCATAACTGCAGGGACGCGTGGCAAATTCTGATGGAGACACATTAGCGTGCGGTTGAAAGTAGTAGAGCATATTCAGGAGAGATTGATGGCATGAATGCCACATTGCATAACTTCTGAAGAAGTGGATAACTGAGTACAGGACACGTGAGAACGTGTATTAACTGCTCGTTGAAAATCATTCTGGACATAACTGCTGTGATACGCTGCCTTATAAGAAGAGTCATAAGCTAGCTTTGAAGGCACATGTCTTGCATACGCTTACTTGGACGGCATAGAACCATATAAAGCTAATACGCTCACATTATTGACAGGGAGTCGTATGGAAACTATACGCTCACTTGTATGGAATCCATACGCTCACTTAGTTGGAAGAAGTCGTATGGGATCCATACGCTCACTTAGTTGGAAGAAGTCGTATGGGATCCATACGCTCACTTAGTTGGAAGAAGTCGTATGAGATCCATACGCTAACTTAGTTTAAGAAATAAGTAGACACGTGGCATGTTTGAATAAGTAGACACGTGGCCGTCATCAATCTTCTTTGATACGCCATATCTTCCAATAACTGACAAAATCTTCTCGAGCGTCGTGACTGCGGATATGATGGCTGACAGACTGTCAAAACTGACAGTAATGATGGCTTTTACATTTATGAGAAATGCTGAGCTGTCCTCGTAAAAGACAAAACCGACTCTTCGAAAACATATACGACGGCTAGTCTCCATTGGACAGCTGTCTTTGCACGAAAGACGAAGTGTCAGATTCATCCTTTATTAAATATATGCTGTGCTGTCATCTCAGAAAATAATAAAATATTCACTGAGCGTACGGCCTTTGGATGAGCGTATGGCCTTGACTGAGCGTATAGCCTTGAGCGTATGACTTGAACTAAGCATATGGCTTTGAGCGTATGACTTGGACTGAGCGTATGGCTTTGAGCGTATGACTTGGACTGAGTCTTATGTCAGCGTGTCATAATTTTCACACCCTACAAATATTAGATAGACCATTTGGTTAAGAATCAAGTTTTGATTTAGCAAGGTAGTTTTATCTTAGCCACTTAATCAAAGTAGACTTGCTAGGCCAATCTCATAACAACCAAGATTAGCCATTACTCAATTCAACCTGGTCAGCCCGACAATATTACACTAGGAACAGAAGTACTGGAGAAACAATCAATTAACCAAAACTCTTCCTGAATCATCCAAAATTCTGATCGAGACAATGGATCCCATATACTAAACAACCACCTGTATTTCTCAAAGGCAAAATCCAACCACTCCTGGCTTCCCCACACTAGCCTTCTCCATCTATACACAACTCATAATAGACCCAGGAACATACTAGGATTCAATGCAAGTTGTACTGAACAGTAATTTTGATTCATTAAAAAAACATTCCAAACATAAACATCCCAATCAGCCATAACCCTGAACTTAATACAACCATATTGAATAAAAGAATACACAACCAAAGAAGAATCAGATTGGACATTCAAATAGTAAACATAGATAAGATTGCATTTGCTAAGCCAATTCCCTCCCATCGCATGCACACTGTAAGTACCACTGCACTGGACACAAATACGACACCCTGACACAGCTCTGGTCAACTGGACGCTGCTACGAGGCTTGTATAAAATTAAGCGAGTACGCACGGACACAACCACTAATTTGTACACAACTGCGGAACATATACCATGAACCGTACTCAACACGTATGGTATTAAAGTTTTGAACACGATCCAACATCCCCAAGAGCGACTCGATCGCACGCACAAAGCATATAAAAAACATGACAACCACTGAAATCACAGCCAATCAACCAATCACAAAAGAAATAACCAGAATGTAGAGTAGAATTACCTGAAGAGTTAGATTTGCAGCAAGAATACAACATGATTCGACACGAACATCTAGACTTCTCTGCAGTAATTCAACAACCAATTGTGCTCATCAATTTAGGTCTGAAATGCAAATCAATTCCTCTTGCTTTCTCGAGCTTCCAATTAGGCATTCAAAACAGCAAAGTAGAATTACTCACCGGTGATTTGTTAACCCCATTTCCTGTATTTCATATTTGTACTCGTAATTTGATTTTGGCACGTATTTTATTTTTTTGACTTGTGGACTCGGTTTCTCGTAAATGGGTTTTGGACCATGGCTTGGTTTTATTTTGTGGTGTTGGTTTGGTTTGGTTTGGTTCATCATGAGTGGAACACCTTAGCCTATTCTCCACCTCCATTCCATCACAACCACCCTCATTAAAACCTACCAACCTTTTCTCTCTCCTCCATAACTCCATTAATTTCTTACAACTTCTTCTTCTTCCTTCTTCCACACAACTCCCCAACCCATAGGCAAGTGCACCTTGCCATCAAATAAGCACCACTTTTTATTTGTCCATTAACTAGCTTAGGCCATGGAGAACAACTTTAGAACTTGATATTTTATGATTTGGAGCTTTCATTTTTCTAGATCTAGGTTTTAACTATTTTCGAAAATCCTTGGTTTTGATCCATTAAACTTCGATTTTTGCATTTTTTGATGCTTCCATGTGGAAGAGAATTCGATTTTACTCAAGTTAGAACTTTGAAAATCTAGATTTGGTTTTGATTTGGCTAAGTTATGAAGATTTGAAGTTTTTGGTGTTCTTGAGGAGCTCATCTCAGCCTTGGTGAAGGCTCTCGGCCAGTGCTCTTTAGCACTTGACCGTTTGTGCACCCCGGTCTGTGCTCTTTAGCGCATGGCCGATTGCGCATAGGCTCAGCCAGTGCTTTATGCTGCGCTGGATTGCGCTGGCGCAAGCTAGCCATGCGCAAGCCAGCCATGTGCAAAGTAACCCCTGCGCACTCGACCATTGAGCAGTCCATACCCTGCGCAGTCTACCCTTGTGCAATCCTCCCTTGTGCAATCCAATGGATGCGCAAGGCATCCCCTGTGCCCCTTTAACCCTGTGCCCCTTGACCCCCTGCGCAGTCTCCCCTTGCGCAAGGTAACCCTTGCGCAAGGCAACTCTTGCGCAGCTCTTCCATGCGCAGTACATACCCTGCGCAGCCCAACCCCTGACCCCCTTGCACAACCTACTTGTCTATAATAAATTGTTATTTTTTTAAGCTTGGCTCTTCTATAGTCCTATATATATTGGTATTTTATTAGATATTTTACGTCCATTTTATATCCTTATGCCTTTTGTCACGAACTGATTTTTACTTAATATGTTTGGAATGACTATTGTATATGGCATAGTATGACAAGGAACTAGCATAACACGACAGTGACCCGTAGTGGTGCACTCCTGATATGACCAACCTGACATGATAGTAGCCCGTCGTGGCGCACTCCTGACTTGACTTGACTTGTAACTTGTAACTTGACTCGTATAATCAACTTGACACCGTGGGTGCTCCTGCTTGCTTGCTTATACAATCCACTTGTCTTGTCTTGCATCATGTCTAGGACGTGACTTTCTGGGTACCACGGCCAGGGACTCGCGCTAAATTGGATTAGGCTAATTATTAGATCAAACTAGAACATGGAAAATTCCCAGTCACAGGCAATCTCGTTATCTGGGCGCTTTAATGGACTTGTAGCTTGTCGACGAGTAGAGCATATTTCTAGCACACTGTCATGTGTTGCACCCTCTAAGTCACCTAAGGGTACATTTGTCTCCCGGGCAATGTACCCACCTATAACTCTCAACCCGCGGAAGGATAACTGGATGGTCTGCAGGGCTTGGGACTGGAAATTTTTACTTGCATCTTGTTAGTAATTAGGCTTGTGATAACCCTAGTTAGTTAAAGTAGTAAGCCGTAGTACTTGCTTGGCCGATTGTGAATGAATGGTGTCCAGCTCTGTCTAAGTCTTGTCTAGCCCCTGTACTTGGAACTCTTGATCATGATTGTTTTACTTATCTCTAACGATAAATGGGTAGAGACAGTGAGCTATTCAGGCGATGGGGTACAATCCCGGTCCTTGTTTGGTTTAAGGATTGTAACCTGGCTCCCGGAATGGTTCCACGTCCCTAGTCCTTTATCGCTCTGTGTACTTTTATTACTTGTACTTTTCTTTTATTCTTTATGTTCTGATATGCTGGCTTTTGTTCTTATTTGTGGCCTCCTTGTGGCACTTGCTCTTTCTGGGGTTTGACCCAGCTGGTTTTGTGTGGCCAGATTTCGGAGCAGCTCCCGAGGATCTACCAAGCTTCCAGCCCAATGGTGAACACTAGACGGAACCCGGGCTACGAGTGGGTTTTTCCTTTTTGTTTCACCCACTTATATGTAAATTTATTCTTTTGAGGCGTTTAGCCGACGAGCACCTGTTAGCTCGATGCACATTTACTTACTGTCTGCCTACGGGCTATAGACATGATTAACAAATCCTAGGGTTGATCATGTATGACCGAACTCTTGCTAGTCCTATCATTTTGTACGACTAGCTTCATGATCATCCAATATATAATATTTGGGACGCCTTATATATATATTTGATGCTCTAATATCTTGTAACTCTGTTAATTGCTTGAGATTGAGACAATAGGTTTGACCTTAAGAGACTGCTGGCTTGTAGTAAACCCTCATATCCAGACAGCCGTGACCGTATAGTTGAGATGTATTCTATTTCAATATACGTAGCTGGCTATGTCTGCCCCCGCTCTCCAGTATTCTGGTTCTGGGGCGTGACATGGTTTAAATGGTGGCCCATGCAGGTCTTGTCAATCAAAAAATGTGAGGGTTTACCGAATAGATGTCTCAATCAATATTCGCCCTTGATCTCTGCTCGTATCTTCAAATTCCTGAGATTCTTGACCTGATCACATGCTTGTATCATTGATCTGTCCTGGTCCTTTCCTTACTGTTCCCTATGTCGTTTTCTTTAGCGGCATTGCTCCCGAACCTGCCAACCAGCCAGAGGAAGCTCAACAAGCACCCCAGCGCCAAGAAGATCAAGCTCAGCACTCTGGAGTAGCCTCCCGAGTTATGCTTCCCGAAGGCTCGGAACCTCCAGTTCAGGCAGCTCCGCCTGTTCAACCAGCTAGACAGGATGAGGGACCTTTGGTAGGGCTTATCAGAGAACTGCTTACATCCCAAGATCGTCGAGGCGACGCCTTGCACCAGGAAGTTCATGATGCACTAAACCGAGGAGGTCCCCAAGGGAATCAGGCGGCCAACAGTTTCAAGCGCTTGAACCCTCCATTCTTTGACGGCAGTGAAGATGCGATTGCCGCGGACGCTTGGCTTCAGGATACCGAGGTGGTTCTAGAAGCAGCTAGGACACCTGAAAATGAGAAGGTGGCAGTGGTACGGCTACAGTTACTAGACTTGGCTCGCGATTGGTGGGCAGCTCAGGCCATGGGGTTAGCGGCACCAGTTACTTGGGCGACGTTCAGAGAGAGATTCCAAACAAAGTACTTTGATGCGGTGGCACGGTACGACCTACAGACCCGTTTCACCAACTTGAAGCAAGGAGGCAGAACAGTCGACAGTTATGCATCTGAGTTTTCTAGACTCAGTAGGTTTGCCCCCACCTTGGTGGCGACCGAGTTTGATAGGGCCCAGCGATTCCAGCAGGGGCTGCATTTGAAGATCTTGTTGGCTGTTGAACAGTTCGAGCACCAGACGTTCGATACAGTATTGAGGGCAGCTAGGAGGCATGAGTACACCTCCCAGAGGATCGTGGATAGGACCGGAGGCAGGAAGCGGTCCCACAGTCAGATGCACCAATCATCAGCTCCAGCCCCGGCAGCTAGGGGATTGACCATTGGAACTCCGAGGCGGGCGGCCTCAGTGACGTCGATTCAGCATTCAACCCCGACGTATCCGTAGCAGCAGAAGCAGAAGCAGTCTTCCGCGGTGGGATGTTCGCATTGCGGGAAGCCGGGCCATGTAGTGGCAGAGTGTCGTTGGGCGCAGGGATTGTGCCTGGCTTGCGGAGGAGCAGATCATAAGATAGGGACCTGCCCGAATAGGGGAGGTCCATCATCATCCAACCTTTCTAGTTCTTCGGTGAGAGGACCAGCCCCAGTTCCAGTCCAGCAGCAGCAGCAACAGCAGTACCCGAGGCCATTGGCGCCCCAGGCCCAGGCCTTCCAGCAGCAGTTCACCCAGGCTCCAGCACAGAGTCGGCAGAGGGGTTCCCAGCAGAGAGGACCCGCAGCTAGAGGTCAGGCTATGATGATAACCATGGAAGAAGAAGTTGCACCAGGTGAGGTAGTGGCAGGTACTATTCTCGTCAACACCTTTCCAGCATCTGTATTATTTGATTCTGGTGCATCGCATTCATTCATGTCTGCACGATTCGCGACACGAATAGGATTGGAGCCCGAGTCATTATCAGTGAGGCTCAATTTACTTACTGGTAATGGTCTTGTATGAGTAGATCGAGTGTTTTCCTCGTATCGGATCGTAGTTAGCGGTAGAGAGTTCCCCGCTAGGCTCATAGAGTTCCCTATGGCAGACTCTGATGTAGTCCTAGGCATGGATTGGTTGAGGAACCATTATGCTAGGATAGACTGCCATGTTGGCAGAGTTGTCTTTAGTATTCCCGGAGAGCCAGAGTTTTCATTTTCCAGAGGCATAGTAGAGCCATCTCCTCCAGTATTACGGATGGCAGTAGCAGCAGTGCAGTTGCCCCGGATAGTTGAAGAGTTTCCAGATGTCTTCCCAGAGGAACTTCCAGGGATGCCACCAGAGCGGGAGATCGAGTTCACCATTGACTTGATTCCCTGGACAGCACCAGTATCAGAGCTAGTCTACAGAATGACGCCTTCAGAGTTGGAGATTTTGTACAAGATGATTGAAGAACTTAGAACCAAGGGATTCATTCGTGCTAGTAGATCGCCTTGGGGAGCCTCGATGCTTCTTGTGAAAAAGAAGGATGGTACGTCCAGGCTATGTGTTGATTATCGTACCTTGAACTCAGTGACAATCAAGAACAGATACCCTCTTCCAAGGATAGATGACTTGTTTGATCAACTCAAAGGGGCTTCAGTTTTCTCAAAGATAGACTTGGGGTCAGGATACCACCAGATCAGAGTCAGAGAGCAGGACATCCCGAAGACGGCGTTCAGATCGAGGTACGGGCATTGGGAGTTTCTAGTTATGCCTTTTGGAGCGACCAATGCGCCGACAGTGTTCATGGACCTCATGAACCGTATTTTCATGCCTTACTTGGATCAGTTTGTGATAGTATTCCTTGATGACATCCTGGTCTACAGCAAGAGTAAAGCAGAGCACGAGCAGCATCTCAGAGTTGTCCTCCAGATTCTCAGAGAGCACCAGTTGTACGCAAAGTTCAGTAAATGTGAGTTCTGGCTCGATCGTATTTCTTACTTGGGTCACATCATTACCAGAGGAGGAGTGGAAGTGGATCCCCAGAAGATTGTGGCTATCGAGGCATGGCCAGTACCCAGCTCAGTGGCAGAAGTTCGCAGCTTTCTTGGATTGGCCGGCTACTACCGGCGGTTCGTCTCTGATTTTGCAAGGATTTCAGCACCGATGACCCAGCTGACCCGCAAGGATGTGCCGTTCGTTTGGACAGCAGAATGTCAGGAATCATTGGAGAAGTTGAAGCAAGGTTTGAAAACGGCTCCCATTCTCACCCTTCCAGATGGGATCGAAGGATTCACAGTTTATTGCGACGCTTCAGGAAGAGGATTGGAATGTGTTTTGATGCAGTATGGGAAGGTAATTGCTTATGCGTCACGTCAACTCCGTGATCATAAGAAGAATTACCCGACCCACGACTTGGAGCTAGAAGCAGTTGTATTTGCACTTAAGTTGTGGAGGCACTACTTGTACGGAGACAGAGTGGAGATATTTATTGATCATAAGAGCCTGAAGTATGTTTTCACCCAGAAGGGCCTTAATATGCGGCAGAGAAGATGACTCGAGCTACTTGTGGACTATGATGTGGACTTGCAATATCACCCAGGGAAGGCCAATGTGGTAGCAGATGCGTTGAGCAGGAGAGCCGGAGTCTACCTTCTAACAGCGCAACCAGAGCTATTGGCAGATCTTCAGAAGATGGGAATTGAAGTGATTCTTCCTTCCAATGTGGCCTTGATGGCCAGCCTACAGATTCAGTCCACCGTAGTTGAGAGGATCCGGACCGCACAGTTAACATATTCCAAGATTCAGCGGCTCAGAACAGAGTACGAGGCAGAGAGAAGGCCAGAGTTATGTATTCATGAGGATGGTACGCTTCGACACGGCACGCGTCTTTGTGTACCCAGTGGAGATGTCAGACAGGAAGTCATGGCAGAGGCTCACAGTTCGCAGTATTCCATCCACCCAGACAGCACGAAGATGTACCGAGATATTCGTCAACACTTTTGGTGGAATGGTATGAAGAGGGAGATAGCCCGGTATGTCTCTCGATGTTTGGTTTGCCAACAAGTCAAGGCTGAACATCAGAGGCCAGCTGGACTTCTTCAACCCTTGCCGATCCCAGAATGGAAATGGGAACACATAACCATAGATTTCGTGACTGGGTTATCCAGATCTCCGGCAGGCAGAGATGCTATTTGGGTCATTGTCGACAGGCTTACCAAGGTGGCACACTTTCTTCCATTTAGAGTTGGACAGTCGACGGTGCAGCTAGCAGAGATGTATCTCAGGCAGATCGTCCGACTTCACGGAGTGCTAGTCAGCATAGTATCAGACAGGGATACGAGATTCACATCGCACTTCTGGCGCAGTCTTCATCAAAGTTTGGGAACTCGTCTCAAGTTCAGCTCAGCGTATCATCCGCAGACAGATAGGCAGTCAGAGCGTACTATACAAACTCTCGAAGATATGTTGCGGTCGTGTACCCTTGACTTCGGTGGTTCGTGGGAGGATCACCTTCACCTGGTGGAATTTTCGTACAACAATAGTTTCCAGGCCAGTATCCAGATGGCACCCTTCGAGGCTCTATATGGCAGGAAGTGCAGATCCCCGTTAGCATGGGACGATGTCAGAGAGAGGCAGATGCTCGGTCCAGAACTGATTTTTCAGACGATTGAAGTGGTCAGGAGAGTCAGAGATCACCTTCGAGTTGCTCAGGATCGCCAGCGCCATTGGGCCGATGCTCATCGGCGTCCCTTAGAATTTGCTGTCGGCGACCATGTATTCCTTAGGATCTCGCCTACCCGTGGCGTCATTCGTTTTGGCGTACGGAGAAAGCTTAGTCCTAGGTATATAGGGCAGTTCGATATTCTAGAGCGAGTAGGCGATGTGTCCTATCGTCTCGCTCTTCCACCGTCGCTAAGTGAGGTACATGATGTATTCCATGTATCCCAATTAAGACGGTACATTCCGGACCCGAGCCATATCCTAGATCATTCAAAATTGGTTATTGGTACCAACCTTTCGTATGAGGAGAGGCCCGTGTCTATTTTGGACCGAAGGGAAAAGACGCTCAAGAATAAGACTATTAACTTAGTCCGTGTTGCTTGGGGTCATCACTCTCTAGGTGAGTCAACGTGGGAGCGTGAGGACGACATCCGATCGCGATATCCCTACCTGTTTGACTCGTGAGGTATAATGTCTTTCTTATGCCTTACGCTTTCCCTTTCCTTGCTTGCATTGTATGATTGTATGATTGAACTGCTTAGTGTAGCTTGCCTGTGCTTAGTATAGCTTGTCGTGGCAATCTCTAGCTCCTTGATTAAATTCCGAGGACGAAATTCTTTGAAGGTGGGTAGAGTTGTCAACCCCATTTCCTATATTTTGTATTTGTACTCGTAATTTGATTTTGGCACGTATTTTATTTTTTCGACTTGTGGACTCGGTTTCTCGTAAATGGGTTTTGGACCATGGCTTGATTTTATTTTGTGGTGTTGGTTTGGTTTGGTTTGGTTCATCATGAGTGGAACACCTTAGCCTATTCTCCACCTCTATTCCATCACAACCACCCTCATTAAAACCTACCAACCTTTTCTCTCTCCTCCATAACTCCATTAATTTCTTACAACTTCTTCTTCTTCCTTCTTCCACACAACTCCCCAACCCATAGGCAGGTGCACCTTGCCATCAAATCAGTACCACTTTTTATTTGTCCATTAACTAGATTAGGCCATGGAGAACAACTTTAGAACTTGACATTTTATGATTTGGAGCTTTCATTTTTCTAGATCTAGGTTTTAACCATTTTCGAAAATCCTTGGTTTTGATCCATTAAACTTCGATTTTTGTATGTTTTGATGCTTCCATGTGGAAGAGAATTCGATTTTACTCAAGTTAGAACTTTGAAAAT
This sequence comes from Iris pallida, assembly GCA_029216955.1. Lineage (NCBI taxonomy): Eukaryota > Viridiplantae > Streptophyta > Magnoliopsida > Asparagales > Iridaceae > Iris > Iris pallida. The sequence continues at coordinate 1,897,723 of JANAVB010005600.1, forward strand.
CTAGATTTGGTTTTGATTTGGCTAAGTTATGAAGATTTAAAGTTTTTGGTGTTCTTGAGGAGCTCATCTCAGCCTTGGTGAAGGCTCTCGGCCAGTGCTCTTTAGCACTTGACCGATTGTGCACCCCGGCCTGTGCTCTTTAGCGCATGGCCGATTGTGCATAGGCCCAGCCAGTGCTTTGCGCTGTGCTGGATTGCGCTGGCGCAAGCTAGCCATGCGTAAGCCAGCCATACGCAAAATAACCCCTGCGTACTCGACCATTGCGCAGTCTACCCTTGCGCAATCCTCCCTTGCGCAATCCAATTGATGCGCAAGGCATCCCCTGTGTCCGTTTAACCCTGTGCCCCTTGACCCCCTGCGCAGTCTACCCTTGCGCAAGGTAACCCTTGCGCAAGGCAACTGTTGTGCAGCTCTTCCATGCGCAGTACATACCCTGCGCAGCCCAACCCCTGATTCCCTTGCACAACCTACTTGTCTATGATGAATTGTTATTTCTTTAAGCTTGGCTCTTCTATAGTCCTATATATATTGGTATTTTATTAGATATTTTACGTCCATTTTATATCCTTATGCCTTTTGTCATGAACTGATTTTTACTTAATATGTTTGGAATGACTATTGTACATGGCATGGTATGACAAGGAACAAGCATAACACGACAGTGACCCGTAGTGGTGCACTCCTGACATGACCAACTTGACATGATAGAAGCCCGTCGTGGCGTACTTCTGACTTGACTTGACTTGTAACTTGTAACTTGACTCGTATAATCAACTTGACACCGTGGGTGCTCCTGCTTGCTTGCTTGTATAATCCACTTGTCTTGTCTTGTATCATGTCTAGGACGTGACTTCCTGGGTACCACGGCCAGGGACTCGTGCTAAATTGGATTAGGCTAATTATTATATCAAACTAGAACATGGAGAATTCCCAGTCACAGGCAATCTCGTTATCTGGGCGCTTTAATGGACTTGTAGCTTGCCGATGAGTAGAGCACATTTCCAGCACACTGTCATGTGTTGCACCCTCTAAGTCACCTAAGGATACATTTGTCTCTCGGGCAATGTACCCACCTATAACTCTCAACCCGCAGAAGGATAACTGGATGGTCTGCAGGGCTTGGGACTGGAAATTCTTACTTGCATCTTGTTAGTAATTAGGCTTGTGATAACCCTAGTTAGTTAAAGTAGTAAGCCGTAGTACTTGCTTGGCCGATTGTGAATGAATGGTGTCCAGCTCTGTCTAAGTCTTGTCTAGCCCATGTACTTGGAACTCTTGATCATGATTGTTTTACTTATCTCTAACGATAAATGGGTAGAGACAGTGAGCTATTCAGGCGAAGGGGTACAATCCCGGTCCTTGTTTGGTTTAAGGATTGTAACCTGGCTCCCGGAATGGTTCCACGTCCCTAGTCGTTTATCGCTCTGTATACTTTTATTACTTGTACTTTCCTTTTATTCTTTATGTTCTGATATGCTGGCTTTTGTTCTTATTTGTGGCCTCCTTGTGGCACTTGCTCTTTCTGGGGTTTGACCCAGCTGGTTTTGTGTGGCCAGATTTCGAAGCAGCTCCCGAGGATCTACCAAGCTTCCAGTCCAATGGTGAACACTAGGCGGAACCCGGGCTACGAGTGGGTTTTCCCTTTTTGTTTCACCCACTTATATGTAAATTTATTCTTTTGAGGCGTTTAGCCGACGAGCACCTGTTAGCTCGATGCACATTTACTTACTGTCTGTCTACGGGCTGTAGACATGATTAACAAATCCTAGGGTTGATCATGTATGACCGAACTCTTGCTAGTCCTATCATTTTGTACGACTAGCTTCATGATCATCCAATATGTAATATTTGGGACGCCTTATATATATATATTTGATGCTCTAATATCTTGTAACTCTGTTAATTGCTTGAGATTGAGACAATAGGCTTGACCTTAAGAGACTGCTGGCTTGTAGTAAACCATCATATCTAGACAGCCGTGACCATATAGTTGAGATGTATTCTATTTCAATATACGTAGCTGGCTATGTCTGCCCCCGCTCTCCAGTATTCTGGTTCTGGGGCGTGACATGATTGGATCTAATTTTCTCTGATCTCCAATCAAATGGCCGATCACCGCTCCTCAAGTTCAAGATCTGACCGAATCGAATCAATATAGGAAAACTTGGTTCGGATCCAAGAATTTAACTATGATGATCAAACGAATTCAAGAAATCACAGATTTAAAAGTAGATTCATATCTCTACAGAGCATAGAACAAATTCTTCAAGGGATTGATCGACTGACCTAGATTAACAGAGACAGGAATTTATCGTACTGAAGAAGAAGAGTCGTCCATTGCTGTCGATCCGTCATGGCGGTGGTTCTCCACTCTGAGATTCCGTCGATATGAAGTATGGAAGATTCCGATCAGAAGATGATCAAATTGACTTGAACCAACTATAAGGATCGATCGAACATACAGAAGAACCGAATCGAATTGATCCGAAAAAGTAAAGATCGATTCTGATGTTGTCGTCGCCATTGTCGTCGAAATCCTCGTCTTCATTTACTGGAGAAAGAAACTGGGGTGGAGTTGCTACCGAGTTAGAAGTTCGAAGAAGCGGAAACGTCAATCACTATCGCCATCTTCTCCATCTACAAGCCGTCGACGAGAATTAGGGTTAGGATGCGGAGAGGATTTGGGGATGAGCTTATGAGTTCTCAAGCTTTCGAGAGAGAGGAAGAGTGAATGGCTGAATGAAATTAACTAACAGAGAATAAATAGTGGCTTGAACATTTCCACTTAAATCCCTCCACCATTTGGAGTTTTAACACAATAGTCCCGCCCCTTTTCAATAATTGCTAAAGTATCCAAATTTAAGTTAGAAATTTGTTATGAGGTTTGAAAAAATGGGGACCACTCCAAATGGGTTGAAACAAACTAGGAATTTTCTCCCAAATCATAAATTCGAATTTTTCTCCAAAAATAGTCACGAGGATTTATTATTTTGAAATTCAAAATAAACAAATCAATCATTTAATCAAAAGATAGATTTAAAATTTTCTGAATATTGAAAAAGTGGGGCAATATGTAGCACCCAATTTTCTGAAATTGGGATATTTTTGAAAATTTATTATTTTTATTATTTATTAGTGGTATTTTAGTCATAATATGATTTTTTGGGTGATTTTAGTTAAGTTAAACCATTTTCTAAGTCATGACTTATGACTTTGTGATTTACTAGTATAACCCGAGTGTAAACCCTAGAGATTTGATAACCTAGAGACTAACCATGATCATGTGAGCCTAGCCATAGGTTTAGAATTATTTAGAATTATTTGTGATTTTCTAGGATTTATTTAGAATTATTTGTATTTATGTGTTTTTATTATTATTTAATTAATTGATTAGTGTCATGTTAGTCCCTAACCTAGTTTAGCCTAATCTAGGGGTTAGCCACTAAACTAGAAGACTAAGTATAGGTATTTACTTTATGTTGTAAATATCTTAGGATTGAAATATCTAGATATTTACTTTTGAAATATTTCTTGAAACCTAGAAATATCTTCAACCCTTTACCTAGAAGTCTTTGCCTTCACCATGAAGCAACCCAAGGACACCCCCTACCCCCATGGCAGCCAAGGCACCCCCCCTAGCAGCCACCATCCTATATAATCCCCTTACATTAATTCATGATCAATTTACATGAATTTTAATCCTAGAAAATTCCCATTTCTTCACAAGACCACAACTTGATCAATTTTGATCCAAATCACCTCTAGTTTCTTGCATTGGACTCCCCTACACTAGAGGGTACTAGTTAGGGCCTGCTATTGAGGATTTGAGGGGCTTTGGGCATCACCAGGTGGAAGGACACCCCCCCTCTTTCATTGATTTCCATTCGAAATACACAAATAGGTAAATGCACATAAACCTTGTTAATATTGTGTTTTCTCTTCATATTTGCATGCATCTAGGTACTAGGGAACTGTGGGTCAAGTTTGGTAGGAGTTCGTGTCCATTTCGTGTCCGTATCGGACACGTATCGGTGTTTTAAATAAGGTGTTCGATGAAATGTTTGTGAGAAGTAAATTGTGTTAAATTTAGATTCTAATTAAATGGAAAATTAATTTATTATATGTATATCACTAATCCTTTGGACTGAGTCAAAGTTTGGATGTTTTTGTATCCAAAATGGACACGCACACACGCGCACAGGCCCCGTACCCATGCCCTGCTACCCGATACATAATTCTCCCTGTACACGACACAAGACACGACCATTTTTGGTCAGCACCTAGGGGCAATGACTGTCATTGAGCACACGAAATTTCAGGCAAAACCATCGAGTGGTTAGAGAGAAATCGGGGCTGCACCGATTCTCAACTGACTGTGCACACACGAAAGTCCCCACTGATATGCGCTTCGCACGTGGACACGCGACCACGTGGACACGATACAGACACGTGTTCACGAACACCTAGACCTACCCTAGCTATGGACACGTGTACGACACTTGTGGATGTGTGTGTCGTGTCCTAGAGCTAGGTGCACGCGTGCACGACGCGGTGACATTTCCTGTGTCCTGGGTTTACCCGATTGGGTTTTTCACGAGATTGACACGTTGTGTCGTGTCGAGACTGTGTCTCAGGCACCCTAGAAGCTAGGGGACACCTAGGGACACTGTTACCAACCCTTGGTTGGGGACCATAGTCGAGTTTAGGGGTTGGTTTTGGGTTTACCCTAACCCACTGTCACTGTATAGTATTTCCTGTTTTATTCAGTATTTAATTTGAATTTTAAATTGGTTTATATGTATATATATACGTATATTAGTGTGTATGTATACTGTATATATATGTATATATGTATGTGTGTGTGTATGTGAGTATGTGAGTGTATATATGTGGGTGCAGGTATAGATATAGGTATGTGTGTATATATCTATATATGTATATATGTAATGTATGTGTGTGTTGTGCCCTTTCTCAGTTTTCCTGAGAACAGAAACCCCCCCTGTCACAGTGTCTTCACACCCCCTCACCCATTCTCATTACTCTTTCCCTCTCTCACTATCTATATATATATATACATATTAGTATATATATATGATTGTATGTTATATATATATATTATATATAGTGTAAATATATATATTGATATATATGAGTAGAGTATAAATATGTATATATATAGGGGTGTGTGTGTGTGTTATTGTGTGTGTGTGGGGGTTTAGTTTCCTGTTCCAGGAAACTGAAACCTCCCCCCCTTTTTTTGTGTATCAATAAAACTATCTCTCTCACTTTTCTCTCTATATATATATATATATATATATATATATATATATATATATATATATATATATATATATATATATATATTGTATATTATATATATATATATGTTGTATATATGTATGTTTTTATATATGTATTTGATATGGTATCTATATATTTATATTTATGGTATATAAGTAGTATATAGGCTATAGGCCTATGTATAGACATATTGTATATATATATATGTATAATGTATAGATGTATGTATATATATATATATGTGGTATAGAGATGGATATCAATGTGATATTAGCCTATGGTATTCATTATGAGCCTATGGCTATGAGATTAGGTTTTTGACCTTCGTTTGACTAGTGTTGACCAAAGTCAACCTTAGGTCAAACTTGACCTAATTACCTTGTTGACTAGTCTTTGTTTGACCAAAACCTTAGTTAGTCTAAGTTTGACCTAGACTTGACCTAGCTTGATCATGTTGGCTAGTATTTGACTAGTTTGACCTAGTTTGACTATTAGAGTTGACCAAGAGTTGACTTTTGACCAGATTGACCTAGAATCATGTAGTATGCATTCTATACTCTAATTTTACCATTGTGGATATATTGTGACCTGTTTTACTCTAAATAGGACTCTGTGACACCAGTTCAGACATCTATTCATATCATTCATACAGGATGACAGGCGAGTACATTCTCTGATCTTTTCATACTTGTTAGGACTTATATTCTTGCTTTAGATTACTTTACATGATGCTGTCACGTCATTATCACGGATTGGTACTATATGGATCTTGTCATGCGATGTTATCTCCCTCGGGGTGCATCAGATACAGTTGTCATGTGCTTTTTACGAACATCTTGTATTTCATGTACACCGCTTTCATGTATACTCTTGTGCAATCTTGTACTCTCATGATCACGTGAGCAAACATGATAAAAACCTCTTGTATAAAGTAACGTAACCTGACTGGACCTGTTGAAAATATTACAGATGATGATGGTGACTGTCCTACCTTCTATGGGACACATGAGGGTGACCTTCAGGAGCCTGAGGAGCATCTAGCTCAGTAGAGGGTGCCTAGTCTAGTCTAGTGTTTACAGTTTTCATTTGTATCGGATTGTTCCGATTGTTAGTTGTGACTTAGTTATATTTCAGGTTTTGTACTTATTTGTATTGGACATCTGCTTTGTGTGGTGTGATAACTCTATATATATTCAGTTCTTCCTTTCATCTGATTCCATATCATGTTCTATCTTTCCTAGACTTGTGCTTGAGATATAGAGTTGAGATGTTATGTTATACCTCCGTGCAGAAATGACAGGTTTATATATCTTATTGTTAGATGTTAGTTGTTATAGATGACCTATACAGCGTTCTACCGCCGATACTGCGCCGTAGGCTGGACGTATCCACATTCTCGTGCCCCTAATCAGGGTGCGGGTCGTGACACGTTTTTGTGGTAGCCCATGCAGGTCTGTGTCGTAATTAGTGCGATCTCGTAATGGTGCTCGACTTAGAGTACTAATTACGAGCCTGCAATTAGGACGTAGGACTTAGGACATGATAGGAGTTTCTCAATCACACCTAGGAAATTTTCGATCTTTTGATTATCATGATTACTTCTCTTGTATTAATTTAACTGTCCTTCCTTGATAAATCTACTCATGTGCCATATTGACCTCTTTGTTTCAATTCGTCTCCAGGATGACGAAGACGCACCCGCAGGCCACTGGATCGAGTAGTTTGCCTGAGAGATCTGATCAGGCAGAGGAGGAGGTTCACGAGACTGCCCCCAGTGATTCTACTATTCTGGAGACCCAGGCAGTTGCACAGGGAGGTCTACCACCTCCACCCCAGAGGGTTACGACCGTTGTTCCGGAGATACTGCCGCCACCACCACCGGTACCGACGGATACGCATCATATGTTCCTTCTCCTTCAGCAGATGATGGAGACACAGCGGGCCCAGGCAGAGGCGTGGCAGCGCCAGTCGGAGGCGTCACACCGACAGATCGAGATGCTGAGGCAGAGTATGGAGAACTCGCATCAGCTTGCCCTAGCAGCAGTAGAGAGAGTAGTACCGGGTACGGTGCAGGGCTCTACTGGCCAGCAGCCGTACCAGCAGCAGTCCAGGCCGGGGACAGTATTGGACTTCAGGAAGATGAGCTCCAGGGACTTCACAGGCACGGAGGGCATCCTCTATGCAGACGACTGGCTAGAGGATGTACAGCGGAGCATGGAGCTGGCAGAGCTTCCTAGAGCGCTTTGGGTTTCGGTTGCAGCCAGCCGATTCTTCGACATTGCGCTGACATGGTACCACACGGATCCTCGTGCGTCGGTGAGAGGGCTGACTTGGGAGAACTTCCGGAGGCTCTTCAAGGAGAAGTTCTTTTCGGACGTGGCTCTTACAGCATTGGAGGGCCAGTTCGTGGGTCTAGTGCAGGAGAACTCGTCGGTGGACGAGTATGCAGCTGAGTTCTTCCGCCTTAGCAGGTTCGCTCCCGATATGATCCAGGATGAGGGGCAGAAGGCTCGTAAGTTCCGTAGGGGACTTATTCATGTAGTGCACACCCGCACCTCGGGACGCCGTGATGCGACGTTCGATCAGATATTGATGGACGCACAGATTGCAGAGGAGGACTTCGGCCTCAAGCCGAAGAGAGGCAGTGATACCTTAAGGGCTAGTTCTAGTGCAGGGCCAGCCAAGCGCCCTCACATACAGCAGAGGCCAGTTCTGCAGCCGTTTCAGGGACAGGGACATATACTTCACCAGCAGGCACCCAGGCAGCAACAGCACCCTATGTGTAACTTCTACAAGAAACAAGGTCACGGATGGGACGACTGCAGGAAGAGACAGGGCCTGTGTTTGCTTTGTGGTTCAGCAGAGCATCAGTTGAAGGAGTATCCCAAGAGCTTGGCACGATTGGCTCAGGCAGCAGCAGGAGCTAGGGCTCCGATAGGACAGCAGACGGGACCATCGTTGCAGACTCAGCAGCAGAGGTTTGTCCAGCATCAGCAGCAGGCCAAGGGAGGCCAGCCGGGGCGAGCTTTCGCCATGGCAGTCGATGATGCACAGACAGAGGGAGAGCTGATTGCAGGTTCCAACCTTTTCGATTCTATTTCCGCATTTGTCTCCTTATAACTGTCTTGGAATTTCGATTCTATCTGTTCCTTATAGTTGATAAATTTTGTTTGGATATTTCATTGTGAATTATTTTCTTCTGAGATAAGTCGTATGGGCTAGGTCGTCTCAATCATGGGATCTAGAGTCTTCTATAGTCATGTTAGCTGGCATAGTGAGGACATATAGTCGGATTTTGGACGTATTTCTCGGGTGTGGGAATTTAAGGTTTTCGCGGCCAGGCATGCGGCAATGCAAAAATTTTAAATACCATGATTCTAGAGGTATGTACCTTAGTCGAGGACTCTGTGAATATCGTAGCCTTGCTCACTAGCATGACGAAGATTTCGAATATCATGATTTTGGACAGACGCATATGATTATCGGACTGTGTGTTTGAGACTGTGATTGTTGGGGTGTTTGACCTAGAAGGAGTATGACCATTCTAATTTCGAGGACAAAATTTTCTAAGGAGGGTAGACTTGTAGCACCCAGTTTTCTGAAATTGGTGTATTTTTGAAATTTTTTTATTTTTATTATTTATTAGTGGTATTTTAGTCATAATATGATTTTTGGGTGATTTTAGTTAAGTTAAACCATTTTCTAAGTCATGACTTATGACTTTGTGATTTACTAGTATAACCCGAGTGTAAACCCTAGAGATTTCATAACCTAGAGACTAACCATGATCATGTGAGCCTAGCCATAGGTTTAGAACACCAAATTAGTAATTTTTGGCCTAAAGGGTATTTTGGTAATTTTCTAGGATTTATTTAGAATTATTTGTATTTATGTGTTTTTATTATTATTTAATTAATTGATTAGTGTCATGTTAGTCCCTAACCTAGTTTAGCCTAATCTAGGGGTTAGCCACTAACCTAGAAGACTAAGTATAGGTATTTACTTTATGTTGTAAATATCTTAGGATTGAAATATCTAGATATTTACTTTTGAAAAATTTCTTGAAACCTAGAAATATCTTCAACCCTTTACCTAGAAGTCTTTGCCTTCACCATGAAGCAACCCAAGGACACCCCCTACCCCCATGGCAGCCAAGGCACCCCCCCTAGCAGCCACCATCCTATATAATCCCCTTACATTAATTCATGATCAATTTACATAAATTTTAATCCTAGAAAATTCCCATTTCTTCACAAGACCACAACATGATCAATTTTGATCCAAATCACCTCTAGTTTCTTGCATTGGACTCCCCTACACTAGAGGGTACTAGTTAGGGCCTGCTATTGAGGATTTGAGGGGCTTTGGGCATCACCAGGTGGAAGGACATCCCCCCTCTTTCATTGATTTCCATTGAAATACACAAATAGGTAAATGCCCATAAACCTTGTTAATATTGTGTTTTCTCTTCATATTTGCATGCATCTAGGTACTAGGGAACTGTGGGTCAAGTTTGGTAGGAGTTCGTGTCCATTTCGTGTCCGTATCGGACACGTATCGGTGTTTTAAATAAGGTGTTCGATAAAATGTTTGTGAGAAGTAAATTGTGTTAAATTTAGATTCTAATTGAATGGAAAATTAATTTATTATATGTATATCACTAATCCTTTGGACTGAGTCGAAGTTTGGAAGTTTTCGTGTCCAAAATGGACACGCACACACGCGCACAGGCCCCGTACCCATGCCCTGCTACCCGACACGTAATTCTTCCTGTACACGACACAAGACACGACCATTTTTGGTCAGCACCTAGGGGCAATGACTGTCATTGAGCACGCGAAATTTCAGGCAAAACCATCGAGTGGTTAGAGAGAAATCGGGGCTGCACCGATTCTCAACTGACTGTGCACACACGAAAGTCCCCACTGATACGTGCTTCGCACGTGGACACGCGATCACGTGGACACGATACAGACACATGTTCACGAACACCTAGACCTACCCTAGCTATGGACACGTGCACGACACTTATGGATGTGTGTGTCGTGTCCTAGAGCTAGGTGTACGCGTGCACGACGTGGTGACATTTCCTGTGTCCTGGGTTTACCCGATTGGGTTTTTCACGAGATTGACACGTTGTGTCATGTCGAGACTGTGTCTCAGGCACCCTAGAAGCTAGGGGACACCTAGGGACACTGTTACCAACCCTTGGTTGGGGACCATAGTCGAGTTTAGGGGTTGGTTTTGGGTTTACCCTAACCCACTGTCACTGTACAGTATTTCCTGTTTTATTCAGTATTTAATTTGAATTTTAAATTGGTTTATATGTATATATATATATATACGTATATTAGTGTGTATATATACCGTATATATATGTATATATGTATGTGTGTGTGTATGTGAGTATGTGAGTGTATATATGTGGGTGTAGGTATAGATATAGGTATGTGTGTATATATCTATATATGTATATATGTAATGTGTGTGTGTGTTGTGCCCTTTCTCAGTTTTCCTGAGAACAAACCCCCCCCTGTCACAGTGTCTTCACACCCCCTCACCCATTCTCATTACTCTTTCCCTCTCTCACTATCTATATATATATATATATATACATACATATTAGTATATATATATGATTGTATGTTATATATATATATATTATATATAGTGTAAATATATATATTGATATATATGAGTAGAGTATAGATATGTATATATATAGGGGGGTGTGTGTGTTATTGTGTGTGTGTGGGTTTAGTTTCCTGTTCCAGGAAACTGAAACCTCCCCCCCTTTTTTGTGTATCAATAAAACTATCTCTCTCACTTTTCTCTCTCTCTATATATATATATGTATTGTATATTATATATATATATATATATATATATATATATATATATATATATATATATATATATATATATGTTGTATATATGTATGTTTTTATATATGTATTTGATATGGTATCTATATATTTATATTTATGGTATATAAGTAGTATATAGGCTATAGGCCTATGTATAGACATATTGTATATATATATATATATATGTATAATGTATAGATGTATGTATATATATATATATGTGGTATAGAGATGGATATCAATGTGATATTAGCCTATGGTATTCATTATGAGCCTATGGCTATGAGGTTAGGTTTTTGACCTTCGTTTGACTAGTGTTGACCAAAGTCAACCTTAGGTCAAACTTGACCTAATTACCTTGTTGACTAGTCTTTGTTTGACCAAAACCTTAGTTAGTCTAAGTTTGACCTAGACTTGACCTAGCTTGATCATGTTGGCTAGTATTTGACTAGTTTGACCTAGTTTGACTATTAGAGTTGACCAAGAGTTGACTTTTGACCAGATTGACCTAGAATCATGTAGTATGCATTGTATACTCTAATTTTACCATTGTGGATATATTGTGACCTATTTTACTCTAAATAGGACTCTGTGACACCAGTTCAAACATCTATTCATATCATTCATACAGGGTGACAGGCGAGTACATTCTCTGATCTTTTTATACTTGTTAGGACTTGTATTCTTGCTTTAGATTACTTTACATGATGCTGTCACGTCATTATCACGGATTGGTACTATATGGATCTTGTTATGCGATGTTATCTCCCTCGGGGTGCATCAGATACAGTTGTCATGTGCTTTTCACGAACATCTTATATTTCATGTACACCGCTTTCATGTATACTCTTGTACAATCTTGTACTCTCATGATCACGTGAGCAAACATGATAAAAACCTCTTGTATAAAGTAACATAACCTGACTGGACCTGTTGAAAATATTACAGATGATGATGGTGACTGTCCTACCTTCTATGGGACACATGAGGGTGACCTTCAGGAGCCTAAGGAGCATCTAGCTCAGTAGAGGGTGCCTAGTCTAGTCTAGTGTTTACAGTTTTCATTTGTATCGGATTGTTCCGATTGTTAGTTGTGACTTAGTTATATTTCAGGGTTTGTACTTATTTATGTTGGACATCTGCTTTGTGTGGTGTGATAACTCTATATATATTCAGTTCTTCCTTTCATCTGATTCCATATCATGTTCTATCTTTCCTAGACTTGTGCTTGAGATATAGAGTTGAGATGTTATGTTATACCTCCGTGCGGAGATGACAGGTTTATATATCTTATTGTTAGATGTTAGTTGTTATAGATGACCTATACAGCGTTCTATCGCCGACACTGCAGCATAGGCTGGATGTACCCACGTTCTCGTGCCCCTAATCAGGGTGTGGGTCGTGACACAATAATACCAAACCCTCGTCCCGAGTGGACTCGCAGGTTTGAACTAATCACTAACCCTCGCCCCGAATGTGGACTCGCAGGTTCGTTCACGACAAACACCCTCGTCCCGTGTGTGGACTCTCTGGCGTAAATGAATCAAGATAACACCCTCGTCCCGAGTATGGACTCTCTGGTGCAAACGAATCAAGATAAATACCCTCGTCCTGAGTGTGGACTCACGGGTACAAACTAATCAGGAATAGCAGTTCAGTTACACATACTCGTTGACACGACTTAGTCAAGATACAGGTGACGACACGTACAACTCAGTCACGACACAGGTATGGACATCTCTAGTATGAACTATAATGAGAACAAGCCCGGTATAACTACACTATCATGTCATGAAAAGATGGTGATATACAAGCAAGACAGATAAACTGATATACATGGTATGAAGAAAACCTATAACCGAAATCAACTAAAGAACTAAACGATAACATATAAAATGAAAGACTATAAGCATGTAAATAAACTGTAGAGGGAGGCAAGGTATCTTGCCTGGTTCCGCGATGTGAGGATGCAGTTTCGCTCCCGTGTCCACGTCTCCGGAATCCAATGCTCCTAAATAACTTATTTAACTATTATGAAACTTATAACAGAACTTAATTAACTAAATTAATGTTTTAAACTACTTTAACTATACTCAAATATCTCATAGGACTACTTAAATTGTATATCATACATACGTGTCCAACGAGACCACAGAACACAGTTTTCGGATTTTCGACATTCCAATTAATCGGTTATGACCCCATGTCAATAACACACTTAAAAATTATATTAAATTCCTAAAATAATATTTAAAACTATTTTCTACATTATTAACTCTGAAATTCTAGAATTATGATTTATAAAGAATTATGTGACTAGTTGACTACTACGTCACCTAGTCTACCCGAAACTCGTCATGAACATGGCCAATTACTCAAAATAGCTAAAATACCCAAAAATATATTTTAAACAGAATTTAAATACCTTATTTCATAGAATATTATCATGGGTACAAGGGTTAAGTTATGCTACAAGTTTGGGACATTCTAGGTCAGTAGGTTACCCGAAATTAGCTAGTTTTGACCTATAATTTTCTCGACCATATTTGTGCTGCTAAATTCGTGAAAAAATACTTAAAAATTATAATTTATATATATGAATACACATAAAATTCAATTTTGAAAATAATCACCAATAACTTATAGTTCCTTCACAACGGGGTTAATTTGATCATACCGAAACATGAATATTACGACTATAAATTATGAAAATTTTATAGATGATTATACATAGCAAAAGCCATCAAAATATGATTTCTACAGATTTAATAACATCTTTTCTATAGAAAATTAGTAAGGGCTTGAGATGAAAAAATTAGGATTTCTTACCAAAAGTCCTTGCTAGAGAGGTTGTGAAGACTTCTCCTTGCCAAAGCTCCAACCTTTCTTGCTATCTTTGCTTGCTAATCCTCTCTTAGTGAGTTTAGAAGGGTTGGAAATGTCTATAGATGGTTGGATGGAGAAGATGGAGTTTTTAGGATTTGTTTTGAGTGGTTGGGTAGATGTATAGTGGAGGAGATGAGTTTTTGTGAAGGATGGAGAGATGTGCAATGGAGAAGATAATGTATGGAAGGCTACGGGGGAGAGGTACTACCAAAATTTGGAGAGGGAGAGGGGTTGGTCGGCTATGGGGAGGGAGAGAAAGGAAGAATTAAGTTAGGGTTAGGGTTTGGGTTAAGTTGATATACATATATGGGCCTTTTGGGTTGCATGCATGAAAAGGAGTGGAAATCCTATTCCTATGAGATGTTCGGCCATGGGGGGGTTTTGCTTGGCCGAATACTCCATGGTGATGGTCCACTTGGCATGGTTTGGTTGTTTGGTGAGTTGGCTAATTGGTTGGATTGAGGATTAAAAGGTCTTTTCTAATATAGACTAATTAAATCTATCCATATAAATACAATCCAAAATCTGAATTAAATACAAAATATATGTATTTATTAATGCCCAACATGCCTACTTATGATTGGGTTGGACTTTGGGTCAAATATATACTAATGTCAACTAGAATTATAATAGGATTACACGTAGACACTTTCTATAAATAGAAACTTTCCAAAATTGAAAACATATTAATATTAATACAAAATATTGTTTGCCATGAAATATAAAAGAGCAGAACAGTTTTATGGGAGGACTGGACTTTTACTTCACGTTACAAACTCGCTTGTACAAAGAAAGCCTAGGGACGAAAACCTAGGTACAGCAATCTAAGTATAATTATTTATTTTTGATTCTAGGGGGTGACGATAGAGGCTCGAGAAGGCGACGGCAGCCCTGTCTTACTCCTTGGACGATCGGTATGCAGCCTTGGCTCCTGTGACGAGATGGTTGGCGTTGATGAAGAAATGCTCTTCTTGCTCTCCTCGTATTGCTCTTCTGACTTCTCTCTCTGGATTGATCTCTGTGGATTTTTCTCTCTGATTATTGGGGGGAGTATCTCTCTGTATGTGCGTATCTCTCTCTGTCAGTATATTTTGCAAGGGAATAGCACCCTGCTATTTATAGGAATGGGGTGTGATCATTAGGGTTGCCAATGATTGCCTCTTGGAGATGGCGGCGACCTGTGGATTGGTCAATCTATGCCCTTCATTTTAAGCGTGAAGGATCTGGGCCATTAATGATGATTATGCCAAATCATGTCAGTCATTAAAGTTGATTGCAATAAATCCCCATCATGATGATTTGCTGATGCCCGTAAATCTAAAATGAATCAATTTAATTCATTCTCTTGCTACGTGTCCCAAATTATCAAGATCTGACCCAAGATTTGATTATCTTTAGGATACGTGTCCTGTCATCGTTGTTGAGCCGCATAGGGGGCATTCATATTTGGGCCGCATAAAGGTCGTCATGACCGAGCCGCATGAATAGTCGCTATACTCGAACTGCATGGAGGTTGTCATGACCGAGCCGCATGAATAGGTTCATGACCGAGCCGCATGGGGGTCTTCATGGCCGAGCTGTATGAGAGTCTTCATGGCCGAGCCGCATGGATTTCTTCATGGCCGAGCCGCATGGGGGGCCTTCATGATTGAACCGCATAGGTTTCTCTGCACTGGCCGCATAAACTAGCCTCGAAATTGTGAAGATCTTCTCCAGTTCCCTAGGAAGATGTTGCTCTTGTGTCAGTCATCATGACTTCT
Source organism: Iris pallida (assembly GCA_029216955.1). Lineage (NCBI taxonomy): Eukaryota > Viridiplantae > Streptophyta > Magnoliopsida > Asparagales > Iridaceae > Iris > Iris pallida. Next base: position 1,913,537 of record JANAVB010005600.1, read on the forward strand.
TTTCGTCAAGGCTATCAGCTGTCAGCTGTCAGCCGTCAGAGCATTAATTGCATTTGAATGACGCTGGGTACAGCCATTCTAAAAAGGCACGTGGCTTCCCTCTGCTGTCCGCATGGAGTCCACTCTGTGATTGAGCCGCATGGGACTCGTTTGAGCCGCATGTGGCTCCTTGGCCGCATGGATCATTTTTCTTCTCTTTTTTATGCTTCTACAAGACCCCCTTCAAAGTTTTTAATTTGCAAAATTGAAATACTTTGAATAAGAAGCATGATTATGCCAGAGCCGTATGGATGTATTCCGTCATAGCCGCATGGATTTGACTAGCCGTATGATTATCTCAACCGCATAACTCTCTGAGCCGCATAGGCTATTTTGGCCGCATGAGCTTCTTGCTACGTCTTCCTGCCATATGTGCAAATTTTCTGTGAATCTCCTGCATTAAATGCTTTTGGTTTGCTGCAGATTTTAAGAGCCGCTTTCTTGGGCCAGGATCCCAAGAGTCAGGCTATTATTCAGCCATTTTGCCTCGATGACCGAAGAGTCGGTTATCAATTTGCACGCGGATCGAGGCGTTCCTTCTTTGTCTATAAATAGGAACACTCTCGTTCTAGGAAATCTACTTTCTCTCTTCGATCTTTCGCCGTTCTAACTCCTTTCTCTCCCAAGCACCCATGGCTCCCAAGAAGGCTGCTGCGTCGAAGGCTGCGAAGGGCAAGGCGGTCGCTTCTGCGGCGGCTGCGGCGACGAACGTGGCCACTCCTCCGCCGGCCGCTGTTCCCTCTGTTCATTCCGACGTTCATCCGTCCATCGCTGGTAAGGGCATTGCTTTAGAACCCTAACTGCCATGGCTCTGCTGCATAACTTATGCACAAGCCGCATGTATAAGGTTCGTCGTTATGACCGCATAAGCACTTCGCCCAGAAGGCCGCATGGGCTTGTCATACTCGATCTGAACCGCATATATACTCTCGGTTTGGGCCGCATGAGCGTAGTTCACTTTTGAACTGCATAATCTTACCTGAATCCGAACCGCAGAAGCTTTATAAGCTCATCTGACTTGATTTGTATGGACTCGTCTGACTCGAAGCCGCATAAGGCTATGATGAACCGAACCGCATGAACTCATCTGGTTCTGAGCCGCATGAGGCTGTGACGACCCGAGCCGCATAGACTCAAATGATCTTTCAAATGCTCCTTTTGTTTTGACTATCTTCTAATCTTATTTCTTTCGTCTCTTTCTTCAGTGAATCTGCCAGTAGATCCTGCGGGGAAACTTTTAGTTGGCTCGAATCAACTTACTTCGGATGTACGACGGGACGATTTAGTTCGTCAAGTGTCAGAGCAGCTCCTTGTTAATGAGCCCTTGGAGCGACTGAATGTTATCAGGATTCAATCTTTCCAATTCCTTAGCGACATGATGAGCTCCGGGGAGCAAAATGGGAAGTATCTGAGACCGGTCTTCCTCTTTGGGGATGCATTGGTCATAAAAAAACCCCGTGTGCTGGATATCTCTGAGAGTTGGGATTTTAATCTGGACGGGATGCCGATTCATATCCCCATTATGAAGCGTCATTTCCCTCTTGCGTGGTTCAACATGATCTTATTGGACAGGCAGATGACAGACTCCCTCACTCCAACCAGACCGGGGATGTTTGTTGGTAACATCCGTTACAACAAAACTACTGGGTCAGTACGCACAATCAAGGATCCGGCCAGTCGATCCGTGATGGGGTTAGCTCCGGGTACCTTTATCAACACACCCGATCCTAACTTCTTATTCTCTCAGGTCGATACCTTCCTGAGCCAGCTTGCTCGTAAAGGGTCCTATCCTGTTGGCAGATTGGTACTGCCGAGCTGGTTATACCCCATTCCCCCGTGGGCTAACCTGACCTCGTGGATTCTGCGGAACTACGAGGAGTTTTTTTGAGAAGTCAATCTTTATGATGCTATCCGGGGTACCAGCCACGGATTGCCCATTAATAAGCCGTTATTCATGGCCCTTCTGGAGATGTATAATCATCGGACAGGAACTTTCTTCACACCTGTAGGGGAGTTGGGGCTCGCTCTTCATGAGATGTATGCTGTCTCCAAGCTCCCCTGGGGAGACGAGCCCTTCGAAGCGTACACTCCGACGAATGAGGAGTTCCAGGATCTAGATCGACGATTTCCAGGCTTCGTCACTGTGTACCAAGAACTGTTATGTCACCATTATACCTGTCACCAAACGGCTATCAAGAAAAATGATAGCTCGGAAGGGAACACTGCCATACCAACTCCTGGGTCTCTTATCTTTTTAAATTCAGTACTGCTGGCCGAGTTACTTCCCGAGGTCGTCAAACTCCTAGGGAAGTAGAAGGCTTGGTGTCGACCGCTAGGAGGTCGAAGTCTAAGAGTGACAAGTTTGGGAGCCAAATTGACTCCTTCAGCTACTTTTATTTTGGTACTCGACGGCTGTCAGAGAAGGCACTCTTGGCATGCTTTTTAATGGTGTGGCTGCGCAATTATGTGGTCTCAGGAGGGGCAGGTTCCATCGAGAGGATCGGCCGTCACTTTATTCTTCCCGCCGTGAAGCTGGCCTTTGGGGTCAGGCTGGCTCTTCTTCCCGCAATGGTGTGCAGCATCCATCATGGTCTCCGCGCCTTCTCGTCCAAGGTCGTCGCTCGTGACGTGGTGACGGACTTTGAACGTATAGAGCTGCCTTATTATTACCTGCTGGGGTGGCTGCTGTTGCATTATCGGTCTTTGATGAGGCCTGGGACGGGAGACGGCGTTACGGACGACGACGCTTTTCTTTTCAGATACCGTCATCAGCCTTAGGAATATAGTACCATGTCGACGTGTCGGAGGATGCTGGCGAGGGCAGACGGATATTGATTTCTTCGTGTCCGTTCCCCGTTTTACCGACCAGGAAGTGAGGAATGTCCATGTTGATGGCGTTGGATCTCCTTATTTCTTACCTGAGAAGATGCATTTCTGGTTGCGTAACATTCGCCCGGCACATTTAGTTTATCGCAACCGCAACACCGTGTACCTGGAGCCCTACTTGCCCAGTAGGTTTGCCCGTCAATTTGGGTACAGTCAACTATTCCTCGGGCGTCCCAGTTCCTGCCTGGGATTTGAGGGTAGCATCCTTGATGGGATTAGGGCATGGAGCTACTATGACACTTGTCATACTCGAACTAGTTTCTCCGTTCCTGCAGCAAACACGCTGGGGGAAATCTTGCATATGGCGGCCTTATACCATGTTACGGTAAACCAGTCTCCTATTGATTTTAACCTGAGGACTAGCTTCATCGTGGGCACTCGTTTGGCGGAGAAGGCTACGGTGCCGAAGGCGAAGAAGAAAGGGGCGAATAGGGTTCCCGTGCTCGATTCCGAGTCCTTTGACATAGCTGAGGGAAGCAACGAGCGGGATGACAAGGACTCTCTCTCTTCTGGTAGCGAAGCGGCGGCGGATCAACCGCCCATCATGGTGGATAAGATGATGACGGATCAACCGTCGGTCGTATTAGATGAGGTGGTAGATCAGTTATCGCCTATACCAGAGGTGGTGAGAGTAGAACTACCGCCTGCCGTGCCTGGCCCCTCGCGTAAGAGAGGCAGGCATGAGTCTACTGACGGGGGAGTAGCCTTTTCCGTAAAGAGAGCTGCGGTCAGACCTCATAGGCTACCTATCACGGAGAGGGGTGAAAATGCTGATGCTGCTCCGGAGGTATGACTATGTTGGAGCTATCTTCTTGTTGTGGCTTTTTTTTCTTGGGGATTTGACCTAACCATTTTTTTTGTAGGCGTCTGACGAACCAGGCTCTCCTGAACCGTCTGCTGCCCCTGGAGTTGATCCGGCCCTTGCTGCTTTGATTAGCGACATGTGTGCCGCGGTCCTTTCTGCGGGGGCTCTCTCAGCGGCGGCTGGGGGCTCCCAGGCTACTGAGGCCTCGGCCCGGGGTGACGAAGGTTTCCTCGAGCCTGTCTCCAAGATCGCTGAACTTCAGCAAGGCGACGCCGATCTCGTTGCATCCCCTCCCGAGGGTGCAGGGGCGGAGGAGTCTATTATATCCGACTCGGAGGCCGCTGGTGGAGAGGTCGTGGTGGCCGTAGGCGAACCTCAGCCTCCACACTCTTCTGCTGGTAAGATAAGCCAAATATTGACTAGTGAGGGGGCTTATTTGCTCTATCAACATATCCTCCAGGTCAAATCGATTCATGGTTGTCTTGGCCCTACAGGTCCTGACCCTTTACTTCCCACAACGGATGTTCTTGGGGAAGGCTCGGCCTGCCGTGATCCGGGGGAAAGGAGCGTTTCCTCTCCTTCTCCAACTCATGTCGAGGAGCCTCCTGCCAGCTCCGGGCAGATGGGAGGGAAGCTTGTTCCAGGAGCAATGGTCTCTGTCTCATCCTCTGCTGCTCATACGGCTTCAGAGACTAACTTTTTAGCCCTGCCGAGCATTCAAGTTCTGCGGGCTGCTGAAGAGGAGTTGACCGCTGTTCAGGCGTCCTTCCGTATAGAGTTTGTTTCCCTAGTGGCAGGGGCGGCAGATTCTGTCATGTCCTCTTTAGTGCTACCAGCTACACTCCCATTGACGCCGGCTTCTTCGGAGGCTCTGGACGAGGTGTCGCAGGATGTGGTCGACAGCTTCTACCGCCATTTAAAGAGGGGCGTAGATGCTGCCGTAGAACGGGGGACCCCTTTCTCTCTGTCCCTGCGGTGTGCTCGGGGTCAGATTGAAACTTTAAAGACTCTTCCTGGCGGTGTGGGGTTGGCTACGCTCCTGGAGCCTAAGTTGGCAGAGGCTGATCAGCTCGTGACCCGATTGCTGGTGTTATGGCAGGCTGACTTGCCTGCTATGATTGAACAGGAGCGGGGCTTCCTTATTGCCGCTCGGGATAGGATAAAGCTCGCTCGAGACACTACCGGGCCAGGTGTGAAGGGGGACCTTGACAAGCTTTCCGCTTCGTACGACAGGCTGGGTCGTCGAAGTCACGCTTGTAGGGCTCGGGAGGAGGCTACTTCTTGTGGAATAGCTGACACGAAGGAGCGGATTCTCGTACTTTAGAAGGCCTTCCTGGAGTCGGAGCTGAGGGCTGCTCATACGGAACAAGAGTCAATTATTCAGGAGGCCGAGAAGGTTTCCCGATCTTCTGTTAACCTGGAGCGGGCTTTCAAGAAATTTGAGGACAACTGGCAAGCTCACGCTCATCTGGAGGACGAGGCGGCGCTGACCCAAGAGGCGGAGCGTCGAGCTAGACAGAGGTTTGAGCGGTCGGTTGCCTTGCTGACGGACCGTCTCACGACACTATGTGCCCCGGAGCAGTGATCGGTTTTCTGTTTTATTTTGCTCCTTTTTCTCTTCTCTTTTTTTTTCTTTTTGTCAAGGGATTTGATCCCAGATGATGTAGTACTTTGAATTTTGAATAAATGAGCATGTTTCGACTCATCTTCTTTTTCTTGTACTTGTGGTATTTGTAGAATTGGACTTGCTGGAGGATTATTTGTGGACCTGTTACCCTCGGCGTACCTTGGTTTTAGGTACGGATAACAAGTTTGGTCAGGATATCCGAAACAGCCATGGTAAAGTGGTCATGGGTGCTCTCGGTATTGGGAAAAAGGAATACCGTAGAGCGACTGGGCTCCTGGGGCATGACGAGATGGTGGATTTATGCTAAAAAACTTAGCAGAGGATATTTGTGGGCCTATTATCCTTGGCGTACCCTGGTTTAGGATACGGATAATAGGATAAAAGGAAACCAACATACTTACGCAGAGGTAATGAGGACATGGTAAGTACGGAGGTTTTACCGTGGAGTCTTCCTGCTCATAGGTAATAAGGACATGGCAGGAATGGACTCAACGGAGGATATTTGTGGTTAACAGAGGACATTTGTGGTCAACAGAGGACATTTGTGGTCAACAGAGGACATTTGTGGACCTATTACCCTTGGCGTACCCTTGTTCAGGGTACGGATAATAAGACGAGAGAGAACCAATATACTTACTCAGAGGTAATAAGGACATGGTAAGTACGGAGGTTTTACTGTGGAGTCTTCCTGCTCAGAGGTAATGAGGACATGGCCGGAGTGGACTCAGCGGAGAATATTTGTGGACCTACTATCCTTGGCGTACTCCGATTGTGGGTACAGATAATAAGTCGAAAGGGAATCATCATACTTACTCAGAGGTAATGAGGACATGGCAAGCATGAAGGTTTCTTCGACGGAGCCTTCCCATTCAGAGGTAATGAAGACATGACAGGAGTGGGCTCAATAAAGGAGTGTACATAGAACGACTCAGAGGTAATGAGGACATGGAAGTTCTATGTAAAGGGGTGATTTGTTTTTGGCGGAAGTGAAATGACTCAGAGGTAATGAGGACATGGCCGTTTTGGAAATTTGTGGATCGCTTACCCTTTTTTGTGCACTAGAAGTGCGGGTAGTGGATCATGAGGAGGGATCTCTTACAGGAAGAAAGTTCAGAGGTATGATCATACATGACTTACTATCTGAAAAAGTGATCGGGATGTAAGTTCAGAGGCACCAGAAGGTACATGACTCGATATTGTAAAAGTATGAGTTCAGTGGTACCAACAGGTACGTGACTCAAAAATCTAGAAAATTATGCGGGTGAGTTCAGCGGTACCAGCGGGTACGTGACTCGATGTATGGAACCAGAATATAAGTTCAGATGTACGGGAAGGTACATAACTCGACACTCTGAGATGTCTCGAGGATTTTGTTTCAGACATAATACTTCTTTAGGAACTTGCCGTTGATGGGCAACATGAGCAAGTCTCCATTTTGCTTTGCGAGGTGGTAGGTGCCGTTGGAGAATACGGCTTCAATGATGAACGGGCCTTCCCATTTCGGTTGGAACTTACCGGCGATTTTATGCGTCATAACCATCGGCCTCCGAACCACCAGAATGAGATCGCCTACTTGGAATGTTCTGACCTTGACCTTCTTGTTGAAAGCTCCGGAGATTCTGGCCTGATATAGTTCGATTCGTTGTTGAGCTAACAGGCATTTCTCGTCTAGGGCCTCCAATTCCTGTAGTCGGCGATGGTAGTTTTCGTCTGTCGTCAACTGATGTGTGAGGGTGACGCGGAGTGAGGGGATCTGAGTCTCTAATGGGAGAACTGCCTCGCTCCCATATACCAGGGAGAACGGTGTATTCCCGGTGGCTGTTCGGACTGTGGTGCGATACGCCCATAAGCATTCGCCGAGCTTCTCGTTCCAGTCGCGCTTGTTAGAAGACACGAATTTCTTGAGTAGCTTGATTATGGTTTTGTTGAATGCTTCTGCTAACCCGTTGGCTGCTGGGTTGTAGGGTGTCGAAGCAATGTTCTGAATTCGGTACTTGTCGCAGAACCGATAGAATGCGTGGCTTGCGAACTGTGGCCCATTGTCGTGAATGATTCTTCGGGGCAGTCCAAAGCGGTAGATGACATGATGCTTAAGGAAGCTGATCACGTTTGAAGTTTTCACCTCTGCCAATGGGATGGCTTCCGACCATTTGGAGAAGTAATCGGTGATCGCGAGTATGAATCGGTATCCTCTGGATGAAGGCGGGGTAGTTGGGCCGACGATGTCCAAACCCCACGCTTCAAATGGCCAGGAGGCCACAGTCGGATGTAGGAATTCAGATGGCTGGTGGATGAAGTCGGCGTAGATTTGGCAGGCTTTGTACTTTCGTGCATAATCTATTGCGTCTGCAACCATCGTGGGCCAGTAATAGCCCATTCGGCGAAGGCGGTCTTGCAGTTTTGGACCAGGTTGATGGGCTCCGCAGATACCATCATGGGCCTCACGTACGGCTTCCTTGGCTTCTGTATTTGATAGACACCGAAGCAGTAAACCATCATAGGATCGGCGATACAGCATTTTCGTCTCCGTATCATAGAAAAATCTGAGAGAACGTCTTCTGATAGAAGTAGCTTCCTTCGGATTCTCTGGCAGGATGTCGTATACTACGAAGTCGATGAACGGCTGTCTCCAGTCTGGCGCTTCGTCGATTGAAAGGGCGGAGTACCTTTCCATGCATTGAACGTTATCCTTAGGACAGACCAGTTCATGGCCAATTATGTCGACCTGATGACGAGCGTAATTTGGCACAGCTAGTGAAGCGGCCAAACCAGCTAGGGCATCGGCCTCGATGTTCTGGAGTCTGGGAACATGTTCTATGAAGAATCCTCCCAGAGACGAGATGATGTCGATTGCTATTCGATGATACGGGATCATGTCTTCGTGGCGGACCTCGTACGACCCCCGAATCTGATTGACGATTAACTGCGAGTCGTCGTATGCTTCAAGATACTCTATCTCCAGCTCTTTTGTAAGTCGGAGGCAAATAACCAAGGCATTATACTCGTCCACATTATTTGAGCAGGGCTCTGTGAGTGAGTAGGCCCGATTGATCACCAAGCCGGAGGGAGAAATCAGTACCACTCCAACTCTAGCGATGATATTGCCTTTGGGTCCAGTTCTCGAAGCGCCGTCGAAGAACATTCGTCAGATGGCGTCATGGGAAACTACATTTGAACTGGTGACCTTGTTCGGTATCTCTTCATATACCCTAGTCGTCTCCGAACCTGGATGGGCTGCTAGAAAGTCTGCCAGCGCCTGACCTTTAACAGCTTTTTGCGGGACGAAGATCATGTGGTATGGTGATAGTAATATCGCCCAGGTAGCAAGGCGAGAGCTGAGTGCCCCAAGTTTGGTCATGAGGACCCTGAGGGGGTTGATCCGCGATATCATGTGGATGGTTTGTCCCGTGACGTAGTGTCGCATCTTCTGGATGGCAAACACGAGAGCAAGGCATTCTTTCTCTACGGCCGTGTACCGGTATTCTGCCCCAATCATTTTCTGACTGAGGTAGTATATAGCTTGTTCGTGGCCCGTATCATTGTTCTGTGCCAATAGGACACCAAGAGAATGTTCCATAGCTCGCACATAGAGCAGGAATGGCTTCCCAGCAACAGGAGCTACCAGGACTGGAGGATTCGATAAATATTCTTTGATGCTATCGAAAGTGCGCTGGCATTCCTCATCCCATACGAAAGAGACTTTCTTCTTCATGAGATGGGTGAATGGTTGACATCGACCGGAGAGATTAGAGATGAATCTCCTGATGTAAGCTAGCCTGCCTTGGAGGCCTCGGAGTTTGCGAAGATTTCTCGGGGGACCCATCTCCATGATTGCCTTTGTTTTCTCGGGGTCGATGTGAATGCCCTGAGAAGTGATGACGAAGCCCAGGAATTTCCCGCTGGAGACACCCAAGAATGATTTCGTAGGGTTCATCTTTAAATTGTGGGCTCGCATTAGGTCGAACACTGTCCTGAGATCTTGCAGATGATCTTCCTTTGAACGACTTTTGATGGCGATTTCGTCGACGTAGCATTCCACTGTCTTACACAAGTGGTCTCTAAAGATGACGCTCATAGCTCTCTGGTAAGTGGCGCCAGTATTCCTTAAACCAAAAGGCATAACGGTGTAGCAATATGTACCAATTGGTGTTCGGAATGATGTGTGCTTCTCGTCGTCAGGAAACATCTTGATCTGGTTATATCCTGAGAAGCCATCCAAGAAGGACATACGTTCGAAACCTCAGGTGTTGTCGATCATAATATCCGTGATAGGGAGAGGGAATTCATCTTTAGGGCATGCCTCATTCAGATTCCGGAAGTCGATGCATATTCGGATCTTTCCGTTCTTCTTGAGAACTGGTACGATGTTGGCTACCCAGTCTAGATGTTGCTCTTCGCGAATGAAGCTGCTGGCTATCAGTTTGTTGACTTCGGCTTCAATAGCATTTATGACATCGGAGCGAAACCGTCGTTGCTGTTGCTTGACAGGTTTTGCATCCGGACGAATATTGAGTTTGTGGAGTGCGATCTCGGGGTCCAATCCTGGCATATCTTCATAGCTCCAGGCGAACACATCGATATACTCTTTGATGAGTTGGAGCAGCGATTCTCGCTCTTCATCTGTCAGACTCTGACTAATGAAGATTGGTTTCGGGGAGGCTTCATCACCAAGATTAACTTGTATGACCTCGTCTTTGGTGGAAGGTTATCTTTGCTCGAAACGCTTCTCCTATTGTTCATCTAGCTGTTGTGCCCATGGTTCTAGCTCAAGAAGTTCGGGGATATCCTCGTCTTCTTTATAAGCGTCGGTGAATACCATGTTGACTGACAGGACTTGTCTGAACACGTCTTCGATGCTGGTATCCGAGTCAGAGGTTGGTGACCCGGTCGAATATGAATGCCAGTTGTATTCTTTATCTGAACTTTTAGGGGTCACTGTGGGTGTTACATACCCTAATCTACATCGAGTCTTGCTATAGTAGTCCCGTGGTTTGCCAGCCGGGACCGGGGGCTTCAACGGTAATCGTCGTCCAGTACCGTAGTTTAAACCCGGTGTTGTTTCCAGATCATACCCCTGTTTCTGCATGAGATATTTAGATTGGGGGCTATAAAGATACAGAGGTAGTCTCCCTGCATCCGATCCAAGGTCGACTTCTTCTATGGTGAAGGGATGCGGATCGTCCTTCCGGCCGAAGATGATTGGATGGTCCCCTCCCTCGATTATTCGGTAATCGTCTTCTGCTAGAGTGAGCTGGATTGTGGTATGGACATTTGTCACCTACCGTGTTCCACAGCGTACATTGTATAAAGCTTATTAAGCTCGAGGTAGTTCAAAGATAGCCCTTTATTGATGAAGTAAGGTATCTTTTCTAAGGGGATTACATCATCTGCGGAGGGAACATCAGTGTGGGCGGCCACATACTTGGCTAACTCCGATTCCTCTTCGGCTATCCCCTGTGTGAATGAAGACTGAGAGGACGTCCTGGGAAGCTTGATTGTCAGCGGTTCAGTTGATGGTGCTGAGCGTGAAGTTGTTGGCAGACTAGCGACCCCCAGTTTGGTATTTGATATGGGGCGAGGAGTGGCTGGTTCGCTAGAAGTGTCAGACCTTACATCGGGGTGACGACCCTTTTTGGGAAGGCGTATCGTCAGTGGCTTGTCGGAGGGATTAAGCTTCTCCGTTTGGGGTTGACCGACTCTCGGCAGCCTAATTGTTAGTGGCCCGGTTGTGGATCTGGGCACTTGGCCAGCCCTTGGTAGTCGGATTATCATCTGCTCTTTTTGTGCCGAGAGGCTGATTGCGTCCTTACGTAGAGTGGCGGTAAGGGGTACAGACCTGTCCGGTTTGCAAGCTTGGAGGTGGATCGTCAGAGGCTCTTCTGATTCTGTGGTTGTCTCGGTACTAGCTTGTACATCTCCTTCACCAAGATGCTTCTTCGATTTTTCGTACAGGCAGGAGTCTGAGTAGTAAGATTTGACCCCTTTGAAGGGATCGATATCAGCAATTTCCGTCCTCACGAAGCCGTATTTGTCGACATATTTGAAGCACTGGTGCAGCGTGGAAGGCACGATCATATAATCGTGTATCCACGGGCGCCCCAAGAGGATGCTGTAGGAAGTGTCTGTATCTATGACATAGCAGGTGACTTCGGATTGGAGGTCGCCAATTTGACACTTCAGACGAATCTTTCCAATAGGGTAGCTCCTGCCCGAATTGAAACCGCTGATGGCGGTGCTTGTAGGTGTCAGGCGATGCATTGGGATACGGAGATGATGTAGCAGACCCTTCGGGATGATGCTTATGGAAGAGCCGGGATCAATGTGCATCCGATCCACCTTTACGTTGTCGATGTATCCAGTATAGTATAGTAGGCGATCGTACAGATTAGTTTTGATGAGCATATCTTGCGGGATGAAGACGATGTTTGGCATTGCGCCCGTGCAGGCACTGTCCTGTAGATCCACAGGTGAGTCCTCCCCGGTGAGGTTGGATTGAACCAGATAGGCATCGACATTTTGGAGTGCTTCGCTCAATGCAACACGAACGTCCTTGGAGAGCCTTAGGAGTTCGTACAGTGACAACTTGGCCGGTGTGTTAGCCAATTGCGCTAAGATGTCAAAGTTGTAGGGCTTCTCTAGCCCTTGGGCTGCCTCTTTTCGGAGGGATTTGTCGAAGCGAGTCTCCCTCGACCTAGGCTTGTCGGTCGTCGAAGGCTGAGCCGGTCCCGGAGCATCAGTTGTAGTGGGTTGATGATTTTCAGCTGGATTGTCAACCACAGGTTGGGATTGCGCGCCAGACCGCGTGACGACGGCTGTAGCTTCCTCGATGTCTGCCGAGATTGTGTGGCAGGTCCTGACTTTTCCACTTTTCTTCTTGTAGGTGGAAAATGGTGTGGGTCGAGTCACTTCTGACACCAAGTCTGGATGGATCCGCATGACCTCCCCTCGTGATGTGGTGAGGGGTACTAGACCAGCAGCCTGATCTCGGGGAGGTGGAAGATTGGTAATCTCTATAGTTGCCAGAGGGATGGAGACCACCCCGTCTTGAGTTTCCGTCGGAAGGAAGCTGCCGAATTGTACGGATACCATATTGGGTGCCACGGTTACCTCTTCGAAATCGATGGCCAGAGCGTTCGAATCGATAAGGTTTTGGATGTACCGTTTCAGCTGGTAGCAATCGTGTGTAGCATGATGGACATAGCGATGATAATGGCAGTACTTTGGATTCTCTATCTCTGCCGACCGCGGTTCCCGTCTTGGTGGTGGAAGCTGAATTCTGTCCCCTTGTATGAGCATGTCCAAGATGGGCTTGACGTGACCGTCTTCGAAGGAGTAAGTGATTTGCGGCCATTGTTTGTCTGCTGGCTTTGGCTCAGGTTTTTGTGCTGTATCGGCCACCATAGCCTGCTTGCCCCTGCCGTCCCGATTATTGGAGGGACTACCCCCATTGTCATTATTGGTGTTAGGACGCTTGCCCTTGTTCTCTCCGTCTGAGATGTGCAATCCCAGTTGGCGAGCCTTCTTCAGTCGTTCTTCGGCGCTTGTGGCACTGATGATGAACGTCTTCCAATCTTTGAATTGACTTTCGCCCATCCAGAGACTGATTGTTGGAAGGAGTCTCTTTTGGCAAATCTCAATCAAGGAGGAATCTGGATTTCCAGAGGGTAGCTTCATGGCGGTCTGGCGGAACCGCTCGATGTAGTTTTTTGTCAGCTCTTTCTCCCCTTGGACGACGTCCATGAGGGTGGACATGGTGATGTCCTGCCCTACTTCGTAGAATCTCTCTAAGAATATGCGCTTGAAACTGGCAAAGGAGTGTATGCAGTTGTCTGGCAGGTTGTGATACCAGTCGAAGGCAACTCATTCCAATGCCTCGATGAATAATCGTGTGAGAATGGCATCGTCATGGGGCAGATGGTCGGTGGTGACCTCAAAGTAAGTGATGTACCGACTTGCCGAGGTCTTGCCATCATAAGGATTGATATTGAACGGCTTATATCTTGGTGGGAATGGAACATCCCTCCATGCAGCAGGGTATGGTTGCCGTATTCTGAGGTCTTGAGAGTTTTCTCGAGCGTGGAACATGGCTCGGAGCTCCTGGACCTCTCTTCTCGCTTCGCGTGCTTCATCCACGGCGGTGGGGACCGTTGTTTCCGGAGGATTGTTGCTCGGGTTCGGTGCCGCCGAATTCGAGTCCGTATTGACCGCGGGACCTGCGCTTGTTTGGCCAGGCGTCCCTTCTTGCAGAGTTGGAAGGGCCGCTTTAATCTCGTCTACAGACTTGACCAAATCAAGTAATATGGCTTTGAGACTGTCGATGCGCTGGCGATCACTGGAACCACCTTGGTTGCTGTCTGTCATGAATACCATCTTCACATGAGGAGAGATAGACGGAGCGGTGGAGGAAGCGCCCTCCGAATCGTACTCTTGTAGTGAGAAGTCATCGGGGTATGTGGGTATGTTCCCTTCTGATTCAGACTCGGAAGGAACAGTGCCCCCAGCCTCCGAGTTCGCCTCGTCTTGGGAGTTGTGGATGTCGTCGTGGACGTCGAGGTTTGTTGTATCCGATAGGAGAGTTGTCTCCCCTGGCTCGTCTTCTTGGAATATCGGATTACTGTGGATGCTCGGAGGGGTGCTACCCCCAGCCCTAGCAACCCCCTGCGTTATGGACGACGAGCCTCCCACTGTAGCAGATTTCGTCTTAGAGCGAGTACCTTGGAAAACTCCGGTGGTGGGCACCCGCTTAGACGACAGTCTTTTAGTCGCAGTGGTTGAGGTCTTCGGGCTGGAAACATTCGTCTTCTTCCCCCTCCGATCAGCAGGGACTTTCCGAGCAGAGTTGCAGGAGACGACGGGTAGTGCCTCATCTTCTGAAGATGGCTGTTACAGTCTTTGAAAGAAAGACTGCCGGTCTTCTTGCATCGTCGTGCCATTGCAGCAGCAGTTGACGATGATTTGGGTGCAGTGACATCCGTGGGAGGACTCTTTGCATCCCGATGCATCTTTTCTTTCCTTGCGTTTGTGGAGGATGGCCTCACGCAAGTCAGATGGGTCTGGACCGACCATGTTTGCTCCCGAGATTTTCGAAGACTTTTTTGAACCTCTCTGTCCGTCTGCCGCCGGGGGCTGGACTCGAGTGGTTCTGTACAACTTCCCATCCGAGGTTCGCGTAATAATTAGCGGGACGCCCTGATAGTCAGAGGTTGGGGCAGCTGACTGGGCTTGGTGGGCCCGCGCTGCCCTAGACTTCTTCCTTTTAGCACTCGCGGGTGCGTAATAGGAAGAGTCCAAGTTGAATATCACAGAGTCTGGCTTATCATCCAGAGAATCATCAGGGTTAGGACCGCATGAGAGACGGTCGAAGACTGATTGATAGAAGCGTGGAACAGCCGCTATACGGCTAGAATTGGGAACCGTGCAGGCTCTCTGCATGCGGCTGTCTTTAGCTGTCGGATGGGTTATCCTTGTGCGACTAGGAGTCACGACCGTGCAGGCTTGCCGCATGCGGTTGGCAATTGTGGCTGCATGGGTTTTCTACAAGCGATTGACTTCAGTAGCCGCATAAGCTTCGTTCATGCGGTTGGCAACTGTAGCCGCATAAGCTATGCGGCTGACAGATGTGGCCGCGTGAGTTTTCTTCCTGCGGTTTGCGGATGTAACCGCATAGGCTTTCTCCATGCGGCTAGAACCCTTATGCGGCTCGGATCACATAGA
Organism: Iris pallida; assembly: GCA_029216955.1. Classification (NCBI taxonomy): domain Eukaryota; kingdom Viridiplantae; phylum Streptophyta; class Magnoliopsida; order Asparagales; family Iridaceae; genus Iris; species Iris pallida. The sequence goes on from JANAVB010005600.1 coordinate 1,928,608, forward strand.
GTTCCTCTTTGCCCCTGCAAGTCCAGCATCATAATATTTTCTTCTGCCGGACTTGGGGACAACAGAGTCATCTATGATCTGAGTGGGGCCGCGGGAGAGTCTTCTCCGCCGTCTTGAGCAACAGAGGGTATCTCTGCAAGAGCTTCAGAAGGAACGAAGGATCGGGGTCTCCACTCCTTGCGGGCCTTCTTTGTGCGGGCTCGCTTCTGGACAGGGCCAGCGCTCTTGTCGGAGAGCATTTCTTCGAACGCCTGTTGGTCGAACCGGGCGACCATCTTCTGTTGCGTGGAGCCATGCTTGGCTGCATCCGATTGCGTCACCAACTCCTCAGCCGTGGACAAGTTTGTCCCCAGCAGAGTCGCCATCGTGTTTGCCATGAAATATAAAAGAGCAGAACAGTTTTATGGGAGGACTAGACTTTTACTTCACGTTACAAACTCGCTTGTACAAAGAAAGCCTAGGGACGAAAACCTAGGTACAGCAATCTAAGTACAATTGTTTATTTTTGATTCTGGGGGGTGACGATAGAGGCTCGGGAAGGCGACGGCAGCCCTGTCTTACTCCTTGGACGATCGGTATGCAGCCTTGGCTCCTGTGACGAGATGGTTGGCATTGATGAAGAAATGCTCTTCTTGCTCTCCTCGTATTACTCTTCTGGCTTCTCTCTCTGGATTGATCTCTGTGGATTTTTCTCTCTGATTAATGGGGGGAGTGTCTCTCTGTATGTGCGTATCTCTCTTTGTCAGTATATTTTATAAGGGAATAGCATCCTGCTATTTATAGGAATGAGGTGTGATCATTAGGGTTGCCAATGATTGCCTCTTGGAGATGGCAGCGGCCTGTGGATTGGTCAATCTATGCCCTTCATTTTAAGCATGAAGGATCTGGGCCATTAATGATGATTATGCCAAATCATGTCAGTCATTAATGTTGATTGCAATAAATCTCCATCATGATGATTTGCTGATGCCCGCAAATCTAAAATGAATCAATTTAATTCATTCTCTTGCCACGTGTCCCAAATTATCGGGATCTGACCCAAGATTTGATTATATTTAGGACACGTGTCCTGTCATCGTTGTTGAGCCGCATAGGGGGCGTTCATATTTGGGCCGCATAAAGGTCATCATGACCGAGCCGCATGAATAGTCTCTATACTCGAACCGCGTGAAGGTTGTCATGACCGAGCCGCATGAATAGGTTCATGACCGAGCCGTATGGGGGTCTTCATGGCCGAGCTATATGAGAGTCTTCATGGCCGAGCCGCATGGATTTCTTCATGGCCGAGCCGCATTGGGGGCCTTTACGATTGAACCGCATAGGTTTCTCTGCACTGGCCGCATGAACTCGTCTAATCTGGCCGCATAAACTAGCCTCGAAATTGTGAAGATCTTCTCCAGTTCCCTAGGGAGATGTTACTCTTGTGTCAGTCATCATGACTTCTTTTCGTCAGTGCTGTCAGCTGTCAGCTGTCAGCTGTCAGCCGTCAGAGCATTAATTGCGTTTGAATGACGCTGGGTACAGCCGTTCTAAAAAGGCACGTGGCTTCTCTCTGCTGTCCGCATGGAGTCCACTCTGTGATTGAGCCGCATGGGACTCGTTTGAGCCGCATGTGGCTCCTTGGCCGCATGGATCATTTTTCTTCTCTTTTTCATGCTTCTACAAATAAATATATCAACATGAAGGTATTTGAGAGTACTACATGTCTATTTAGGTTTGGATTTGGTTCGGGTCAAGTCGGAGCTAAATTGGTACAACCGGGTCTCCAAGAAAGTCAATAATCTAATAATTATAAAAATAAATCATCGGTGGGGGTTAAGTCGCAACTTGGCCTGGTTTTCCTAGTTAAAACAAACCTATGGCTCGGCCTTCTCTACCATGACTAAAACACTAGTCAAAGCACACGTGTACACTATCCGTGCCACAATTCTTTGTCATCTTGTACTCCAAAACTCAACCATGGCTAATGTATAATAATAACTATTTAATTCAAAGATATTCAAAAATTCTATAAAATCCTATTTAAGCCAAATAAATAAATAAATAAAATAATCTAAAATTCTAGGGTTTTACAAAATGCATGAGAATGGTCATTCTCCGTATTAAAATCACGGAGAATGACCATTCTCTATTATTAAAATTACGAAAAATGATGATTCCCCGTGTTAAAATGCAGGAGAACGGTCATTCACCGTGTTAAAATGCAGAAGAACGGTCATTCTCCGTGTTAAAGTCACAGGGAATGGCCATTTTCCGTGTTAAATGACGGAGAACAGTTGACAGAAACCTAATTTTTTGTAGAAAAAATTTATCAGAAATAAAGATTCAAGAGTTTTTCGTTCTTCTTTCAAAACAATGCTAACTCTTATGGGGGATGTCAAAAAAAAATGGCGACCGTTTACCCGAGCCAGTTATTGAGTCCTTAAAGAATACCGGTTTCTATAATTTCATCGAGGTATTCTACAAAAACAGAGTTGGCAGTCAAGAATTGACTAAGGTTTTAGAAGGTCTTGAGAAATTGATAAAAACTTACTTGGAAGATAAAGATAGCGTCGGATACTTTGAATTGAGCACTACTGTTAAAATAGTGCCAAGTGTGGGCGATATGGCAGCCATCTTTGATCTACCACTGAAGGAAGAAAGTGAGGATGATGTTAATTACAGAAGATTGATCATAGAAAAACAACAGCAGGCCACACCACCGGAATCGTTAAGTCTGTGTAGAGATCACTTCAAGAGATTGCTGCCTAATTCTAAGGGCAAACACGGAGATGTCACGAATACGGAAGTGAGACAGAAGTTCTTTGAATTGTTATAACAGCTTCGTGACGGAGATAAAGAAGTTAAACCAGATGATCTGGCCAAGCTAATAATCTTTCACTTGTGCCAAGCAGCATTCTTTACAAAGTCTGACGGTTCAAATTTACCGTACAGGTTCTTAGCCTTAGTAGACAGTGTAGAAGTTATCAAAAGTATCTGCTGGCCAAGGTTAATCTTGGCGTATGTCATGGAGAGCATCAAGAGGACTACGAGTAAAGCTGTTGGGGGATTACTCTGATGCATACTCCAAAATGGAAGGTTGCACAATATATTTCCTCTATTGGTTTGCAGAACATAGTATCCATGTGGAAAGGAAGTTAGAACCAATTTGTGAATATCCGAGATTTTACACATCGGATGGGTACGCAATCTCGATCTTCCTCAAAAACAAATATCATAGTAAATTCAGATCGAAAAAGATATTCAAAAATTTGGTTATAGCTAGTAGAAAAAAGGGAGGACACCTAGAAGAGGAGGTACATATACAAGAAGAAGGTGCATACGAGGGAGAGGGACACCACCAAACAGGTGGGGATGATGATGCTAAGCAAGAGAGACCCCAATAACTTGAAATGAACACCGCGATGGAGGAGTCAGTGCAGGAATTAGAGGAGTTGAGAAAAAAAATCTCAGATTATTGCTGAGAATAAAAAACACCATGAAAAGCTTAAAGAGTTAGAGGAACAAGGATCCCAACAACATGCAATTAACATTGTGATAGAGGGCTCGGTACAAAAATTGGAGGAGTTGTAAATAGAAAAATCTCAGATTATTGCTGAGAATGAGAAACTCTATAAAAAGCTTAAAGAGCTAGAGGCACAAGGAGCCCAACAAATTGAAACGAACACTACAATGGTGTTGTCGGTGCGGGAATTGGACTCCTTGTGAAAAGAGAAATCTGAGATTATTACTGAGAATGAGAAGCTTAGCAAAAAGGTTAAAGAGTTAGAGGCACAAGGTAAAATTTTCTCTTTTTTCAATGTTCTGATTTATAATTTTTCGTATTAAAATCACCGTTGTTAAAATCACGGAGAATGGTCATTCCCCGTGTTAGAATGCAGGAGAATGGCCATTCTCCGTGGTAAAACCACGGAGAATTGACATTCTCCGTATTAGAATGCAGGAGAATGGCCATTCTCCGTGTTAAAATCACGAAGAATGGTCGTTCCCCGCGTTAGAATGCAGGAGAATGGCCATTTTCCGTGGTAAAACCATGAATAATAGACATTCTCCGTGTTAGAATGCAGGAGAATGGCCATTCTCCGTGTTAAAATCACGGAGAATGATCTTTTTTTCTTTTTTTAAAGTATATATTAATTGATATCATACCTTTCATTGTTGTTTGTTTTATATCAGTGCAACTTGATACTCAACCAGCTGATGAACAACAAGATGCTGAACATGCTGCTCCAAAAGAAGTCAAAACAAGAGGAAGGGGAAAAGAGGTTGAGAAAACCATCACCAGCAGTAGCCGATGAAGATTTTACTACCATGGGGAAGAATACAGTAGCAGAGGCTAATAAAAAGCGGAAGATAACTATCGCTCCAAAACCAAAACCTCAACCCAGACCCAGGAGACGAGGAAAAAAATAAGTAGGCAGATTTGAAAGTATCTGTTGAACGCGGAGCCATGGCTGCAGCATTGCAACTTGATACTCAACCAGCTGATGAACAACAAGCTGCTGAGCATGCTGCTCCAAAAGAAGTCAAAACAAGAGGAAGGGAAAAAGAGGTTGAGAAAACCATCACCAGCAGTAGCCGATGAAGATTTTACTGCCATGGGAAAGAATATAGTAGCAGAGGCTAATAAAAAGTGGAAGATAACTATCGCTCCAAAACCAAAACCTCAACCCAGACCCAGGAGACGAGGAACAAAATAAGTAGGCAGATTCAAAAGAATCTGTTAAACTCGGACAAGATGCCAAAATGGCTGAACTAGCGAGAAAGGGTGTTATACTAAGGGAATGCGATGATCTCATACTTTAGGGGTGCGGATGAAGAGCTGAAAAAGTTTTACAGGGACATCTTATTCCCAAGAAAGATGAGTCCAACGTATGTATTTTGAACTCGACCAATCTTCGTCCAATTCATAACGGAGAATGGCCATTCTCCGTGACAGTTGAATGGAGAATGATTATTCTCCGTGTCAGTTGGATGACGAATGATTATTCTCCGTATCAGTTGGACGGCGAATGACACTATTTTTTTTCTTTTTTCTTTTCTTTTCCTGTCTAGTCTTTTTCACAATTATATCCTGAGAATCCCTATTAAGTTAATCTAAACTAAATTTATGTGTAGTGATATTGTATACATGAATGTCCCGAAAGAGGGAGAAAAGGGAGTTGCCGTCATCCTGTCAGCAAAAGACATACAAGACATACTCAACTATGAAGACATAGAGGCTGGCATCCTCAACATAATAAAAAAGAAGATGAAAGAAATTCAAGACTTGGCAAGAAAGTACGTCCAGCCAAGTTCACAGGGTGTGCAATATAAGTGGTCTGCATTCATGTTGCCAAGAATCAAAACTGAAAAATCCCTATTCATATGTACATCGATAAAAAATGACATAAAAACTTACTCATGATATTGTGTTTTGTTTTTGGGAAATAGACCATCGTGGAGCTTGCCATTGAACCGGAAGAAAAAGCCGGCACCCTTGAAAATCTCAAAACAGATGTAGAAGACTTTGTCATGGGTTTAGAGGACGACATAGAGTGGCTATTCATTCCACTCTTTAATGAATCCTCCAAATATTATACGCTGCTCACATTCAACTTAGGTCCTACGAGTGGACACACTACAACTCCTTGGGGCAAAATACGTACGAAAATGGCAAGAAGGATGCATAATTAATGAAGAAGACCTTAGAGCCAATCGTTAGGAGGAAAGTTGAGATGATGAGGGATAGATGCCTGGTGATGATGGAGTATGAGAGCACAGAGCTGAATTATTCTGTCACGACCCGGACCAAAATTGTTGGGTCGAATCAGATCATACCCATCCTGCACCGTTGTGAGACGATGGCAGTAAGCTGTATCCAATGCAGGTAATCACAATAACATAATATATTTTGTCACAACATCTAAATTTCGAATAATAAAAACTTGTCCAACAAAACATTCAACTGATACAACTGATAAAATAAAACTATTTTTTTCAACATCAAACTAAAAGAAAATCATCCTCTATAGAGTAGGCTCATCAGCCACAAAATCATCGTCCTCCAAATGGGACTCTGGCAGCACTGTTGGATAAAGCACCGGGTCGTAGTAGCTATTTATCAATAGCTCAGCTTCATCAAAGGAACCTATTGGGGGTGGGGGATCCAGTCAAGAAAGGAGCAAAGTACAATTATGAAAATTTAACAATTTAACTAATAATTAGAAATTTTGCAGTTTAAACAGTTGAAATACTTGAACAATATTTTCCAGCAATTTTTCCACAATTGAAAATAATGTGATTTGAGTATGTAATACTTATGACCGGCTTGGGTTGTACAATAGTATCCTAGTGATACGATACGGCTTATTCCCGTGTGTAAGAGGGGTAAGCTCGCACAATCAATATGCAATATGAGGGGTATTGGTCATAATACACTACACTACTCTCCCAATCCCACAATCAATAACAATCAATACTCTAGAAGAGAGTTCGTGTAGCAATATGGTTTAATCTTGCAATATTACCATTATTAACTAAATTAAAAAATAAACACAACCGTACTTGCCTTTGTTTATGACTGGGTTGAAGAGTCGGTTCCGGGAAGAAATCAGACTTGTTCTCGAAATCCTACATTGAGAATCCCGACTTAGCATAAATGAGGAAACCATATCTAGGTGTGCTAGTTACAATCTCTAGAATTGGTCCTAATCCAGTTTTATGTTATTTACAAATTCTACCAGAAAACGTTTATCGATGTGATTTACTAGTTATTAATTTACAAAGAAAAATCAATTTAACATTTATTGAAAAATCGCATTTTCTGATTATTTGGCAAAACTTAGTATTTTGTAATATTATGTATAAAACTAATATTTTTCTTTAAATGAGAAGAACATTAATTTGTTTAAATAACAAACTTGTAATTTTCCTAGTTATTAATGTGAGAAAATGATATTAATTTTCTATATCCAAAATAATATCTTTTTGATATTTTACACGTTTATCGACAAACCAACAAAGCCAGAATTCAAAAGCTACTCTTCAATATTACAGAGCTACAGAAAAATAAAGAGCTGGGCTTATGCCCTTACAATTATTTACATAAATTAATGGAATAAAATAAATATATACTGGTGAACCCTGAACGCCGGGAAGCGATCCATTCAGCAGGCCGAGGCCCTGCACCAAAATATGATTTGACCAGTAACTAGTTCTAAATAATAAATTAATATTAAATATAATATGAAAATAGGGTCTCAGACTTGGTCCAAAGTATTACGTCACGTACTAGCTAATGACTCAACGTCCGGAACAATGTCGGTTTTGTTTGCATTACGCTAAGGGCCCATTGACCGATACGGTCGTCGCCCGAAAAGATAATTGAAAACCAAAATAAGTCTTTTGCAAAGGCCGGTTTTGAAAACTTTTAAGAAAAATTGGACAGCATTTTCTCTGTATTTGGGACAACCCAATACTGGGAAAATGTCAAACAAAACACCGATAACTGTCCCAAACCAGGGACTCCAAATATCCCACCAAAAGTGAATATCCAACCCGAAATGAATAGCAAATCCAAAAGCCGAAATCGAAACCACAGCACCAACATATAGCCATACCAACTATAGAACTTATAATTAGTTATGGCTAAGAAAAATCCACAGAATAATATTCTCAACCCAAGCTAGTATTAGCTTGGTCATAAGACCAAAACTCATAGAGTTCGAAAAATTCGAACTCAACTCAGAAATTCCGAGAAACCACAATAACAAAGCCAAAGCTACAGAACCATCCAAAATGGAGTTCGGAAATGTCCGAAACCATAACTGCAATAAATCAAGCCAATTTCCATAGTGGAATCGGGGACCGAATCATCATCGACGCACGGGAGGGACGAATTACTCTGATTAACAGAAATTACCCAATATCTGTTGGTCGGGGAGCCACGGGATAATCTCAGGAACGGAAACGGAAAGAGCTGGACAGTGGAATCGGGCCACGGAACCACGGACAGCGGGTCGAGGCTCTGGAACGAACGACGAGCGGTGCACGGGGCGCGGGGGTCACCGACGAAGGAGGTCGCCGAGCGGGGTTGGCCTGGGTGGCCGCGGCAGGTAGACGCTCAGGCGGAGGGGCGCTCGGGACTCCGACGGTCGGCCAGGGAAGCTAGGGCTCGGGTTAGGGCTTGGTTGGGGAAATGGTGGATGAAGTGTGGGAGAAAGAGAGGGTTTATATAGGAGCTGACGTGGGGGTTACGGGAAAGGGAGGCTCGCAGCAGTTTCGGAAGATAGAAGGGTTAAGTCTGCGGCCATGAATGAAAAGGGAGGGAGAAGTCGACGGTTTTGGAAGGGAAAGGAAAAGCTTACTTTCCTTTGCTGTGAAAGGAAAGTGAAAGAAAGAGAAAAAGTTTAAAGAGTTTATAAAGGATTTAATAAGAAAAAGATTCCTTTTTTTTAAATAACCAATAAAATAAATATATATATATATATATATAAAGGACTTGCGAATTAACTTTAGAAAACTGAACTTGGGTTCGAGATGGGTTCGGGACAGGTCTGGTCCAACTCAAAATTCCAAGAAAAATAATTTTTCTAAAATATGGTTTTTTTCATAAAAAAATGGTAATAATTAAATAGCAACAATTTATAAAATAAATTTTTTACGGGTTTTGACTAAACTCTAAGATTCCAGAAATAATAATTTTTTCTAAAAATATAATTTTTCTGAATTAACAACTAATAATAATTTATAATAATAATTAGCTAATTAAATTATTCAAATAATTAACTGAAAAATTACGGATTTCACATGTTCTCCACGATGCCCACAACAACTAGCACCCAACTGTCTCTTGTACATGACATTTTTTATGAAGTGCTTAATGAATGCTCCCTTCGAAATGCCGAGAGGAAAAGGCAATGTTGTTCACCAAAAGATTACATAAATGAGGTTGGGATGGGTAAGAAGTTGCTTTCAAGTGAACATGTAAGACCATAAGTACCAACCTAGCAATGACATTGTAAAACAACAATGTAAATGGGCTAAGAACTTCTTTCTATATCTTCTGTTCGTCTTTTATTCTTCTGTATGTATCTTTTGTAATGTCTGCTCTATCTTTTATAAAATCATTTTTGAATTACATTTACATTGTTTTATATATATCATTTTTGAATAGCCATTCTCCGTGTAAATCTCAAGAATAATGGTCATTCCCCGTGTTAAAATGCAGGAGAATGACCATTCTCCGTGTTAAAATCATAAAAAATGGACATTCTCAGTGTTAGAATATAGGAGAATGGCCATTCTCCATGTTAATATAACGGAGAATTATCATTCTCCTTGTTAAATTGACAAAAAATTATCATTCTCCGTGTTAAAATGATGGAGAATGTTTGAATTGGCTGCGATTCTGATAGGAATAGCAAACTGCCTGCGGCTCTGAGAAGGTTCTCTATGTGGGTCCTTTAATGACTGAGCTTTGCTATACCTACAACCAATGCTTACAACCTTCCTAATACCAAGCCACGTGTCGGGCTTCGATTGGAGGAGGAAAGTAAGTGGTGGGGTCGGGTGGAGCCCATGTAACAGGAGGGTGTGAGGGGTGGTGGGACCCGATAGGACCTATGTGTAAGGGGTGGGTGAGAGAGGTTGTAAGATGGTTGTAAGCATTTGGTAGTAGACTTAGCATTTTCCTTAATTACTATCTTTTAACAAGTCTTAATTGCCACCGTCTTTCTGGGAGGAAGTTGAGAAGTTTGTGGCATGGTATCTATTTGTAACGAACCTATTAAATGAGATTCATTATACTGACTATTAGGTTCATCTGTATTTATTGGCCAATAAATATGTTCTGCACGACGCTCGGCCATTCATAGCCTATAAAAAGGGGCATCTTGAGGAGCAAAGTCCATCATGTTCATAGCATTCCCATTATGCACGATCCTGACATAGCTTTAAGAGAAAATTGGCCTAACATCAGTCGGTTGTTAGCTGTGGATCTCTTCGTTCAAAAGAGTTATGTCCTTGTAGAAGAACACGTAGTAGTGAGTCTCGAAATGCATTGGAGCTCCTTGTTCGAACCTGAACAACATCTTGGGAGTCCTCGTGTTATCGAAAAGTTGGGGGTCATGCTATGCCATTCCCAGTAAGAGTCTAGCAGCCCGTAATGCTAGAAGAGCAACAGGTTGTGCTCTGCCCTGCTCTTTCGGGCATTCGGGGTTGCGCATACAAGAAAGGAGGAATACACTTCGATGGAGATCAATCTTCTATTATGTGCACCAAGAAGAATAAGGGCTGCGCTTCTGTGAAGATAAACCCCCTAGTAGACTTCTTAAGGCCTTGCTGAATCTGTAATAGATCCTTTGTAGACATAATAATAAAAGAACTTCTTTCTATATCTTCTGTTTGTCTTTTATTCTTTTGTGTCTGCGTCTTTTGTAACGTCTGCATTATCTTTTATAATAAAATCACGAAGAATGGCCATTCTTCGTGTAAAACTCACGACAAATAATCATTTGCCGTTGTTAAAGTGCCGGAGAATGGTCATTATTCGTGTTAAAAAACACGGAGAATGACCATTCTCCGTGTTAGAATGATGAAGAATGGCCTTTATGCAGTCAAAAATGTGAAACAATAAATATACTGACTTTAAAATAGCCCCATTGATATCAAAAAAAGTAAGAAATGTATTCAAGAAACAATTATATAAAAGAAAGAATATATATATATATATATATATATAAAATATATATATATATATATATATATATATATATATATATATATATATATATATATATATGTGTGTGTGTGTGTGTGTGTGTATTAACAAGAGGGCGCTGCCCCCTCGACCCCCGTAGCAGCAAGTGGAGGGAGAGGACAAGTGGTGCGATTGTGATTACCTAATTCAAAGTAATTCTGGCATCTCATCTTCATCTTCACTTTTCCATTGTTCTCATATTTGCTCTTATAACGGTCTGCCTTTGGACGGTCGGGGCCCCGTGTAATGACCCGCTCCGCCCTAGCGGAACGCCGATTCAAACGGCAAGTGCAACGACTCAAACGAGCCGTCGACCCGAAGAGTGGGCATCGACCTGATGATGAATCGATGCAAGGCTTACATTGGCCCGTCAAGATGAATCCAGACTTGGACTTTCAAAGACGCGCTCGAAGTATCGCTCGGCCGATGCGAACATCGCTAAGGTGGGTGGCTCCGATGAACCCGTCTTTGCTTAGCCTAGATACATAATAATACGGACACAATCACTGAAATCGCTAGGCGATAACACCGCACGTGCTAATAAATGACCCAACGCACCTAGCTAAGGGATTAATCCCATCTTGTATGCTTGTATAGAATATGGAAAGGGATATGGAAAATATGAGAACTCTCGCACCACGCTCCACGCTCGTGCTAAGGCACAAGCTTACGTTCAAGTCCCTTATGCGTGAAAGCAATAAAAATAATGAATGGTTTACAATAATAAAACGGGGAGACTATCAACATAGTCATTCTGAGTAGATTTTAGCAACATTGAAAGACTATAGGACCGATGGGTCGCCAAGGCGACTCCCGTACGGGATGTTGCATAATATATAAATGAAAGAATGAACGAATAAACGATTGAATGAATAAATCAACGAAATAATGAATACGAAAATGAATCAATGAACGAATGGACAAGTGAAAGAAAGAAAAGAAGGAATGAATAAAAGATAAGAAGGAAAGAAATGGTTAGCGACAGGTATGACGGGCACGTGCAACGGGGCTCGCTACCCGCGCTGTACGGACGCCAACCTAGTCGATAACGTATTGTGGCTAAGGGTTAGCCTATGACGATAAAATACGAAATGGTCGTGGACGGACCCGTGCACGGGTGATACAGATTCTGCGGCATGATCAAATAGAGGATCGTGGCCGGCCTAGGCGGCATCAAAGTCATGGCTTACGGGCTGCCTGGGTGCGGACTCGGCCACCCGGGGGACGTAAGTGCAGGAGTATTTCAAGAGACTAACGGGGTGTGTGCCAGTCCTCACCCTATGCTAGTTGAGAAATACTACGGCTTGGATGTGTCCAAAATGGCTTGTGATGCCAGCGACCGGTGCATATAGATTTAAGTGGGCTTTGTTGGTGGCAATCCACGTGCAAGTCCTTGCATTGAAATCAAAGTACTCTAAGTTAACTGTACAAAGCACCTTCTGAATAGGCTTGAATATAACACACAAAATGATCAAGAGTTTTTTGAGTAAACGAGTTAGAAAACGTGCTTACGACGTGCTAGAACCCGAGACAAGGACACGCACTTGACATTGAATGCTTTCATGAACTACGTTAAGTTATCTCATATGAATTATTGACTAACTTGGTTTACGTTGAACAGGAAAGGTCGGACGGTAAGTATGTGTAAGTCGTGCATGTATTTCCATGCGACACTTGTATTCGACAACACGAGATAGGCTATGAAATATGCCATGTAAATGATCTTAAGGCACGATTAGAAAGACAATGATTGATAGACGGTGCACAAAAGTAAATAGAACGTGTTTGGTAATGATAGCATTGTGGGCGAGCTAGCCTCCCCACCAGTGCATAAGAATGTACTGATAACCCCACAGTTTACTTGCAGGATACAGGTATCGTCGGCGGGTACGGAGCTTCCATCGAACGTGCTAAGGCGCAGAGCTATCTCTGGAGCCCTGGAGCGTTGCAAGGAGCTGAAGCACCATATACGGGACATAATGTATCGGAACATTGCCATGAATCATTCCATATTGTAAGCCACTTGGCACGCCTTTTATGTTTCAGAGAGAGAGCTTGAGCGAATTGTAATATTGGCCTAGCGTCGCTTGTAAACTTCTTGAAAATCAATAAAGAGTTTGAATTCACTTCAATTTTGTGTTCGTTTACTTTCCACTGCAAATGGGGACACTCTGTGCGACTCTGTGGCCTAACTCAAATCGGCCATTTCTGGACTTGGCTTGTACGGGCGCAACCTAGGCCCGTGCGGCATCACGCCTTAGCGAGGACGATCGCTCCTGCGAGAGCAGGGCGTGACAGATTGGTATCAGAGCACGGCTTTACGTCCTTGGACTTCATTTCGATTCTCGCAGTTTTGAAAGCTCGGTTTTGAAACAAAAGAAGTGTACGCTCTCTCTCGTTGTGCCTTGGGATGTTTCATACAATAAGTCTAATATTTTCAAAAGCTCGTACGAGTACTCGGTTGGACGGGATCGATAGGCGAAGGCCTTTGTGCCACCACGACGAACTTGAGTTGGAAGGAACCGATGCTAAGAGTTAGCAAACGCTGTGCGTGCTTGAATAAGCTTACGCTGACAATAGCGGACGAGTACACGAGGCCAAAGGATAGTTTGAACGGGATGGTTATACACACGGCCTTTTGGCTAAGTTGTGCCGCGTGTCGCGCACCTCGACTTCTGGTGCAATCGAGTTGCGAGCGAGATCGGTTATCGCTCGAACGAGAATAAGTGAGCATGCAAACTCGAATATAGTCAGCACGGGATAGCTATGCACACGGCCTTCTGGCTAAGTTGTGCCGCGTGACGCGCACCTAGACTTTTGGGTGCAATCGGGTTGCGAGCGATATCAAGTATTGCTCGATCGAGAACGGAGATACACTTTGAGTGTATATCAACGCTATCAGACTAATGCTTAGGCGTGCACGAAAGATTGGCTTGGATTTTGAGGATTAATACGAACGACTTAGTACGTCAAGATGACGTGAGCGATTACGCTAGAGATTCGTCGAACGAATCTGAAGGATGTCTTAGAGCATGACGTGAACGTGATTGAGGACTAGATCGTACGGCTTGAATCCGAGTGGTGTATGTGATAGGTTCGGAGAAGAATAATAATGAGTGTCGACGACTAGTCGAGTGGCTCGAACCCTGAGTGGTGTATGGACGTCATAGAAATTGTTCGAGCGAGACTAAAGGATTTACAGATCGTACGAGTATGTCGGCAAGCGATGCGATCGCACAAAGCCTTAGAACGTGTCACGCTTAGTTGGTTGTGACTTCAAAAGTTCCGAACGAGATGTCGCTAGACAACTTGTTATTGGACAACGCGAGTTAGAAAATGGTTCGGAACGATGAATAAAAATAAATGGTCGTGATCGAGGAAACTTAGATGATCGCGCGTACGATTTCGGATTGATTCAAATGAATTGTGACTTGAGTTTGAACAACGATCTTAAAACTAGCTTGAGGAATAGCAGTTGAACTTGATCTTGATCTTGAATATTAAATGAAATTGTGGAATATCCAACTCGGACAACAGCATCAACACACGACTCAAAATCGGTTGCAAAGAAAGATCGTCAGGTTACGCATATCGTCGATGGTATTGAGGCGTATCAAAGATCGATATGCGATAACTCGGGGGTACTCTGACTCGGCGAATGACGATCGTACAAACGTCATTGTTCCGTTGGATGCTATACTTGGGATGTTAAAAATGTGTCAAGAAAAAGATAGACTTGGCTCGAGAATTTTCTAGTTGAACGCATGACGGTCAGACTGTCGAATTGATTTGGCTTGGATGAAAATGAGAATGCTTGGATTTGCTTCGTTGACAACCACAATATTGACATTCTTGTCTTATGCAAGCGCAACTCCAGCCTCGCACATGTGTCACGCCGGATTAGGACAATCACTCCGCGTGAGCGCTGGTATGGTGATTCATTCAGCGGGAGTGATTGAACTTGGATGGCGTAGCAATTTGATTACTTCGACTTATAGTTTGACATGAAGGTAAACTCGAGAATGAATCAGTGTGTGTGATGATTGAACTTGAGGATTGAGTAGGTCCAATCTGCGTATCGAGAATGAGTTTGTCTAAACTCAAACAAGAGTTACGCCCCGATAAGAATGATTATTCCGCGGGAGCGTTGCATGGTGATTCATGAACACCCATGGATGATCGGACTCGCGTGAGATTGGGACGCAATGTATTGTCGAGCTGGATGACCTCGTGATCGAATACACGAATTGGTTAGAACTGGTGATTGAACGGAATTGAATATGTGCAACGTAAGTCTTGATGCGAATTAGGTGATCATGCTCGATGTTTAGAAATTTGAGTTAAACGAACTTGGATAGAAACTCCTGTACGAGCGAACAAAGGGTTTGACCATAGGATTTGGGGCGAGCGTCGTGCAACGACCTTGCACGATGAGCCACGTACTTGACTTATAACTATGACCTTGTGAACTGACCTAGCGGATAGGCGGACGACCCTATGCCGAGTGATTGAACCTGTGCGATGGCATTTACAGTATCGTCTGGACGGACGATAGACTTTGGAAAATAAGACTTTGAGTAGGACGGGGAACTGGGAGTGTGTGTGAACGACGACGAGATTGGCCCCAAACGAAGGGAATGATAGGGATGGATGATGCGCAAGTAAAGTTGGAATAACGAATTGAATCATTGGTCGAAAGACGTACTCGATGATAGTACAATACTTGATCTCGAATCGGACGAGAATTACTTAGACTTGGTCGACTCCGCTGAGGAGAAATCGTATTAATTTCGTTGACAATAGCGCTTGAGAAGCGAATCGAATCATCTCGAAAACTGAGATAAACGATAATGATACGCACATGAGTTCGGTTTTGAATCGAAGTTAGCAAAACGATCGAAAAATCAAAACTATCACGAGTAGCTTGTTCGACTTCGCTAGTCACTAAGCTTGGTTGAAATGTACGTATTCAGGGGACGCTTTGAATACGTGCACGATCCAAACTCAGCGATATGATAAACTCGAATGCGGTTGCAAGTGGGTGTTGCGATACGCATAAACGAAAGTGAGTTTGCCTCAGCCTACAACACTCGTATTTGACAAAATTCAACGCACCTCGTACGACCGTTTCAGTCCCATGATACGTCAAAATAGCAATCGAATCGAAGAAACGCTTGAATTGAATAAGTGCCATCAACTCTAAAATGAATGAAAAGTTATTCAATAAAAAAATTGACCAAACGTATGCGATACGGAACTTGGAAAGGTATCGAGTATAGTTCGATGCCATCAAACGGTAAAGCCATTCGATAAAAATTGTCTAAGATATGTACACGGTATGAGTTAAGAAATGGTAGGATGACCTGCACTCAGGAAGTCTCGAGGACGAGACTTGTTTTGAGTGGTGTATTATGTAATGACCCGCTCCGCCCTAGCGGAACGCCGATTCAAACGGCAAGTGCAACGACTCAAACGAGCCGTCGACCCGAAGAGTGGGCATCGACCTGATGAAGAATCGATGCAAGGCTTACATTGGCCCGTCAAGATGAATCCAGACTTAGACTTTCAAAGGCGCGCTCGGAGTATCGCTCGGCCGATGCGAACATCGCTAAGGTGGGTAGCTCCGATGAACCCGTCTTTGCTTAGCCTAGACACATAATAATACGGACACTATCACTGAAATCGCTAGGCGATAACACCGTGAGTGCTAATAAATGACCCAACGTACCTAGCTAAGGGATTAATCCCATCTTGTATGCTTGTATAGAATATGGAAAGGAACATGGAAAATACGAGAACTCTCGCACCACGCTCCACGCTCGTGCTAAGGCACAAGCTTACGTTCAAGTCCCTTATGTGTGAAAATAATGAAAACAATGAATGGTTTACAACAATGAAATGGGGAGACTATCAACATAGTCATTCCGAGTAGAGTTTAGCAACATTGAAAGACTATGGGACCGATGGGTCGCCAAGACGACTCCAGCACGAGAAGTTACATAATGTATAAATGAAAGAATGAACGAATAAACGAGTGAATGAATAAATCAACAAAAGGATGAATACGAAAATGAATCAATGAACGAATGGACAAGTGAAAGAAAGAAAAGAAGGAATGAATAAAAGATAAGAAGGAAAGAAATAGTTAGCGACAGGTGTGACGGGCACGTGCAATGGGGCTCGCTACCCACGCTGCACGGACGCCAACCTGGTCGATAACGCATTGTGGCTAAGGGTTAGCCTATGACGATAAAATACGAAATGGTCGTGGACGGACCCGTGTACGGGTGATACGGATTCTGCGGCATGATCAAAGGAAGGATCGTGGCCGGCCTAGGCAGGATTAAAGTCATGGCTTACGGGCTGCCTGGGTGCGGACTCGGCCACCCGGGGGACGTAAGTGCAGGAGTATTTCAAGAGACTAACAGGGTGTGTGCCAGTCCTCACCCTACGCTAGTTGAGAAATACCACGGCTTGGATGTGTCCAAAATGGCTTGTAATGCCAGCGACCGGTGCATATAGATTTAAGTGGGCTTTGCTGGTGGCAATCCACGTGCAAGTCCTTGCATTGAAATCAAAGTAGTCTAAGCTAACTGTACAAAGCACCTTCTGAATAGGGTTGAATATAACACACAAAATGATCAAGAGTACTTTGAGCAAACGAGTTAGAAAACGTGCTTACGATGTGCTAGAACCCGAGGCAAGGACACGCACTTGACATTGAATGCTTTCATGAACTACGTTATCTCATATGAATTGTTGACTAACTTGGTTTATGTTGAACAGGAAAGGCCGGACGATAAGTATGGGTAAGTCGTGCATGTATTTTCATGCGACACTTGTATTCGGCAACACGAGATAGGCTATAAAATATGCCATATAAATGATCTTAAGAAAAGATTAGAAAGACAATGATTGATAGACGGTGAACAAAAGTAAATAGAACGTGTTTGGTAATGATAGCATTGTGGGCGAGCTAGCCTCCCCACCAGTGTATAACAATATACTGATAACCCCACAGTTTACTTGCAGGATGCAGGTATCGTTGGCGGGTGCGGAGCTTCCATTGAACGTGCTAAGGCGCAGAGCTATCTCTGGAGCCCTGGAGCGTTGCAAGGAGCTGAAGCACTATATACGGGACATAATGTATCGGAACATCGCCATGAATCATTCCATGTTGTAAGCCACTTGGCACGCCTTTTATGTTTCAGAGAGAGAGCTTGAGCGAATTGTAATATCGGCCTAGCGCCGCTTGTAAACTTCTTAAAAATCAATAAAGAGTTTGAATTCACTTCAATTTTGTGTTCGTTTACTTTCCGCTGCAAATGGGGACACTCTGTGCGACTCTGTGGCCTAGCTCAAATCGGCCGTTTCTGGACTTGGCCTTGCCCGGGTGCAACCTAGGCCCGTGCGGCATCACGCCTTAGCAAGGACGATCGCTCCTGCGGGAGCGGGGCGTGACACCCCGTTTCGGAACAGGGGTGGAACCAAATCAGTAGGATTATTTTCAAATCATTTTTCACAATCTGGAACTGGACGAATTGCACATGAATATAGCTTCTTATAGAAATATAATGTCCAATACTGCTCCACAAATTCGTAAAAGAATTATTTCGAACCAAATCTGATGCATTGGATTGCATGGCTACATGGGAATCCATATACCTTCCATCTACAACAACTACAATGCCAATCAAGAAGATTTACCAGATGGCGGGAAGTATCTACCATCACCTCAAACTCGAAATTACTAGACCGATATACCTTATAAGATATGCCATCATCTGTAAGCTGCTTCAGCATATTCTCAGCGTATGGAGTCAATTTACTATTGAAATCAATTGCATCCTTGTGGCGATCCAAAATTATCTTCATCATCTTCACTCGGATAACATTTACAAATGCTGAAATAGGAATTTTTTCTCAGCCTTTATCCATGCATTGAATGACTCTGCACAACTAGAAGCAACCTCGCCGTATCTACATCCGGGGAAGAATGCATTTGACCAATGTTCAGGTTTTTGTTTATCCATCCAAGTCACAACATGACCACAATTCAGATCATAAATCTTCTTAACTGCTTGTTTATATCCACCTTTATACATAAAAAGAAAGAAAGAAAGAAAGAAGTCAAGACACAAGCAGATGAAAAAATAGGGACCATTCTCCATGTTAAAATTACGAAGAACAAACATTCTCTGTTCAAAAACAACGAAGAATGGTTATTCGTCGTGCTACGCATAACGGAGAACAGACATTCCCCGTGAGAATTATGCAGAGAATAGTCATTCTCCGTATTAAAATAACGGAGAATGCACAGAAAAGCTGCATATATCTGTCTGATTTACACATCTGGTGTTAGAGCATATACTGTTTGCCTCCAAGCTTCAAGTACAAGCGGATACACTCTTTCCTTTCCTTTCTCCTTCAGCGGTATGTTATTATTTATGTGATAATAGCAATAGCTGTGGTAAGCAGTAGGGAACACTTTAAGAACTTCAGAAACTAAACTGGTGCCTTGATCCGAAAGAAAGACCATATGCCTACTACATCCAACAACATTCTTGAGATTTTTAAGGAACCCGCCATCTTCGCCCGAGACTATACCATAGGCAAGAGGGTTACCATTCTTCGCTGTAGCAGACATCAAACAGCCTCTAAACCTCCCTGTAAGGAAAGTCGCATCCAAATATAGCATCGGACGACAGTATTGAAAGCCTTCGATGCAAGCCCCATATGAAAGAAAAAGTCGCTGAAACATCATTGTCGTATCATCTTTCTGAAAGTCGATAACGGAACCAGTATTGGTCTCCTTTATCTTGTCGACATACCAACATAAGTCGTTGTAAGCTCTAATATTATCTCCATATATTTTTTGGTACACCAGTCTAATATCGTGGTATGCCTGCCCGTAGGTAAGAGATAAACCATAGTCAACCTTGAATTCGTCGACACCTAATTTTGTCGACTTTTTAGGGTCCATCCGAACAATGTCACTAACTAAATTTTTTACAAACTTTGCTGGAACAACTAGATAACCTTTATCCATATAGCCAGCTCCACAATTGTGTTTTTTCACATACCTCTTCACCTCAAAATTTGACTATCTTCCGAAATAGATATAGCATGGAAGCTCCAGAAACAAGCATGAGTCTTGTAATTCTTGCAGCAAACATTGTACCTCCCTGGCTCAGATTTTAAAATATGGAATGGATCATGAGACTCAAAACATATATTTCAAACAGCGTACCTAACTTCTTCAACACCATTTAGAAATATCAGACCAACGTCGGTAATCGATCCAGGCCACATATCCGATTTTCTCTTCTTTACTGTCTCAAGCGAGCCCTCATAAAATTCTACTACTCGTTTATCCTTTACAGTAGGAGAACATCTACTCAAAGATCTAGAAGAGGAAGACGAAGGTACCATTGGAATGTTTTGACAAGGAAAAGATGTCGACGAAGAACATAGAGGATATACTTGCTCCACAAATAGATCAAAGATCACGTCATAGGTACCGTGGAAACCACCAACCAATGACCGAAGAAAAAAATCACTATCAACATACAATTCAGTCCCATCAGAATGCAAAAACTTGAAACGAAAGAAAAGTGCACCCAAAGAAGTCCATCGATCGCACACTTGATGCTTTAAAAATTCTACGGTACTTTCATAAGTGACACGGCAGGAAAGTATGTCTCCCTTGAAACAAAGATTAACTAAATAGCTTGAATCCATCCCCCTGATAACATAAAAATAGAAGATCACAAATCAGAACAACACATTTCTGATCATTCGTCGTTCAAATATAACGGAGAATGACCATTCTCAGTCTACAACTGACGGAGAATGGTCATTCTTCGTCCTACTATAACGTTGAATGACTATTCCCCGTCATGTGTGAAATGAAGAACGATAGTTCTCCATGAAAATGAACGATGAATGATCTTTGGATGACCATTTCCCGTTATATTTGCACGACGAATATCATTCGCCATCATATTTGCACAAAAGAACCAGATTAAAGATCTCTCGAATCGTTTCTCAATTAAAAATCTTCATAACAAATTTAAATTCAACAAAAATTTCAAGATCTACGAAGATGATGAATGAATTTCTACATATCTGAACTCGCACCTTGTTTTAAGATCTATAGAAAGAGAAGAAGAAGATATTCTCTCCACAATAGACCTAATCGTCGAAAAACTTTAAATCTCTCCACGAAGATGATGATGATGATGAGCGATGATCGGAGTTCGACTGAAGAAAAGCATAGTGAACTACGAACAATCTTTGCGATCTCTGCTGAAGATGAGAGCAATGGAATTCAGATCTCTCGTGAAGAAGAAGACGAAAATTACAATCCAAATCTGAGTTTGTGAATTCAAATATATATATATATATATATATATATATATATATATATATATATATATATATATATATATGACCAAATTTGCGCGAAGGGGAATCTTGGAATATTTAACGTAAATCTGAGTTTGTGAATTCAAATATATATATATATACAAAGCATTTAAAGGGAATCTTGGAATATTTAACGTAAAAATACATAATTTTGGGTATTTCATAAAACTCCACCTGCAGGTGGATTTTTCATAAAAACCAACCCCGAAAGTGGGTATCTCAGCAATTTTCATATATATATATTTTTTTTCATATATATATATATATATATATATATATATATATATATATATATATATATATATATATATATATATATATATATATATATCACTATGCTCTCTTTTTAGTCGGCCCTAGGTCCTCCGCTATGCTTCCTCCACCCCCCCCCCCCCCCCCACACACACCCACCCGCTTAGGTTTTCGGTCGCTGCTGGAGTATGGAGGCAGGCGGTCCCTCCGTTTCTGCCATTTAACAATACCAAACCTAAATATTACACTATTAAATTAGATATAAGCCCAAAATAGTTTATTTATAAAGCCCAATAAATTTAATAAAACATAGCCTAAGGCCCATACCCAATATTATTACATACACTGCCTTAGCCCCAAGCCAAAAATAATATTTTGTTTCAAATTACCATTTAGAAAGAAAATTATTATAGAAATATTTTTATATGACAATAATATTAATAATAAGAAAAATAATATAATTGTTCTTTAGTATAATTCTAATCATAATATGGTATATGTACCTATATTGTACATACCAATACATACTGATGTTATTAATAAATATGATAGTAAAATAAAAGATGAAGACAACACAGCTGTTTGTTTCCTCGGGTTTTACGAGCTAGTGAGAAGTAAAGAGAGGGAGAGAGAGATTTATTCGGTATGTAGTGTACACGGTCTCGATGGCGGTGCAGTAGGTATGTGGTGGTGGTGGTCGTGATTTTTTTGGTGGTAGTGGCTTGGGTCTCGTCGGTTGGTCACGGCGGATGGTCGGACACGATTGTTTTAGTTTGGATAGGGTTCTGCTGGTAGATGGTCGGGATGGCTGTGGGCGATTGATAGTAGTGTTGGTGGCGAGGTTTCGACCACGGGGCTCAGAGAGGAGGCCGGACAGGAGGTGATCGGTTGGTGACAGGAGTTGGCGGGTGGAACGGGGTGTCAGTTTGATGACCGATGGAGACGACCGAGTTGTGGCTTGCCTGTGCGGTGGTGATAGGGATTTGGGTTGGCAGTGATATTTCTGTGGCGTCATGCGAGAGCCAAAGATGAGTGGTTGCGAGAAGAAGGTGGAGGCCAGTTGTGAGAAGGACAGGTGGTGGCGGGAGTCGCTAGGGATGGAGAAGGGTGGCGATGGTTTGGGTCTGCGGGAGGGGCGAGGAGGGTAGAGCGGTTGGGGAAATGTCAGGTGGTGTCAGACACGGAAGAAATTTGTAACTGTAAAAAGGAGAATAGTGAAAGGAATTGGATGACACGGACACGATACACACACGATGGTTATGATGGTGGCGATGGAGTTGTGGCTAGCAGGATATATTTGTTTTAAGAAAATTAGGAGAAGGGCCTCCTTATATAGGAGAGAAAAATGCCTAGTCCGATAAAAATGAAAAGTCCTACTAGATAAAACTTTTTTTAATTTAAATTCAAATAAACTTTTAAATAAAAACTAATCTAATCAAAATTTAAAGTATTAGTCTTTCTATCAAATAATTTAAATCATCCAAATTCAAATCCAAATCAAATAGTGATCAACATAATAACATTTAGAATAACGTTTAATGCTATCAAAACAACTTTAAAACATAATTAATTTAATTATAAACCATTAGTAGATAATATTACCAATTTAAATCAACCTACAATATTTACCAAAAGTTTAAATATAATATAAATTCAAATCAAATAACTTTTTAAACCAAAATCGATCCAATCACAACCTATTTAATGATTGCAATACTAACGTTTTAAAGTAATATTCGATCTTATCAAATAGTTTAAATAATTTCAAATCTTTTTCTAAATGAATTATCAATTAATGATAGATATTTTGAAACTAAGTAAAGCATATAAATTCAAAACCAATATAACTTAATTTGATTATATAGTAATAAAGAATAATAGATAATTTAAAGTATATATCTTTATAAATTCCATAATTTAATTTAAAAATACTTCGATAAAATCTTTTATTGTTTCCAAAAATACGTATGATTTTTAAATCCATTTTTGAAACCAATATTTAATAAAAAACCAAAATAGTAAACAAACATCTTTCATAATTCCAATAATATAATTTAATAAAATATTTTTATTAAAACAATTTAGCACTTCTGAAAATATTTAATTAAAAAATTAGTTTTTGATAAAAGAAAATATCATTCGCAGTCTCGACGAAAAATTACCTTTAAACACAATAAATAAATAAAAATAATTTTTTTGAAAATTTTAGGAAGAGGAGTTACAATCACTTCTGAGTAGTTGTAAATCGGTTTAATGTTCAGCTTCAGCCCTGAAGTCTTTGAACTTCTCGAATGCTCCATCCTTCAACTTAAGAAGACATGCGAATGTGCACTTCAAGAAACACTTCGAATCGGCCTCCGTGGAGAATTAATAAAAGTCACAGATATCTGAGTGTACTAATTCCAAGAGATTCGTACTTTATTTCAATCGTCTAAGCAGCTTCCTGACAGTCATGTCTCTGCACATACCTCAAATCCCTCCACTTCCTTACCCCCACACTTTGGAGATAAAGTCCAGATAGAATATCTTGAGTCTGCTTCTATCATAGAACAACTTTCAGTCCATTCAATGAAGTAACTTCATCGCCATTAGCAGAAGTTCGAACATCCCTTCAGTACCGAATATCTTCTGGAAGCATATTCCTTGCCAAGAAATTACCATCTAGCTAGTATGAATGTCCATCTTCAAGTCTGTATCAGACAACAGACTTTCTGAGATCAGATCTTCGAAAAATCTCGGGTACGTGCAACACACATTCCAGTGTCCTTGCCGGTAGCCCATAACCACTATCTCGATCTCCAGATCTTCTGCTAGATATATGTTCGCCATCGAGACCTTTGTCATAACAAGGCTCATCCTCGGTGGACAGCTTCTTCGAGACCCCACGTGGTCAAATGTACTAGTGCCCGACCACTAGTCAGCTACCACGCTAGATAACTCAACCTGTACAACAATAGCAACCAAGTTAAGTAATCAAAATAACCAAGTTTAGCTATACCTGCTATTTTGGTTTGGGCTTGGCCCTACAATCCTTCTAGAAGTGGCCATTCTTGCCATAGTTGAAGCAAGCCCCATTGTCCTTAGGCTTTGGCTTGAACTGAGCTGAATTCACCTTCTGCTGGTGAGAGTCCTTCCTTTTGTTCTAAAAAGCCTTTTGATTCCTCTTGGAGTCTCCAGCTTGCACCAAATTGGCCTCAGCCATTTGTTTGGATAAGGTGTCCAATGTGTTTTGAGCCCTCAGCTTGTATTTTCGTCCTCAAATCACATACTTCAGACCTTTTTGGTCACGTAGATCTTGTTCCTATTTTCATCCACCTTATAGAGATTCTCCACAGACTTCCAGACGTCTTTGGTATGGACCGTCTTGCTGCATGACTCTGCCAGAGAATCCTCCATTGAATTCAAGATAAGCAACTTACAGAGGTTGTTATCTCTCCTCCATATGGATTGCAGAACAGTGGCCTCAGTGTCATAGTCATATTTCATAATACAGTATTTCAGATAATATATACTTTGAATTATTTATTTATTTGTTTGTTTGTTTATTTATTTATTTTTATAATTTTATTTTGCTAAAATGTTTATTTGGGCTTATTAGGAATTATTTTAAAAAAAGGGGGGGGTTATAGAAAAAGGGGAAGAGAGAGGGTTGGCACCTTCACTCCACCGCCCCTCTCTCGGTTCTCTCTCTCTTGAACTCTCTCTCCCTCTCTCGGTTCTCTCTCTCTCTCTCTCTTGAACTCGCTCTCCCTCTCTCGGTTCTCTCTCTCTCTCCCTATCTCGCTCTCTCGGTTCTTTCTCTCTCTCTCTCTCTCCCTATCTATATATCTCTTCCTCTCTCACTCTCATCTCCCTACTTCTCTCCATCACTCTCCCTTTCGACACTCTCTCTCTGTCTCTACTGCTGCTGCCGCTACTACTACTGCGTTCTGCTGCTACTGCTGCTACTGCGCACTGTCGCTGCTGTGCTGCTGCCGTGCCGCCGCTGGTGCACCGCCGGCTACCGGCCGCCGGCCACGCACCACCCTCCGCCATCATCCCCTCCTCCTTCAACTTTCCACTTCCTCTTCCTCTTTTACTTCTAGGTTGAGAAATTGGAGAAGAAGATGAAGAAGAATGAAAGAACCAAGCCCTAGCCCTAACTCCATCTTGGGTATAAATTTTCTCCTTCAATATTTTGTTCGTCCTTGATAAATTTGGTTATAATTTTCTATAATTATTTATTTGCTGAAATTATCAATATTAGGGAGTTAATTTAGAAGAAGTTTGGAGAAATCCTAGGTCCAACTTAAGAACCCAAGGCAAGTCCTCTCTGAATTTTCTTATTTCAATTTTGGAATCTATAATTCAAACTCTAGATTTATATTCAGTTTTTAAATATGCATAATTGGATTCAAATCGATATTTGGGACTCACATAAATTCAATTGGATAAGCATAAATATATATATGGCTACAAATTTGAAGAGCTTGTTCTTCCTAACTAGCTCGTAGCAAAAATAAAAAAAGAGGTTTTCATATGGCATAGTTGTTTGTATCAATACTGTGCTTCTTGATTTCATGACATTTTTATAATGCTTGTTTAAAGAAAATGGAGTTTTAATTGTCAAAAATGAATCAGAACCAGAAAGAAACTCTATATTGATGTGTGGCCAAAAAAAAAATTCCCAACTCTTGCAAAACTCAAATTCTTCCTTGTTACTTGATATTTTTATATTAACAACATTCCATACTTTATCGACACTTACCAAAAAAAAGAAATATATTTCCTGTTATCATATTATTTATGCACACACACACACACACACACACACACACACATATATATATATATATATATATATATATACAACCTTAAGACTTTGGCTATACGTCTGGTGATATGTAGCATTGTTCATTAGGATTGATATTGCCATGATGGTTGAAGTTAATAATAGAGTTCACTCTTTTTGTCTCTCTCGCAACCATCACACTCCTAGTTTTTTTTGTTTTATATTGAAATATTTGATTTTGTGCAATACATGTTTTGTACTTTTGTATATTTCAACATTACCTATATTATTGCTTTTTGAGCATGACTTCTGTAATAGATTTTGGTTGTTTCACATGGAACAAACTATTTTTAAAATTACCTGAATTTTTCTTGGGCAACTTTTCTCTGATATGCTTTCATACGTATGTATATGTGCATATTTTGGAAAACATAAGATGTCTTTCAACAATGTCAAAATTTCATAATTCTTCAGAATTTCATTTCTGTTCTCTTTACAATTTAAATCTTTTCACCCGTTGCCCATTAGAAGTCATCTTCACTCATTCCAGTCCTCTAAACTTGTCTGGACCCACCTCTTTTGATCTTGTCAAATCAACATAAGTATAGTTTATGGACAATACAGTTATCTGTCATGATTCTTTGTTTTAATATATCAACTTGTTTTGATTGGTACTTGCCCTGACCAAAAGCCAATATAGAACTTTTGTCTGAGGGAAATAAACCTGAGTACTTCTGCTGTCAAAACTTTGAAAATGTCACGCTAACATATTTATTCATAGACACAAATCTTCCGAAAGTTATTTTCCTGTATATTGAACTTTGAAATGCTCGCATACTAAACTTGGATAACATTTAGGAAGAGCAATTGCTAATAATCCAAAATAGCTTGTCTGCTTACAAAGGAAAAAGGGTAATTACTAAAATTAAACTATATTGCGTGCTTGCTTGCCAAGGTAAGAAACTTTAAAGTGCACTCTATATAATGTTTTGTGAGTTTTCGGTGTTGAAGGTTGCTCCACCGAAGGGGTCGGCGAACCCGATATACACCTGTGTGATTTCGGTGTTGAGAGTTGCCTCACCGAAGGGGTCGGCGAACCCGGGTTTTTATTTTTATCATATATTATCTCCTGTGAAATTTCCAGAGTTACCCTATACAAAGGAGACTCTGCCGAAATTTTTTGAAATTTCAAGAGATGGTCAAATTCCTGACTTTCAGGAAATATCGGATTAGTACTTAAGACCTAAAATTATTTAGGAAGGGTACTTAGTAACAGTTAGGAAGCATTGGGCGGGAGAGAACAACCTGAATATCCCTAAATAGTCCCATAACATAATTAAAAATAAAAAGCTGATCAGTAAATTTTTTACTCGTTCGTAAGGCCATGCTAATCGAGTTTGTGAGGCTTAGCTCACATATTTTCGTTTGCTCAAGGGAGGCAAACTAAGCCAAGGGAGGCTCTTATTTTATTTTCTCAAGGGAGACAAACTAAGCCCAAGGAAGGCTCCAGATTATTACATATATTTCGACAGTAACATCGAATAGGTGATTGTTAAGCCCAAGGGAGGCTCCAGGCCGGATACTAAGCACCGTGCCGCCAAATTCATAGCCTGATCCCAGGTTAACGGGATTGTTGATGGAAAACTATTTTATGAATATTCAGGAATTGTTCTTCAAATTGCATTGCATTTTAGGGTTAGCCCAAGGGAGACAATTTTAATTTTGTCTAAGGGAGGCAAATTTTAATTTTGTCCAAGGGAGGCAAAATTTATGATAAGCTCAAGGGAAGCTCAAAATTTTTTACATCTACATCGACAGTAACATCGGGTAGATGAATTTTTAGTCCTTCAATTTTATCTTATTCTAGAAGAAATTATCCCATTTTAAATAAAGCCAAAAAGGACGTTTATACTACTTAAATGAATGAAGACTATAACAATGTAAAATTGCATATTCCTATTCTCTTAATAGAAAATCTTTATGCTTCACTCCTTATTATAATTTTCTTAAGCGTTGTTGGTCGAGGACTTGCTTGTCATTTCTAAACGACCTAGTATTGTTCACTAGGTTTTGTAGCAGTGTACCAAGTGAAGCCGCTATCAGGTACTGAAGGACAACTGGAGATCAAGGACGTGTTGATACCATTGAAGACGTTCAAGTTGGAACAAAAATTCTTTTTCTCTACTTGTTTAAGGTATAATTGTATTATTTATAGTTGGGTTCAAAATTGTACTGGGTAGAAATAGTTATGTTCATGTTCAAATAGTTAGAATGTCTTAGTTTTAGATTATTGCTGACTTAAAATTTATGTAAGTTATGACCTGCTTTTACCTATGCACGAACCTTACAGGCGACAATCACGAATATGGTGTTGGCACATTTTATTTTGATAATATTAACAGTATCTTCGTAGTTTAGTTTACTCTGTTATCAGATTGACATCATTTCAAAAGCTCTACTATATAAAGCCTGTCCATTCAAGATTACCAACCTTAGCCTTGAAGACTGAAGCAACGACCGGCGTTTCTTGAAAAGATGGCTCTCCGTACTTCAAGATTTCGAGTCTGTACAAGGTCTAGGTCTTTCTGTAAACGCTTAAGGTTGGATGACAAAACTAAAAGCTTTCTAATTCCTCAGTCAAAAATCAATATCTTATAGAACGGCATACCGGCGGTATGCTCCGGCATACTGGCGGTATACCGTTTTATTGACCACAAAACTTTCTGTGAGAAATGTCGGCATACCTACGGTATGCTCCGGCATACCGGCGGTATACCGTTTTGTGGACCATAAAACGTTCTGTGACAAACATCAGCATACCGACGGTATGCTCCGGCATACTGACGGTATACCGTTTTGTTTGCCTCAAAAATGTTCTGTGATAATTATCACATACCGACGGTATACTCCGGCATACCGACGGTATACCATTTTGTGAGCCATAAAACATTATGTGACAAACATCGGCATACCGACGGTATGCTCCGGCATACCAACGGTATACCATTTTGTTTATCACAAAATATTCTGTGACAAACATCGGTATACCGACGGCATACCGACTGTATACCGGGTTACGAAATTTAATTTTTGAATGGCAAACACTAGTATTAATGGCTAGCATTAAATACTTCCAACGGATATAATTATGACTGTTACTGTTTGACCGGCATACCGACGACATGCCGGTCCATACCGACGGTATGCCGGTCAGGCTGTATCCAGGAGCATTAAATGCTACCTACTCTTGGTTTTTTTATAAATGGAAGCCTTCTCTTTCTTAAAGTCTTATCCACTCTAGCCATAAATTTTCCAAACAACCAAGATCTCCACCATTAATACTCTACCAAGCTTTTAATTGTCATCCTCTTCCAAAGTGCTAGAGTATTTAAGAGTTGTAAATTTTGATCTTCAAGTGTTAGAAGATCAACAAGTTCTCTTCTCATTTCTTTGAAGTTGGCGAGCCTTCGTAAGAAAACTCGTGTGTTGAAGTTGGCGAGTTCTTCGGATCCAAACTCGTGTGTCCTATTTTATTAAATAGTGGATTTAAGCCGGAGAGAGTTCCGGGACTGGATTGCCTCTAGCGAGGATACCAGGATACATCTTGTGTTTGATCTTCTTACTCTCTCTCTTTTTATTTGACGTATATTGCTTCTTGCGCTCTAGTTATTTTTATTTTCCTATTCACCCCCTCTAGGGTTCTACAATTGGTATCAGAGCTTTGTTCTCTTGATTTAGATTTACACCCTTAGAGGGATCCATGGCTGTTTGCCATTAAAATTCTTTGATTGTAAATTTCAATACAAACAGAACAGTGTTACAATATAGGATTTAGGCGTAGTCCTAGGAGTACACTTTTGTTTAATCTGGGTTCCTTGTACCAATAGAGTGAGTGGTAATGCGTTGACTCCGTTGACGATCTGACGACGGTTATCGGTTCTCTGAAGGTCTGGATTGCTCTGGGTGCTGGAGCTTGCTGAGAGGAGGAAAACTTTGAGTGTCTGTATCTGCCTCTTTGGTGGTGCGAAGTCTCTGTCTGTTCGCTGTGGAAGTTGATATGTGTGCATATAGGTTGGTCCGTATGTCCAAGAAGGAAATGATCCCTCTATTTATAGTTTTGAAGGCTGGCTACTCATGCGCGCATATGTAGGATGTGCCTATACGCGAGGACGCCACGTGTTGATTGCTGATGGAGGCGCAGGGACGATGCGTCCTGATCGAGGGGGTTGACTTCTTCATGTTGCTATTGTGAACCGGCATATAGCGGAGAAGAAGATCTTTCTGTTGCTGAGATCTTGGATCAGTTGAGTCAAAGGACACGTGTCGTCGACCCATGGCTCGGAGATCTCAGATTTGGTGGAGGGAATAATCTGGTAGGATGCGCCTAGGATTGGGCGCATGAGGAGACTTTGGCTCATAACCTTTAGGAGTCACAAACCATTCTGGGCGCATGGCTTTTGAGGTGCATGCAGAGCTTCAGTAGTAACTTTACTCCTATCTTTTGGGATCAGAGAGAAGTCTGGGGCGCATGGCTTTTGAGGCGCATGTAGAGTTGTAACAGTGACTTTCCTTCTGTCTTTAGGGATCAGTGAAAAGTCTGAGACGCTTTTTGAGGCGTATGCAGATTTGGGCGCATGGCCGTGGAGGCGCATGCGAGATGGTTGGGTGGCCACGTGGCAGTAGCCGTCAGAGGAGAGTAATGATGATGCTGACGTTGGCGATGCTTCGTCTTCTAAAAAAGCTGCCGACTGTTCAGACTTTGGGAGGCGTGCTGCCAACTCTGTCTGTTCAGCATTTAATGTTTGTGACATTCGATGGACAGCTGAGTGGGCGCGTCGGTTGGCGTTCCACTAGGCACATAGGGACGCATGGGGGCGCATCCCCTGTGATGCTCTTGGTACTAAAGGGCGCGTCTATGTGATGCGCTTGATGTTAAAGGGCGCGTCTGTGTGATACGCGGTCTGGCCGGCGCATCTGCTTCGTGAGACGTCTTTGATGGTGCAACTGTTACGTTCTTCGAGTGCTTTAAATAGCCGTTTTGACTTGGCTGAATTCGAAGCGTCCGGTTCATCCATTTAATACAAATTTATTGTACGGAATACGGAGAGCCATCCACTTGGTACATGGGTTTGATCTTCCCGGCCTATAAATAGTGGCATGGAAAGAGGGTTTGCTTCTCGTTCTCTCACGTCCTTTCGACATAAATTCGTTTACTCGAATGCATTATGTTGACGAGATGCTCTCGAGGGTGAAGATGCGACGCAATGTTTTTATTGATGCACTTGAAGGTGACTGTTACATCCAAAAGTCGAAGTCGAGGGCTTTCGAGGCAGGCGGAAGGTGCCTGTTGCATCCAAAGATAGGGATGTACGAGCCTCGTCTCCTTGTGCAGGAAGAGTCGTAGATCGGAATTGCGGTGCCCTGACCGTCTTCTTCGAGCTTTGGCGAGCTCCTTCTCTGCGTGGGTGTTGCCCATTCTGGTTGGAAGCTGCTCCCTTAGCCGCGGGTCGATTGCGGTGCTCTTCTCTTCCTTTGGCTTTTGGATGGGGGGGTTAATTGCCACCCTCGTCCTGCTCAGCCAGGTGAGCCTGGCTGGAAGGATGGCACATAACTGGGCTGCTGAAGGGATGCACATAACTGAGCTGCCCCAGGGATGCACATAACTGAGGATGCACATAACTGAGCTGCTGAAGAGGATGCGCCTTGCTGAGGGCGCATGGTGGGATGCGCCTGGCTGAGGGCGCATGTTGATTGCTGGCTGTAGACTTAGGATCTTTTCTTTCTCCTTTGTACAGTCTTTCTTAGACATGTAATAGACTTTTATATGTTAAATAAAAAGTCCTCTTTCAATGTCTATATTTGTTGCTTTTTGCTGTGAAGCACTTTGTCCAAGCTTTGGCGTATGTAGTCTGGCGCATAGACTTTCTGGTTCCGAAATTCCATGCTTCTACAAGACCCCCTTCAAAGTTTTCAAAACTTTTGGATAAGTTTTGGAATACTTTGAATAAGAAGCATGGTAGTGGAGGCGCATGACCGTCAGGGCGCATAGATACTCCGCTCGTCAGTGCTGGGCGCATGCTCCGCTCAGTTATTGCTAATGATGACGCCTCGGTAACCTAAAAAGATTAATGATGATCTTTTTTAGTTTTATTTATGGTTATCTCTTCACAGAACCTGAGGCGACGGCTGAGATCGCACATCATCGGTTCACGCGTACGACCAAGCCCTATAAATAGACGAAAGATGGAGAGAGAGAGAGTTCTTCTTCTCCTTGCTTTTGCTTTCTTTAGAGTTCTTTTTCAAAAACCCTAACTTTTCTTCTCTCAAAGAAATGGCTCCCAAGACTCCTTGCGGCGGTGCTGGCAAGGGAAAGAAGCCGGTGGAGTATACCGAGGGGGATGTCCCTATCACTATTGTGACTCCGGCCGACGTTTGCCCCGCTGTGACGGGTGGGTGTCGTCTTTTCCACTACTTTTTTTGTCCAGGCGGTCTTTGGATCATGCGACTGAGTTGACATGCCCTAACTCTCTTCTGCCGACACGCATGGACTTCTGTCCTCGCCGAGGTTTTACTCCGCCGACGTGCATAGGTTTAGGCCTTTATCATGTACCGAGGTTTAACTGCGAACGCGCATGGGTTTACACCCTGAATGTGCCGAAGCCTTTGCTGACGCACATGGGTTTACGCCCTGATGATGCGTCGAAGCCTTTCACTGAAGCGCATGGGTTTACACCCTGATGATGTGCCGAAGCCTTTTACTGAGGCGTATGGGTTTAAACCCAGATGACGCACCAGGTTGCTTTGACACACCTTGTCTTTTTGCCTGACCTTTGATTTTTGTTGTGCCAGTATCGATGACGATTTCGTTGTTGAATGAGGTCCTTCTGGATGCTTCCCTTTGTCAAATGGGAGTTGATTTTGATGAGGCGGTTGTCAACCCTGCCAAGGGTGTTATCTTATAGGATCAACCTCCTGAGAGGGTGCTGCAGATCTAGAACCAGTTGCCGACTTTCCTCCAGAGCATGATGAAGAGCGAAAAACTGAAATCTGCTGAATCCGAGAATGTGACCTTCTTGAAACTCGCCTTTTTGTTCGGCGACCGCCTAATCTCTACTGAAGCGAAGATACTGAAGGTCAAAGAAGACTGGTTCTTTTCTGCAAAAGGCATGGTGTTGTACATGCGACAACTTGACCGCCAGTTGCCGCTGACAGCCTTCTATCGTTTAGCTTCGAAGAGAAGGATGCCCTGGGATCTTACTCCTTCTCAGGGAGGGGCCCTAGGAGGTGCTCTTTCGATTGATGCTACCTCGAATCAGAGGGATACCCTATCTGCTTCACGAACCGGTCCCTCGTTCAGTTGCCGAACTTTGCGTCCCGAGAGCCTCTACAGTGAAGTCCCAACTGACACTTTTGCCTTCAATGCTTCAACCTTCGCGAGTCGGATGCTGACATCGAGGGTCATGTATCCGAAAGGTAGCTTTAGGGTCGAAGGTTGGTGTCATCATATCTCGAGGTGGGACGAGTTGACCACTTGGGTGCTTTCGAAGTTCAAGACTGAGCTTAAGGAGATTGGACTGACAGCCGCTATCCGTGCCACGCAGGCTGGCGTGGATCTCAATAAGCCTATGTTCCTTGCACTCTTGGAGTTGTTCAATACCCAGACTGGCACCTTCTACACTCCCGTGGGGGAGTTGGGGTTAGCTCTCCACGAGATGTACGAAGTGTCCAAGCTTCCCTGGGGCTCAGAGCCGTACGAGGAATATTTTCCATCAAATGAAGAGATCCAGGTTCTGAAAAATAAGGACTCGGAGATGATGGCCGTTTTTAAGGAAGTGGCGAGCCATCATTATTTGATGCATCGGAAGGACAAAGTCAAGACTCAGCCTCATGTGACTGCTTGGAGGGATTATGTTTTCAAGCAGGATTTAGCGGACCCTTCGAGGATCCGGTTTACAACTCCGCAAGGGCTGAAACCTGCGGAAGTGACTTCTGCGATAAGTCGGCTGGACGAGAGGACTCCTCGTTCCAATGAGGATGGCGAGAACGCGTATAGCTGCTTCTGGCACTGTGCGCACCGGATGTCGTCTAAAGAGGTGCTGACAGCATACTTGATGATATGGCTCCAAGATTGTGTGTTTGCGGGTAGATCTGGTGTAGTGGAGAGGGTACACCGGAACCTTATTTTGTCTGCCGTAAAGTTGTCTTTCGGGCGTCCCTTAGCTCTCCTTCCCGCTATGGTGTGTAACCTATTGCGGGGTTTGAGGATTTTTGCTGATGACGTGATCCAGGGGAGAGGTAAAAACGACAACTTTCCCCGGGCTGAATTGCCATTCCATTATCTTATGGGATGGCTGATTCTGCATCATCCGAATGTGATAGGTCCCGGTCCGGAGGAGGATCATATTGAAGGAGATGCCTTTATCTGCCGCATCTACAAGAGGAAGTGGTTACACACTGGTGTCCCCGTTTGTAGGAGAGTTTTGTCCTACCTTCAGGGGTGGAAGATTGTCAAGGTCGCCCCATCTTCAAAGATTTCGAGGCTGACCAAGATTTAGTCGACTCTGGTGAAGATGCGATTACTCTGCCGAAATAGGGTTTTCGTTGGTTTCAAAGTATTCGACCTTCTCACTTGGTCTATCGGAACCAGAATAGGTGTTATCTTGAGCCATATCTGCCCAGCCGGTTCGTTCGCCAGTTTGTCTATACTCAGCTGATGCTACGAAATTCTAGTAACAGTCTGGGGTTCATCGGTAGTTTGCTGGATGGAGCCTGGGGCTGGCAATATTACAATGCTGGGTGTACTGGTGTTCAGTTTACGGCGCCCGTTCGCAACCCTCGGCCACAGATCCTGTATTCGGCCGCTAATCTGTATTGCTGCATCTCCAGGTTATGACAGAGAGACTAGTTTCATCGTTGGAACTCAGCTGGAGGCCACGGTGAACATGTTGATGGTGGCTCGGTCATATCGCCCACCAGAACCGGCGGGATATTGGGCTGCTGCTGCAGCATTAGTGAGAGATCCCCTTGTTGGGAAGAGGCGGGCTGACGCGGAAGCCGGCTCGTCTGTACCAAAAAGGTCGAGGAAGACGACGAATCCAAAGGCAACGGGAGTGCCACCTATACCGCCAGTGGAATCAGCTCCTGCTGAGGTAAGGAGTCCTCCGTAGCTTTGGCTTATCTTGTCATTTTGGTGACTTGTGCTTTTCTTCTTGTAGGGATCGTCGAAGAAGAAGACCCGTATTTCAAAACCGGGTGTCAGTAAACCGAAGGAGGTAGTAAGCTCTTCTGATGAGCGCATCCCTCCGATGGTAATGTCTCCAATAGAGGAGAGTCTTGAAGATGTTCCCGCAGAGGTTTTACTATCTCCAGACTTTGTTGAAAGAGATGCAGAGGTTGCAGCAACTTCCGGGGAGGTGCCAGCTGCCGTGAGGGCTTCGAACGTTGAGGGTCCAGCTGACACGGGGCTTCGTGATGATGATGTGGGGTGGAGTTCGTCGTCTTCGGATGACGTTGCTCCATAGTTGCAAGAGCCTGTTGCGGGGGCAACAGAGATGATTGGAACAGAGGAGAGGATTGATTCCCCTCCTTGTTATGATGAGGGGAGGTCGGCTGCATCATTGTCGAGCCCTACCCCAGACTCAGCGACGGAAGCTGAGGTGGCTACCGATCCGGTGGTAGCGACAGATCCTGTCCATGTAGAGGGATTTGATGAAAAGACCCGTCTGGCGGTCCTGACTTCAGGGACGAGTCGGGAGGTAAGTGTTGATCTCCCCGTTCTGCCAGGGGAAGTATTGGCTGGTGATAGCACGTTGGGTATTGGAGAGGTGGCCACTGACGTCGATGGTACTTCCAAGTTCGGGAAGGGTAAGGGTGTGATAGAACCCTCTGTTGCTCCTTCCATTTGGGGTACTATCTCGACGCCTGTCCAGCTTTTTCTGTTCCTTTGGCTCCTCGGACTAATAGTCAGGCCCCTGTTGATGAAGAGCCTACTGATACCGAGGTTCCAGCCTCGCAGGTTGAGGTCGACGGGTCTTCTTCTAGTCCGCCGACTGGAGTAGTTCCTCCAACCCCTGCTATGACGCCGCAGGTGCTGGCGGACGCAGATGAATATGTGAAATTCATCGTTGAGGCAGTATACAAAATGCTGCAAGGGGGGTGTCGGCAGTGACGGACGCCAAGGGGAGCTTTGCGACGGCAAGAACTCTGGCATTGTCTCATATCAACCTGATCCGTGTTCACCAGGGCCACGATTACCTGGCCGTCATTCTAGAAGCCACGGTGGCTGAGTTGGACCAGCGGTTTTCCGAATTAGAGTGCATCCAGCAAAATGATCTCTCTGTCCTGATAGATACGGACAAGGAGAAGCTGCTCACCGAGACTGAGTCTTCTTACCAGGCCACAGTGAGTGTCTGGGAACGCGAAATGGCTGAGACTGAAGCTGCGGTGGAGCGATTGTCTCAGTCTACGCGTGAGACAGTGGAGATGCGAGCTGCGTTGGACTCTAATATCGCGGAGATTGACGCGCAGATGTGCCGCCTTGAGGATCAGCGGGCCCGACTCCTATTGGACGCTGAACGTGTCCAGGCTGAACACGTAGCATTCAAGAAGGAGGAAGCAGCTTTCACTCTCCGAGCTCTTACCATGGCTCAGCAGAGACAGCAGCTTGATGAGAAGCACGAGAATGAAACTTCTGCTGAGGCTGTTGAAGCGATGCGTCAAGAAGCTGAGCATCGAGTCTTGGCAACTGTAGAGACTCGGGCGGCAGATTTGAAACACCAAATTGCAGAGCTTTCCGCCAACCCTGGGGATATTTAGGGCTTGTAGTCTCTGTTTTTTGTATTTTTTGCAACTTTTGTTGGGGATAGTGTAATCCTTTACTCTCTTTTTTTAAAAAAAAAATAAAAAAGTACACCATTTTCTGCGATGTGTTCATTTTTGCTTGTCATGAACTTTGATGATTTGTGTGGACCTATTATCTTTTGCGTACCTTGGTTTTAGATACAGATAATAAGTTTGAAGGACCTAATGTATATGCTCAGAGGTAATGTGGACGTGGCAAATATGGGGTTCAAATGATAGAATCTTCCTACTCAGAGGTGTTATGGACGTGGTAGGAATGACTCTGGGAGATGCACGGAACTACTCAGAGGTAATGTGGACGTAGAAGTTCTGCGATCGATGTACGGCAACGCGGGGGTTATCTGTACAGGATGTTTACTCAGAGGTAATGTGGACGTGGTAAACATGAAGGATAGCATAATCTTACGGGGTGTAAGATTCTGCCTTGTAGGGCGTAGGGGAACAACTCAAAGGTGATGAGGACGTGGTTGTTCTTCTACTGGAGGATGCCACGGAACAGCTGGGTTCCGGAAGCATATGATTTTGTGGAAGGGAATTGTCTGTGAGCCCTGATGATTGGGTCCACAGATCCCCTGGTGGAAGCACATGTCTGAAAGATGTCAAAAGTAGTACTTCTTTAGGAACTTGCCGTTGATGGGCATCATGAACAAGTTCCCATTTGGTTTGGCGAGACGGTAAGCACCGTTTGAGTATACCGTCTCGATGATGAAAGGTCCTTCCCATTTGGGCTCGAACTTTCCTGGTATTTTGTGAGTCAACACCATCGGCCTCCTGACTGCCAGAACCAGGTCGCCAACTTGGAAAGTCCTCTGCTTGACCTTCTTGTTGAAAGCCTGTGCTATACGGGCCTGGTAGAGTTCGATGCGTTGTTGAGCTAGAAGACGCTTTTTGTCAAGTGCCTCCAGTTCCCGCAGACGATGACGTTGATTGTCTTCTTCTGTGAGTTGGTTTGTGATTGCTACGCGGAGTGAGGGTATCTGAATCTCGAGAGGCAGTACCGCTTCGCTTCCGTAGACCAAGGAGAATGGTGTGTTGCCTGTCGGGGTCCGTACCATTGTACGGTAGGCCCAAAGGCATTCGCCAAGCTTTTCATCCCAGTCGCGTTTGTTAGATGACACGACCTTCTTGAGTAGCCTGACAATAGTTTTGTTGAATGCCTCTGCCAATCCGTTTGCTGCCGGATTGTAGGCGGTTGATGCCACATTTTAAATGCGATTCTTGTCACAGAATCGACTGAAAACATGGCTGATGAACTGAGGACCATTATCATGGATGATCCTCCGGGGTACCCCGAAACGGTAGATGACGTGATGCTTGATGAAGCTGATCACCCTGGAGCTTTTCACTTCTGCCAGAGGGACTGCTTCTGCCCATTTGGAGAAGTAGTCGGTGATTGCTAGGATGAAGCGATGTCCTCTCGATGAAGGAGGCGTAATTGGTCCCACAATGTCCATTCCCCAAGCTTCGAAGGGCCAGGAGGCGACTGTAGGATGTAGTGGTTCGGACGGTGTATGAATGAAGTCTGCGTGAAGCTGGCACGCATGGCACTTCTTAGCATATTCAATAGCGTCAGCGGCCATGGTTGGCCAGTAATAGCCCATGCGTCGCAGTCGATCCTGCAACTTAGGACCGGGCTGATGGGCCCCGTAGGTTCCATCATAAGTTTCTCGAAGGGCTTCGGCTGCTTCTTCGTTAGATAAACATCGAAGGAGAAGTCCATCATAGGAGCGTTGGTACAGCATTTTAGTAGCCGTATCGTAGTAGAATCGAAGAGAGCGTCTCCTGACCGAGACGGCTTCTTTCGGGTCCTCTGGGAGAATTTCGTAGACAGCGAAGTCGATGAACGAAAATCTCCAATCTCGAACGTTAACACCGGCACCCGTTGACATGGCGTGAGCCACTTGTGTGCGCAGGTTGTTTTTAGGGCAGACCAAGTCTCGACCCACCACCGTGACGTAGTGTTGAGTTCCGAGGGGTGCCGCCAAAGAGGCTGTGAGGCCAGCCAGAGCATCGGCCTCTAGATTTTGTAGACGAGGTACGTGTTCGATGAAGAACCCGGTGAAGGTTGAAATGATGTTCAATGCAACTTCATGGTAGGGGATCAAATCTTCATGGCGAACCTCGTATTTCCCTCTGATCTGATTTACGACGAGCTTTGAGTCGCCGTAGGCTTCCAATTGATTCACCCCCAGCTGTTACGCTAGCTGGAGTCCCATAATGAGCGCGTTGTACTCAGCAACATTGTTGGAGCACGGCTTCGAAAGGGAATAAGCACGCTGGATGACCAGCTGATCGGGGGAGACTAATACCACCCCCACTCCTGCGACAATTTGGCCTTTGGGGCCTGTTCTTGAAGCACCATCGAAAAACATCCGCCAGACGGAGCTTTTTTCGATGATATTTGATTCTTGGACCTCATCCGGGATGTCTTCATAGAGTCTTGAGGACTCTGGGATAGGGTGTGCAGCTAAGAAGTCGGCCAGAGCTTGACCCTTAACAGCCTTCTGTGGAACGAACACCATGTTGTATGGCGTTAGTAAGATCGCCCATGTGGCTAGCCGGAAGTTCAGTGATCCTGGCTTCGTCATGAGGACCCTGAGCGGATTGACTCGAGAAATGACGTGAATTGTCTGACCCGAGACATAATGACGAGTCTTTTGGATGGCAAATACCAGAGCCAAGCACTCCTTTTCAACGGGGTTGTATCGGTGTTCGGCCCCGATCAGAGTTCGGCTGAGGTAGTAGATTGCTTGCTCATAGCCTGTGTCGCTGTTCTGAGCTAGCAGGGCACCGAGGGAATGATCCATGGCACGGACGTAGAGTAGGAATGGTTTGCCGGCGACGGGTGCCACCAGGACTAGAGGGCTCGTCGGGTAGGCTTTGATTTCGTCGAAAGCCTTTTGGCATTCCTCTGTCCAGATGTAAGAGACTCCCTTCTTCATGAGCTGGGTAAAGGGTTGATATTTGTCGGAAAGATTTGCTATGAACCTCCGAATGTATGCCAGACGTCCCTGTAGGCCTCGAAGTTCTTGAAGATTCTTAGGAGGGTCCATATCAAGAATTGCTTTGGTCTTCTCGGGATCGACATGAATGCCTTTCGCCGTGATGATAAAGCCCAAGAACTTTTCGCTCGAAACCCCAAGGAAGGATTTAGCGGGGTTCATCTTGAGTTGATGCGCCCGTATAAGGTCGAAGACTGTCTTGAGGTCTTGCAGGTGATCTCCATTGAGACGGCTCTTGACTGCGATGTCGTCGACATAGCATTCGATTGTCTTACAAAGATGTTGACGGAAAATAGTGCTCATAGCACGTTGGTATGTCGCACCAGCATTCTTCAAGCCGAAGGGCATTACTGTGTAGCAAAAAATACCCTTTGGAGTCCTGAATGACGTATGTTTTGCGTCATCAGAGAATATCTTGATCTGGTTGTAGCCCGAATACCCGTCCATGAAAGACATGCGCTCGAAGCCACATGTGTTGTCGATCATCACGTCGGTGATTGGAAGCGAGAATTCGTCCTTCGGGCAAGCAGAGTTGAGGTCTCTGAAGTCGATACAGACTCGTATCTTCCCATTCTTCTTGGTGACGGAGATGACGTTGGCTACCCAATCTGGGTGTTGCTCTTCACGGATGAAGCCGCTAGTCAAGAGTTTGTCTACCTCCTGATCGATGGCGTTCATGATGTCCGGACGGAAGCGCCGCTGTTGTTGCTTGATAGGCTTGGCATCAGACAAGATGTTCAACCTATGCATCGCAATCTGGGGATCAAGTCCCGGCATATCTTCGTAGCTCCAGGCGAAGACGTCGATATATTCTTTAGCCAGTTGGATTAAAGATTCTCGGTCTTCTCCTTTTAGGCTTTTGCTGACGAAGATGGATTTGGAAGAAGATCCATCCCCAAGGTCGATCTGCTCGACTTCGTCTTCGGTGGGAGGTTCACGTAATTCAAAACGAGACTCCCATTGTTGTTCCAGGCGTTGAGCCCAGGGTTCTTCTTCGAAGAATTCCGGCGCTTGGTCTTTGCCTTCTTCTTCTTGAGATTGTGCAGATGTCATGTTGGCTGACAGCACTCTCTTGAAGACAGATCCGATACTGGTATCGGAATCCCACGTTGACGCTTCAGATGAGTGAGAATGTCCAACTTCCTCTGCGTCTGAACTCTCTGGAGTTGACGACGGCGTGACATAGCCTACCCCCCGTCAAGTTTTATTGTAGTAGTCCTGCGGCTTTTCTTTAGGTGTTGGAAGCCGGAGCGGGAGACGTCGACCTTTGCCGTAGTTCAGGCCTTTTTCACTTTTTAGGTCGTAATCCATCTTTTGGATGAGGTACTTTGCCTTGTCCGTGTACCGATAGAGTTGCATTCTGCCGGCATCTGGTTCTGGCTCGAGTGGCAGGAGGTCTTGATGACGCTCGACCTTGCCAAAGATGATGGATTCTTCGTCTCGACTCCGTGGTGGGCCTATGTAACAGACCCCTTAGGACGGAACTACTCGATTTACATAAAGGACGGTCGTTATTTGTGTTTGTAACGACCGTAGAGCGTTATCTAATGTATACATGGCATTCCAATGTGGACGACTAGAAT
This sequence comes from Iris pallida, assembly GCA_029216955.1. Taxonomy (NCBI): domain Eukaryota; kingdom Viridiplantae; phylum Streptophyta; class Magnoliopsida; order Asparagales; family Iridaceae; genus Iris; species Iris pallida. The sequence goes on from JANAVB010005600.1 coordinate 1,970,245, forward strand.
AATTAAAAGACACTCTGTTATTGATAAAATATGAGATTTTATCCCGTAGGATTACATTGTCGAGAGATGGGGCATCTACATCGGCCGAGATATATTCTTCCAGCTCTTCATCTGTAAGCACTGGAGTAGGATCGGGAGGGTCCACCACAGCGTTGATCTGGGAGTCCGAGAGGACTACCTGGGCCTTCTCTGGCGGCTGGAATGGCGGCGGCTTGCCCTTAAGACGCACCTTCAGAGGTGCGTCCGCTGTGCCTCCGGTGATTGGCGCCTTCCCATGTAGTTTTGCCACAAGGGGAGCCGATGTTTGAGGCGGCTTTCCCTTGAGCCGTATCTTCAGGGGAGCTTCAGGAGCAGCTGGTGCTTTCCCGGATAGCTTAATGCTCATGGGGGCAACTTCTGAGGCGGTTTGCCTTTGAGTCGGATCTTCAAAGGAGCATCGGGAGTGACCCCAGGCTCCATGTCCGGCTCTGCTGCCATTTCTGCTTCGTCATCAGCATCATTGGCCTCCTCCTCGTCAGGTGACTTGTATAAGTCGGCATCGGTGAAGTAGGCTTCAATCCCTTTGAAGGGGTCAATGTCCGCGAACTCCGTACGGATGACATTGTTGGTGGACACGTACTTCATACATTGGTGGAGCGTGGATGGCACCACCATGTACTCGTGCAGCCATGGGCGACCCAACAGAATGTTGTAGTTGACTTCAGCGTCCACGACATAACAAGTGACCTCGGTTCTGAGGTTACCGATGTGGCACTTTAGTCGTATTTTGCCCAGTGGTTCGCTTTTGCTGGCATTGAAACCACTGATTGTTGTATTGGAGGGCGCCAGTCGGTACATTAGGATTCCTAGTGTTGAGAGCAGCGTCTTCGGGATGATGCTGAGGGAAGACCCCGGATCGATCTGAATCCGCTTCACCTTGACTAAACCGATGTACCCTGTGTAATACAGCGGCCTATTGTGTCGATTGTGTTTGAGTAACATGTCCTGTTGGGTAAAGGTTATATTGGGGATAACCTCCTCCGTACAGTGACAGTGCTTGCACACAGTCGGAAGATCTTTCGGCTGCTTGACCTGACTGAGAAAGGATTCAGCATCCTTCAGAGCTTCGCAGAGAGCTTCTCGGGAGTCTTTGGAAAGACGGAGGAGCTCGAACAGAGATAGGCGGGCAGGAGTACTAGCGAGTTGCGCCAGTATGTCGAAGTTGTGGGGCATGGCTAGCCCCGAAGCATTCTCTTTTTGCAGAGGCCTATCGAAGCGGGCCTCTATCTGCTTCTGTTTATTGGCTGCTGAGGGCTTAGACGGGCCCTCGTCCTGGACAGCAGGAACGGTACCAGGAGGCACTACCTCGACGGCAGCTTCGTCGGGTTGGACATTCTGTTGTGAACGCATCTGCACAGGAAGTGCCTCTTCCGCTGAAGAAGAGACCATGCGGCAGGACTTGATCTTTCTGTCTTTGGACTTGGAGGTAGGGCGTACCTCCGGTTGTGTCACCTCGGAGACGAGATCGGGGTGAACCCACAGGATCTCTCCTCGAGATGTGGTGAGTGGGATGAGTCCATTCACGTTGTCACGGGTTGGTGGTAAGTTAACCACCTCCATTGTCGCCTTAGGAATGGGGACGACGCCATCCTGTGTTGTAGTCGGTGGCAGGGTGCCAAATTGGAGTGACACCACGTTGGCTGACACCGTCTTCTCTTCGTAGTCGATGGAGATTACATCCGTATTGATCATACGCTGGATGTAATTCTTGAGGACATAGCAGTCCTTGGTTGGGTGTCCGACAAACCGATGGTAGTAACAGTACCTCGGGTTGTCCACTTTCCCATCCTTATCGGGACGCTTAGGGTCTGGAAGCTTGATCTTGTCGCCCTGCTTCAGTATCTCAAAGAGCTGCAGGATGTCTTCGTTGTTGAATGAATAAACTTCCTTCGGCCTCGGTGCAAGTGGAGGCTTCTGAGTAGGTGCTGATGCACCTTTTGAGGCATTGACAGTCAATGCCTGCTTTTCTTTTGCCTCTCGTGCGGGGTTGTTGGTTGCAGGCCGTTTTTCTTTGTCCTCGAAGGCAGGGAAACTGACTCCCAGAAGACGAGCATTGGCTGCCTTCTTCTCCGCGGCTTCTGCTTCAATGATCAAGGAGCTCCAGTCGGGAGGAGGAGTAGAGTTGAGCCAGAGCTTGACTGCAGGCAGCATGTTCATGCTGCAGGAGGAGAGAAGCGCATGTTCTGGCATGCCCGGGGGCAGTCTGAAGCAGGCCTGTCAAAAGCGTTCGATGAACACTCGAACTGTTTCCTTCTCCTTCTGGCGTATCTCTATAAGGGACGCCATTGTCATGTCCTTCCCGCCGTCGTAGAAACGGTCGAGAAAGAGGTACGTCAGGTCGTCGAAGGAAGATATTGAATTGTCGGGGAGGCTGCAGTACCAGTCGTACGCCACTCCTTTCACTGCCCCAACAAATATGCTGGTAAGAAGCGCGTCCTCCTTCGGAAGATGTCTCGTCTGAGACTGGAAATACGTCAGGTAGCGACGAGGAGAGTCCTTTCAGTTGTATGGCGTCAGTATTTGTGGTTTATATTTTGGAGGATAAACCACCTTGTTCTACTCGAGGGGATAAGGCTGGGGGATGCCCATTTTCTGGCGCTCCTCTTGTCTCGTCTTGGACTCAAAGCGCTCGCGCTGGTCCCTGATCATCTCGACCACGTCTTCCGTGGAGCTGGGAGTCGGGGAAGGTGGTACCACCGGATGTTGAGCATTTGAGGGCTCTGACGTCCGAGGTGCTTCTTGGCGACCTGCATCCGAGGATACCCGTTGAAGCGGTACACTCGACTCTCCATTGGCCCCTGGATCGGGACCGGTAGAAGGTGTCCTGGTCAAACTGATCGTATCTCAAACACTGCCTGAGTCAGTGTTTGCATGGAGACAGAGAGGGTTTTGAGTCCTCCCTCCAGGGTATCTATGCGCTGGACGAGGTCTGTTGGCGGCACATCAGACTCGACATTAGCCTCAGTCACGTTTACTGTCATGACACGGCCGGGAGTGGACGGATGAGTTGAGGCCTCACTCTCGGCCTCACTCCCTTGTAGGGGAGTTGCCTCTCCTGGAGCTTCGTCTGGGCTACCCCCGGCTATGTTCGGGAGAATATTCACCACAGGCACATCTGCAAGGGCCTGATTACCCTCAGCTCCGTCTTGAAGGGCCTCTTCGTCTCTTATGACCTCGGGTCCGTAGATGCTAAACTACCCCCAGCTATGTTCTGGGGGATATCCTCGTCTTTAGGTGGTTCTGGGAGGCTGACTTCGCCTCGAGGATCTGCCCCAAGTGTGCTTTGGACACACTCGTCTTCGGAAGAAGACTCGACAAGGGTCTGACTACCCCCAGCTTCCTCCAAGAACTTCTTCCTCGCTCGAGTGCCTTCGAACACTCCGGAGGATGAGACAGCTGTCTTGGTTTTCCTCGGCTGGCTCTTGGACGAGGAAGAGAGGCCGCCAATCATCTTTCGGACTGACGAGGAGTTGGAGATCACGTTGCATGAAGCAACCGTTGGTTCCTCTTCTGTTGACACCTTCTTCCCGAGGCGATGTCGGAGAGGTGTTGATGATTGCAGCCGCTGGAACACCGACTGCCTTAGTGGGACTGCCGCTTTGCAACAGCAGTTGATGGTAACCACAGCACAAGTATGCCCCGTGAGAGGTGCATCGTGCTTGTCAGTCAACTCTCCTGATCGGCGCTTGTGAGTAATCACGTTACGCAGATCGTTGGAGGAGAGTGCCACCTTCGCACCCCCTTCAGGCACATGGCAAGGCCAAGCGCCGGGGTGGTCAAGTGAGTGCCGCGTCCCCTGATCTAATACCAAACAGGCATCCCGATCAGTAGTGGGGGAACCACATCATTTGGAGTGACTTGAACGGACCTCAAACGCACAACCAGAGGAGGCGCGGGAGTTCAAGACCACTGGATTTGCCTTACTCGACTTGGTTGTGCACGCAGTAGATGCGCCCAAGTGAGACAAGGACTTTGAAGGTCGGCTCGTTCTCGGCGTCGCGGCACTCGAGTCAACCTTGTACAATGTAATGCCTGTGTTCGTATTACGTATTTTGGAAATACGTGTACGTATTTTCTTGTATTATTCCTTGTTTAGTTTTCTTGGCTTGGTTTAATTCTCGGTTTGGGTTGGCTTGGTTTGGCCGGCTGGTTGCTTGGTCCATCATGGACCAAGGTGAACCCCCTACCTACCACCAACCTATGATATTTATTTCCCCACCGACCTTCTCTCTCCTCCATAACTCTCATTTATTTCTTCTTCTTCTTCTTCTTCTTCCTTCCTCTCCACAACTCCCCAACCCTTAGGCAAGTGCAACTTGCTTCCACAAGAGAACTCATTTTATGGTTCCATTAGCTTCTTCTCATGATTCTAAACCACATTAGAACTTGTCATTTTCCATTTTGAGGCTTTAATTCTTGTAGATCTAGAGTTTTGCTATTTTCGGATTTTTGGTGTTTTGATCTATCAAACTTGCTTGTTTTCATGTTCTGATGGTTCCATGCTTTAGAGAATTTTATTCTACCCAATTTTGACCTTTGGTAAGTTGGATTCGGACTTGTTTTGACCAAGTTATGAGCATTTGGAGTTTTAGGTTCCATCCATGGAGTTCTTGCAGTTCTTGCTGTTCTTACCCTCTGGAGAAGACTGTGAACAGTGAGCTAGCTTTTTAGCTTATGCCGCTGAGTCGTACGCTGCTCTTTAGCGAGCGTACGCTAGCCCTCGTACGCTGCTCTTTAGCGAGCGTACGCTAGCCTTCGTACGCTGCTCTTTAGCGAGCGTACGCGTTCCTTCGTACGCTGCTCTTTAGTGAGCATACGCTCACCTTGATACGCTGCCTGTTGGCAGCATGTCTTGAGCGTACGCTAGCTTGAGCGTACGCGTGCCTTGGTACGCTAGCTTGAGCGAGCAAGGCGTACGCTGGCTTGAGCGTACGCTAGCCTATCTTGTCACCCTGGTTCAACCCGAGAGCTTTGTGACCCCCATACGCTGCCTTTTGGGAGCGTATGCTTACCTGAGCGTATGCCTACCTGAGCGTATGGCCTTTGGCAGACTTGATCTTATATTAGCATGTCAGTTTGGTTTTATTTTCCTTATCCTGGATTTATAGCCCTGTATATTGATATTTTATTAGATATTTAACGTCCATTTTATATCCTTACGCCTTTTGTCCTGAACTTGATAATCATGAATTTACTTGATATGTTTGGAATTGATAATTGAGCATGACACGATAGTGACCCATAGTGGTGCACTCCTGACATAATGACCTGACATGACCTGATAGTGGCCCGTCGTGGCGCCTCCTGATAAGTACACTTGACATGACAAACCTGACATGTTATATCTTGATAAGCTGTTGCGACGGCTACCTGACATGACATGACTTGACAAGAATGAAAATCCTGGACACCGTGGGTGATTGTGCTTGTATAAATAAACCAGTCCTGTCTTGCATCATGTCTAGGAGGGGACTCCTGAGTACCACGGTCAGGAGTACCTACTAAAATGGACTAAGGTTAACAACTAGATTAATACATTAGTCATGAAGAGATCTCCCAGCTACAGGCAATCCCGTTACCTGGGCGCGCTTGGGATCTGTAGCCTGCCGTCGAGTAGGACACATTTCCAGCACACTGTCATGTGTTGCACCCTTCAAGCTACTTAAGGGTACATGCATTTCCTGGACAATGTACCCACCTGAATTCAACCCTAATCTCTCGACCTAGGTAGCCTGGATGGTCTGCAGGGCTTGTGGCTGCGGAATAATCTCACTGCATCTTGTTAGTAATTAGGCTTGTGACAACCCTAGTTAGTTAAAGTATCAAGCCGTAGGTCTTGCTTGGCCGTGAAGTGATTGGATGGAGTCTAACCAGTCTAGTCTTGCCCTGACCCTGTTCCAGACTATTGAATAACCAGAATGCTTGAATTTATTTTACCGATAAATGGTGAGAAACCAAGTTCCGTTCAGACGAAGGGTTACAACCCCGGTCCTTGTTTGGTTTACGGGTTGTAACCTAGCTATCTGAATAGTTCCATGGTTATCTCGTCGTATATCATCCTGGCATGTTTTTCTTATTTCCAGTTTTTACCAGTTATTTATATTTCCTGTCTTTTATTATATTGTTTATATTCCTGTGCTGATTGCTGGTTTTAGTTCTTAAGTGAAGCCTCCTTTGTGGCACTTGCTCTTTCTGGGGTCTGACCCAGCTGGTTTTGTATGGCCAGATTTCGGAGCAGCTCCAGAGGATCTACCGACCTTCCAGCCAGATGGTGGCCACTAGACGGAACCCTGGCAACGAGTGGGTTTATTTTTGGCTCTCCCGCTCTATTGTGAAAATATTCTTTTGAGGCGTTTAGCCGACGAGCACCTGTTTAGCTCGATTGCACTTACTTACTGTCTGCCTACGGGCGGTAACATGATTAACAGATCCTAGGGTTGATCATGTATGACTAAACTCTTGCTAGTCCTAACATTTTGTAATGACTAGCTTCATGATCAGCTGAATATGTAATATTTGGGACGCCTTATTATTGTATATTTGATGATCATACATCTTGTAACATTTACTTACTTGCTTGTGATTGAGACACTAGGCTTGTTCATGACCTTAAGAGACTGTTGGCTTGTAGATAAACCCTCATGTATCTAGACAGCCGTGACCGTATAGCGAGGTGGGTTGTACTTCAATATACGTAGCTGGCTATGTCTGCCCCCGCTCTCCAGTATTCTGGTTCTGGGGCGTGACATGGTTTAAGTGGTGGCCCATGCAGGTCTTGTAAATCAAGATATGTGAGGGTTTACCGAATAGATGTCTCAATCAGTATTCGTCCTTGATCTCTGCTCGTATCTTCTAAATCCCTGAATTCTTGTCCTGATCCTATGCTTGTATCGTTGATCTGTCCTGGTCCTTCCTTATTGTTTCCTATGTCGTCTTCTTCAGCGGCATAGTACCTGACCCGGCCGATCAGCAAGGCGGAGCACCTCCCGCGGACCAGCAGCAACCTGGAGATCAAGCCCAGCATTCCGGAGTAGCCTCCAGAGTCGTGCCTTCTGGCGGAGAGTCACCAGTCCAGCCAGTTCAACCTGTAGAACATGATGACGGCACTTTGGTAGGACTCGTCAGGACCTTGATAGCTTCCCAAGATCGTCGTGGGGATGCCTTGCAACAGGCAGTGGCGGATGCTTTGACCCGGGGTGGTCATCAGGGTAACAGCGCTGCCAACAGCTTCAAGCGCTTGAACCCTCCATTCTTCGACGGTAGTGAAGATACTGTCGCAGCAGATGCTTGGCTTCAGGACACAGAGGTGGTTCTAGAAGCAGCCAGGACTCCAGAGAACGAGAAGGTAGCCGTGGTGCGCCTGCAGTTGTTAGATCTTGCCCGCAGCTGGTGGGCAGCGCAGGCCGTTAGATTAGCAGCCCCCATTGCTTGGGCAGTATTCCGGGAGAGATTCCAGACCAAGTATTTTGATGCCGTGGCTCGGTATGATCTGCAGACCAGGTTCACCAATCTGAAGCAAGGTGGCAGGACGGTCGATGGATATGCGGCCGAGTTTTCCAGACTCAGTCGGTTTGCTCCTACCTTGGTGGCAACCGAGTATGATAGAGCCCAGCGGTTCCAGCAGGGACTTCACCTGGAGATCTTGTTGGCAGTCGAGCAGTTTGAGCATCAGACTTTCGATGCAGTCTTGAGAGCAGCTAGGAGGCATGAGTATACCTCCCAGAGGATCGTGGATAGGACCGGGGGTCGGAAGAGATCTCACGGCCAGATGAATCAGTCTTCAGCACCAGCCCCGGCAGCCAGGGCTTTGACTATTGGAGTTCCGAGGCGAGCAGCCTCAGTGACGTCGGTTCAGCATTCAACTCCGACGTACCCTCAGCAGAAGCAGAAGCAGTCTTCCGCAGTAGGATGTTCTCATTGTGGGAAGCCAGGCCATGTGGTGGCAGAGTGCCGTAGGGCACAGGGATTGTGTCTGGTTTGTGGAGCACCAGACCATAGGGTTGGATCCTGCCCGAATAGGGGTGGTTCATCTTCGTCCAACCTTTCTAGCTCTTCGGTGAGAGGACCAGCACCAGTCCAGCAGCAGCAGCAATATCCATTGATGAGGCCCTTGCCGCCTCAGTCCCAGGCATTTCAGCAGCAGAGCCCTCAGCAGTATGTGCAAGCCCAGGCCTTGAGTCAGAATAGGCAGCGAGGAATTCAGCAGAGGGGACCAGCACCCCGAGGGCACGGTCAGGCTATGGTGATGACCGTGGAGGAAGGATTGGCACCAGGAGAGGTAGTGGCAGGTACTATTCTCGTCAACTCCTTTCCAGCTTCAGCTTTATTTGATTCTGGTGCATCGCATTCATTTATGTCTGCACGATTCGCGACACGGGTAGGATTGGAGCCCGAGTCATTATCAGTAAGGCTCAATATACTTACTGGTAACGGACTTGTGGGAGTAGATAGAGTGTTTTCTTCGTGCCGGGTCGTAGTTAGCGGTAGAGAATTCCTCGCTAGATTGATAGAGTTCCCGATGGCCGATTATGATGTGGTCCTAGGGATGGATTGGTTGAGGAACCGGTATGCTAGGATAGACTGCCATATTGGTAGGGTTATTTTTAGCATTCCAGGAGAGCCGGAGTTTTCCTTTTCCAGAGGAGCAGTTGAGTCATCTCCTCCAGTATTGCGGATGGCAGTAGCAGCAGTGCAGTTGCCCAGGATAGTGGATGAGTTCCCAGATGTTTTCCCGGAAGAGCTTCCGGGTATGCCTCCGGAGCGGGAGATCGAGTTCACCATAGACTTGATTCCCGGGACAGCCCCAGTATCAGAGAGAGTCTACAGGATGGCGCCATCAGAGTTAGAGATATTGTACAAGATGATTGAAGAACTCAGGACCAAAGGATTCATTCGTGCTAGTGGATCGCCTTGGGGAGCCCCGATGCTTCTTGTGAAAAAGAAGGATGGTACGTCCAGGTTATGTGTTGATTATCGTACCTTGAACTCAGTGACAATCAAGAACAGATACCCTCTTCCGAGGATAGATGACTTATTTGATCAACTCAAGGGGGCTTCAGTCTTCTCGAAGATTGATTTGCACTCAGGTTATCATCAGATCAGAGTCAGAGAGCAGGACATCCCGAAGACAGCTTTCAGATCGAGATATGGGCATTGGGAGTTCCTTGTTATGCCTTTTGGAGCAACCAATGCGCCGGCAGTATTCATGGACCTCATGAATCGCATCTTCATGCCTTACTTGGATCAGTTTGTGATTGTGTTCTTGGATGACATTCTGGTCTACAGCAAGAGTGAGGCGGAGCATGAGCAGCATCTCCGTATAGTTCTTCAGATCCTCAGAGAGCACCAGTTATATGCCAAGTTCAGTAAATGCGAGTTCTGGCTCGATCGCATTTCGTACTTGGGTCATATCATCACCAGAGGAGGAGTAGAAGTGGATCCCCAGAAGATTGTGGCTATTGAGTCATGGCCGGTGCCCAGTACAGTTGCAGAGGTTCGTAGTTTTCTTGGATTGGCCGGCTACTACCGGCGGTTTGTTTCAGATTTTGCTCGAATTTCAGCGCCATTGACCCAGTTGACCCGCAAGGATGCGCAGTTTGCTTGGACAGCAGAGTGTCAGAGTTTTTTTGAGCAATTGAAGCGAGGATTGATAACAGCTCCTATTCTCACGCTTCCAGATAGAACCGGAGGATTTTCAGTGTACTGTGATGCTTCAGGCAGAGGTTTAGGATGTGTTCTGATGCAGCATGGAAAGGTAATAGCTTATGCGTCACGATAACTTCGTGATCATGAGAAGAATTACCCAACCCATGACTTGGAGCTGGCAGCAGTGGTGTTTGCACTTAAGTTGTGGAGGCACTACTTGTATGGAGACAGGGTGGAGATTTTCACCGACCACAAGAGCCTGAAGTATGTTTTCACCCAGAAGGATCTTAACATGCGTCAGAGGAGGTGGCTGGAGCTTCTTGTGGATTATGATGTCAACCTGCAGTATCATCCTGGGAAGGCCAATGTTGTTGCAGATGCATTGAGCAGGAGAGCCGGAGCTTATTTCCTAACAGCGCAGCCAGAGCTGTTAGCAGATCTTCAGAAGATGGACATAGAAGTTGTTCTCCCTTCCAGTGTGGCATTAATGGCCAGTATGCAAGTTCAGTCCACTATAGTCGAGAGGATCCGGATGGCGCAGTCGGCATATTCCAAGCTTCAGCGACTCAGAGCCGAGTGTGAGGCAGGACGAAGACCAGAGTTATGTATTCATGAGGATGGTACACTTCGACATGGTAAGCGTCTTTGTGTACCCAGCGGAGATATCCGGCAGGAGATCATGTCAGAGGCACACAGTTTTCAGTATTCCATCCATCCTGGCAGTACGAAGATGTACCGTGATATCCGGCAGCATTTTTGGTGGAATGGCATGAAGCGGGAGATAGCTCGGTTTGTCTCTCGGTGTTTGGTTTGCCAACAAGTTAAAGCCGAACATCAGAGACCAGCTGGACTTCTTCAGCCCTTACCGATTCCAGAATGGAAGTGGGAGCATGTGACCATGGATTTCGTGATTGGATTACCTAGATCCCCAGCTGGTAGAGATGCTATTTGGGTTATAGTTGACCGGCTCACGAAGGTAGCTCACTTTCTTCCATTCAGAGTTGGTCAGTCGACGGCTCAGTTAGCAGAGATGTACCTCAGGCAGATTGTCAGATTGCACGGTGTTCCTGTCAGTATCACTTCGGATCGAGATTCAAGATTTACGTCGCACTTTTGGCGTAGCTTGCAAGAGAGTTTGGGGACTCATCTCCAGTTCAGTTCAGCATATCACCCGCAGACAGATGGTCAGTCGGAGCGCACGATCCAGACTCTTGAAGACATGTTGCGGTCTTGCACACTTGACTTCGGTGGTTCATGGGAAGATCATTTGCACCTGGTGGAATTCTCGTACAACAATAGTTTCCAGGCCAGTATCCAGATGGCACCGTTCGAGGCACTGTATGGCAGGAAGTGCAGATCCCCGTTAGCCTGGGATGATGTTGGAGAGAGGCAGATGCTTGGTCCAGAAATGATTGCCCAGACAGTTGAAGTGGTCAGGCGAGTCAGAGATCATCTTCGAGTTGCCCAAGATCGCCAGCGCCATTGGGCAGATTCTCATCGGCGCCCTCTCGAGTTTTCGGTCGGCGATCATGTATTCCTGAGGATTTTGCCTAACCGTGGCGTCATTCGTTTCGGCGTACGGTGCAAGCTTAGTCCTAGGTATATAGGACCGTTTGACATTCTGGAGCGAGTAGGAGATGTATCCTATCGTCTCGCTCTTCCACCGTCGCTAAGCGAGGTGCATGACGTGTTCCATGTATCCCAATTACGACGGTATATCCCGGACCCGAGCCACATCCTGGATCATTCGGAATTGGTTCTTGGTACCAACCTTTCGTATGAGGAGAGGCCCGTGTCTATATTGGATCGAAGAGAGAAGACCCTCAAGAACAAGACTATCAAGTTAGTCCGAGTTGCTTGGGGTCATCACTCTTTGGGGGAGTCAACGTGGGAGCGTGAGGATGATATCCGATCACGATATCCCGACTTGTTTGACTCGTGAGGTATAATGTCTTTCTTATGCCTCATGCCATCAATTCCTTGCTTGCCTGATTGATTGATTGCCTAGTATAGCTTGCTTGTTATTAGTATAGCCTGTTCTTGCCCCTCTAGCCCCTTGATTAAATTCCGAGGACGGAATTCTTTTAAGGTGGGTAGAGTTGTAATGCCTGTGTTCGTATTACGTATTTTGGAAATACGTGTACGTATTTTCTTGTATTATTCCTTGTTTAGTTTTCTTGGCTTGGTTTAATTCTCGGTTTGGGTTGGCTTGGTTTGGCCGGCTGGTTGCTTGGTCCATCATGGACCAAGGAGAACCCCCTACCTACCACCAACCCATGATATTTATTTCCCCACCAACCTTCTCTCTCCTCCATAACTTTCATTTATTTCTTCTTCTTCTTCTTCTTCTTCGTTCCTCTCCACAACTCCCCAACCCTTAGGCAAGTACAACTTGCTTCCACAAGAGAACTCATTTTATGGTTCCATTAGCTTCTTCTCATGATTCTAAACCACATTAGAACTTGTCATTTTCCATTTTGAGGCTTTAATTCTTGTAGATCTAGAGTTTTGCTATTTTTGGATTTTTGGTGTTTTGATCTATCAAACTTGCTTGTTTTCATGTTCTGATGGTTCCATGCTTTAGAGAATTTTATTCTACCCAATTTTGACCTTTGGTAAGTTGGATTCGGACTTGTTTTGACCAAGTTATGAGCATTTGGAGTTTTAGGTTCCATCCATGGAGTTCTTGCAGTTCTTGCTGTTCTTACCCTCTGGAGAAGACTGTGAACAGTGAGCTAGCTTTTTAGCTTATGCCGCTGAGTCGTACGCTGCTCTTTAGCGAGCGTACGCTAGCCTTCGTACGCTGCTCTTTAGCGAGCGTACGCTAGCCTTCGTACGCTGCTCTTTAGCGAGCGTACGCGTTCCTTCGTACGCTGCTCTTTAGTGAGCGTACGCACACCTTGATACGCTGCCTGTTGGCAGCATGTCTTGAGCGTACGCTAACTTGAGCGTACGCTAGCTTGAGCGTACGCGTGCCTTGGTACGCTAGCTTGAGCGAGCAAGGCGTACGCTGGCTTGAGCGTACGCTAGCCTATCTTGTCACCCTGGTTTAACCCGAGAGCTTTGTGACCCCCATACGCTGCCTTTTGGGAGCGTATGCTTACCTGAGCGTATGCCTACCTGAGCGTATGGCCTTTGGCAGACTTGATCTTATATTAGCATGTCAGTTTGGTTTTATTTTCCTTATCCTGGATTTATAGCCCTGTATATTGATATTTTATTAGATATTTAACGTCCATTTTATATCCTTACGCCTTTTGTCCTGAACTTGATAATCATGAATTTACTTGATATGTTTAGAATTGATAATTGAGCATGACACGATAGTGACCCATAGTGGTGCACTCCTGACATAATGACCTGACATGACCTGATAGTGGCCCGTCGTGGCGCACTTCTGACAAGTACACTTGACATGATAAACCTGACATGTTATATCTTGATAAGCTGTTGCGACGGCTACCTGACATGACATGACTTGACAAGAATGAAAATCCTGGACACCGTGGGTGATTGTGCTTGTATAAATAAACCAGTCCTGTCTTGCATCATGTCTAGGAGGGGACTCCTGAGTACCACGGTCAGGAGTACCTACTAAAATGGACTAAGGTTAACAACTAGATTAATACATTAGTCATGAAGAGATCTCCCAACTACAGGCAATCCCGTTACCTGGGCGCGCTTGGGATCTGTAGCCTGCCGTCGAGTAGGGCACATTTCCAGCACACTGCCATGTGTTGCACCCTTCAAGCTACTTAAGGGTACATGCGTTTCCTGGACGATGTACCCACCTGAATTCAACCCTAATCTCTCGACCTGGGTAGCCTGGATGGTCTGCAGGGCTTGTGGCTGCGGAATAATCTCACTGCATCTTGTTAGTAATTAGGCTTGTGACAACCCTAGTTAGTTAAAGTATCAAGCCGTAGGTCTTGCTTGGCCGTGAAGTGATTGGATGGAGTCTAACCAGTCTAGTCTTGCCCTGACCCTGTTCCAGACTATTGAATAACCAGAATGCTTGAATTTATTTTACCGATAAATGGTGAGAAACCAAGTTCCGTTCAGACGAAGGGTTACAACCCCGGTCCTTGTTTGGTTTACGGGTTGTAACCTAGCTATCTGAATAGTTCCATGGTTATCTCGTCGTATATCATCCTGGCATGTTTTTCTTATTTCCAGTTTTTACCAGTTATTTATATTTCCTGTCTTTTATTATATTGTTTATATTCATGTGCTGATTGCTGGTTTTAGTTCTTAAGTGAAGCCTCCTTTGTAGCACTTGCTCTTTCTGGGGTCTGACCCAGCTGGTTTTGTATGGCCAGATTTCGGAGCAGCTCCAGAGGATCTACCGACCTTCCAGCCAGATGGTGGCCACTAGACGGAACCCTGGCAACGAGTGGGTTTATTTTTGGCTCTCCCGCTCTATTGTGAAAATATTCTTTTGAGGCGTTTAGCCGACGAGCACCTGTTTAGCTCGATTGCACTTACTTACTGTCTGCCTACGGGCTGTAACATGATTAACAGATCCTAGGGTTGATCATGTATGACTAAACTCTTGCTAGTCCTAACATTTTGTAACGACTAGCTTCATGATCAGCTGAATATGTAATATTTGGGACGCCTTATTATTGTATATTTGATGATCATACATCTTGTAACATTTACTTACTTGCTTGTGATTGAGACACTAGGCTTGTTCATGACCTTAAGAGACTGTTGGCTTGTAGATAAACCCTCATGTATCTAGACAGCCGTGACCGTATAGCGAGGTGGGTTGCACTTCAATATACGTAGCTGGCTATGTCTGCCCCCGCTCTCCAGTATTCTGGTTCTGGGGCGTGACATACAACTTACCATCAGCAGCGTGCATGATTGTGAGCGCATGCTTCTGGCTTGTTGCTGGCATAGCACGTTTGGGACGCATGGCCCGTGCTGCCTTGGACTTCTTCGTACCAGGCCGCTGGGACGCGTAGTACTCAGAATCCAAATTCTCCTCTCCACTACAGCGAGTGAGTCTGTCTTCTGTGGCGCATCTGTAACGCTCCAGTCCCAAAATACGTAGGACTAGAACGTAATCATGTCAGCTGTATATATACGAAGTATATGGACCCTCGTATATATACATAAGCTATAAAATGCAGTAACCAAGGTACTAAATCTCATCCACAAAGATAAATATGATATAAAAGTAACTTTGAATTTGTCATGTACACAATAGTTGGGTGGAGACAAAGTCCACTACCAACCAAATTAAATATGGAAAAATATACAAGGAAAGAATTTAGCAAGCGAGAGCAATGGCGAGTCCAAGAGCAATCACCACGAAGGAAGGAATGGCCTTAGCTAGAGCACCTGCAAGAAATCAGGAAACACACACCTGGCGAGATAACCAGGTCCTCAGAGGGACGTAACAAGATACATCAATATGCCATATAATACTGAATATAAAATATGCCACAATCAAGAAAAGTGACAAGACACTATAAGGTAATCTAACCAACTAAAGTGAACATGCAGTGAGAACAAACCTTTCGTCGCATGGGCCCTGGCTGTAAATAGGATCTGGTATAGTCCCCACTTGGGCACCAGTGACCGAGAGCATGACGTTCAAAAATGACAGTGGCCAACCTGAGAGGCTCATACCCGTATCTCCAGTGGAGCTTCCGGGTTACAAGGGAAGTGCAATAGAAGCCCATACGATAAGAAAATGTTCTCCCCACCCAATGTACCTATCATGTCGCATCCACGACCATGTAACACTACTAACCGTCAAGTCTTCTAACATACAACTATTGACAGTTAGACCTAACGCACGTCCTGTACGCATCAGTGATCAGCCAACACGCAAGTCCGTAGACTATATGCTACTCATAACTCACACATCTCGTGGCACAACAGTATCAAAGTCTATACAATGCACTAAGCTAGTGGCAGTCCCTTAACTCTAAGTCCATATGCAATCAAAGGGTAGATAACAAGGTACAGTAAATATCACTGAGCAGGCAGTAATAAAAAAGTAGAAATAAATGAGCAGTGATATGTAATAAAAATGCAGACTGAATATAAACAGTATAATGGCAAAGTATCTTGCCTGGTGTGTCGTCTGGTGTGGTGCGGTGTTCTCTGACATGTCTCACTAGTCCAATAGCCATAGTCATGGTGCCGAGGTCCAAGTCGCGAGGGAATAAGAAAGAGGGTCAGTCAAAATCAATAATGTTGAGGGAATTTGTGTGAAAATACATATACTACTTATTAGGAGAAAATACGTATGTTACTTGAAAACCATGTTTACTAGTAAAAATAATTTTTTGGAAAACATTTGAAAAGCATAAATGGTTTGGACTAAAAACTTTGCATGTGTCAAAACAAATTCTTTTTGGGTAGAAACTATCTTTTGCTAAAACAAATTTTAATGTATTCGATAATTTCTAAAATAATACAAATATTAATAACTAAATAATTTTCTTTATTTAATAATAAAATCTAATGTTACCTATACTTATATCATAAGAGTAGTAATTAGAGTAGTGTTAATAATACTACTGTCATAAAAATAAACAAAATAAAAAAAACAAATATAATAATAAATAACGTACTGTTTGAAAAGAAAAGAAAGAGAAAAGAAAAAAAGTAAAAGTAAAAAAAATTAAACAATTGTAACATTCGCACTGTCCTTTTCTCTTCATATAGAAAATGCAATAGAAGGAGAAGAAAAAGCAAAGATGAAGGAAGGAGAAGGGGTGAGCTGAGAAAACATTTGAGAGGGAGAGGAGAAAAGTACTCACAAATGGGGGGGTTTGACGAGCAGGGGCCGGAGGAACCGAGGCCGGCTCAGGCTGTCGGTGGTCGGCGCCGGCGGTGCGAGAAGAGGAAGAGGCGCGGTGGAGATGGCGCGGGAGGCGGAGGAGACGGGCGCTGGCTTCAGGCAAGGGGCAGAGGAGATCGACGTCTCCGCGCGGCCGGCTCAGCACGATCGCGACGCTGGGCGGTGGGCGGCGAGGCCAAACGTGGAGGGGCGGCCGGGAAAGGAGCGGCGCCGGATCTGACGAGGCGGCGATGGTGGTTTGCCCGGGGATTGACGGACGCGAGGGAGCGGTGCACTAGGCAAGGCTCGGCCACCGGCGACGGTGGTGGCCCGAGCGAGGGGTTCGCGGACGACGCCGGGGTTTGGGCGCGCGCCGTGCGTGGCGGGGCGCAGAGGATCCAATCGTCGGTGGGGGCGCCGGAGGAGCGCAGCGACTCGGGAATGACCACGCTGCGGCGGAGGCGGCAGGTGAGTCTCATGTGCGTTGCGATTGGGGTTTCTCTTCTTTTCTATTTCTCTGATGGTTTTGGTGGATCCTGCGGTGGAGTCGGTGGTTGTGGTGTTGTCTGTGGTGATGGCGGAGGATGTTGCAAGACGTGGCCGGAGGTACGGCGGTGGTTGTGGTGGGTGGTCGCCACGGCCGGATATGAACGGGGTGTGGTGTGGTATTGGTGGTGGCCGTGAAGAGGTGTGGTGGAGATGATGACGATGTTGGTGATGGTTGCTGGGTCGGTGTTGCTGGCTGTGGAGGCGAGTGGCGACGGCATGGGATGAGGAGCTGTTTATCGGATAAGATAGATTTATCGTGTCGGGTTGTCGACACCGTGATGGGAAAATGTAGATGTAAAATATGGAATAAGAGCGGGACACGTACACGGACACGATGCACGAGTTGTTGTGGGTGGAAAAATGCTGGAGGAGTACCTCTCCTTTTATAGGAGGTGGGAATTCCCAGTTGGATAGGGATTGGGATTAATTAAATCCCAATTAGATAAATCACCTATTTATTTAAACCGATTTAAAATAACTCAATCCAATTCAAATCAAATCTAGAAAAATACTACTCTTCATTTAAACTAATTTTAAATAAAGTCAATAAATCTTTTGCAATTTAATTTACCATATTTAATCAAATATTAAGTAAACAAGATCTCAAATATTATTTTCATAGTTAAATATTTATGGAAATAATTAATTTTGAAAATTATTATAAATACTTTAAATATTTAAATCATAAACTAGCTTTTGTAAATATCAAGATTTATTAATAAACAAATTTTTACATTTTGCAAAATATTAAACCAAAATTTTCAAATCACCATTTATTTGTAAACAATGAATAAAATAACCTTTTTATATAAAAATAAAAATATTATAAAATTTATAATAAAATATTTTTCTAACATATGTACCTCGACACATATTCGCACTCGTCGAGCAATTACAAAAATAAAATTTTTGTGCGCGACGTAAAATACGACTACGCGACGTACAATACAAAAATTTAAATCGGTACCAAAATTTAAAATAAAAAAATAATAGTAGAAATTTAGGGGTTTTACATCCTACCCAACTTAAAAGAATTTCGTCCTCGAAATTTAGGAAAAATTAGGATAGGTAGGGCGAAGGAGATAGAAGCAGTATAATCGATAAGAATTTGATTCATATTGAACAAAAGGCAATCAATGAGAATGAAACGACATTTCAATGGCAATATGTCATTCGATCGACTAAAAATTTCGGTGGTTTAGATTTTGATCATGACAACCAATCAGTGTCTAGCTCGATCAATCTTAACATTTACCTTAAAAGGGCAACCTCATAAGTAGGTAATAAACTCCTTAATCCTTGTCATCGTCAATGTTCATGAAATCTCTCTTATCATAATCGTTCTATTTAAAAAAAAATCGTTCTACGTCCCCTTAAACAAAACCAATATGATTCTCATTGTACCCAAATTTTCTCTAACTCGTCATAGAATTTCAAATAGTCTTAATTTGAATACCGTAATCTTCTATTATACTAGCTCACGTATATCTTCCCAAGTTATAATTTTCTATTAAAATTCCAAACCTTCAATCAATTGGCCCAAGAAGAAATTGAAAAATCTCTTTACTACAATTTTATTGGTCCATGTACGATGCCTCTATAGGTATCAAAAATAAAGTCCGTCTTCAATGTTCGATAATCTTTAAAACTAGCAGTATACCTTCATAACTCAACTTTTATCATAATTGAAATTTTTTTTCTAAATTATTCATTAGTCTCTCTCGAAAATTTGAATTCAACAATCTCATCTTCTTGATGGTAGAAATGTAACCCACCTTAACTTTTTTTTTATTCATAATCATCTTACAACTTAATTCTCCATGCATCAAAAATGTAAATGTTTCTTTCTTCAACAATTGGTTATCCTTAAAAATATCATCATAACGCTATATGGCATCGAAGGCAATGTCAACATTTTTCTTTATCAAAATTTTGCATCCATCAATTTAGTATATAAATTTGGTTCTTAAACCACCAACACTTTAGAAGATTTTTCACTCGATATTTAGTTACCTCAAAACAAGCTTTTGAAATTTGAGAAGTCTATTTACTCTTGAGTGTTTCATCAAAACACCGTATATCATTCCTTACTTCATTGATTCGGATTTATTGCACATTTTTATTCACGTCCCCTCTATACCTCATAATCTCGTAATTATCTTAACCAACTATATTATTTATCCATGCCGTGGGGTTCTCCAATCTAGCTTCTACTAACTCAAGATTGTCACGATCAAATTTCAGTTTGCATAAGGGAATCATACAAGGGACAAGGTGGCGTAACAATGGAGAAATCATAGTGAAGTATGAGAAAGAAATTTATTTGGAAGGGAGAAAAGTAAGTGTTGCTAATACTGCATGAAGAGTAAAAGGTGTTATGGGTCTAAGTAAATCAAGATAATACAAGAAAATAAAAATGACAAGGGTTAAGCAGTCAAGATAAAACACAAGGGTAAGCATTAATGGATTTAGTAGACCGTAATCGGGCCAAAGATTTGAGTCAAAATCGAGTCCAATTATATGTCAAAAGTATATCGGTACCAGGGTATAGGTTATAGTTTAGGCCTTATGACCCGAAAGTCGCACCATAAAAATAGAGTACAAGGAGACATGTTTTAGTGGGACATGATATACCTACATGAAGGTGAGCTCGTCTAGGTCTTGCATGTGAAGTTTGTTGGAAGGAAAAGTCTAGTGTTGTGCTCCAAATATCAAGTCACGATAGGGGACGCCAATAGGTCTAGAATAGAAAGTGGGAGTTCATAAGGTGACATTTACGCAAAAATAAGATGGATCCAGTTAAAGCACGAAATAAAGATAATTAGGAAATCTCGTAGATCAAGGTAAAATAAGTTAGAGCACAGTTTCTAGAGAGAAATTAGTCTCCTAGATGAGGGTATGGTCAAGGGGATGGTTCTAATCACTTCTAACTTCCAAACAATTAGATGGTCATAAATAAAGATCTAGATTTGGGGGAAGGTCGAGTAAGTCAAAGATATGTTCATCGGTTTGGTCGATGACTAATTACACGTGTGTATATGCAATATTATAGTCATAGGTGGCATGGCAATCTAATGTGGAATACTTCTATCTCACTAGGGGACCTTGCTTGTTTCTTGGTCCTTCACCAATATTTGATCTAATCTAAAATTTCAAGTTCCTCGAAATTTCTCAATAAAATTTTCAAGATACTTCGCCAATATTTCAATTATCTTAGACTGTCAACTAAAGAATTTTAAATCTCTAGTCAATCTCGAACAATCCTCGTAATTCACAAAATAGAATAAATAAATTCATTATTATTTTTTTTCCAAACCTTAAACTCGTCCTTTAATAAGTTTATCAACCGAATTTCATACTACAAAATGGAACATTTAATTAACTCTCGAATTTAATCATATATCCTTCAAACGTGTCTATCTAGCTTCCAATAAGTCACAACTACTCTTCAAAAGTAATTCTCCTTCTTCTTTTTTCCAAAATTTAAATATCCATAATCAAGGCTTTAAACTCGAAATCTAAATAACTTTATAAATCATAAATCATATGAGCAAATTTTTAAATATTTAAACTTTCCTTCAAAGTCGATTTCATATCTTCCAAAATATTTCAAATCAAACCTTTTTACCATCATCTTCTTTAAACTCAAAATTAAATAAATTTAAAAATTTTTGTATGACTCAATTTAAAACCTCAAGCTCTCTAATAAACCATAAATCCTAAACCCTCTATATTCTCTTATGATTTAAAACTCTTAAAAAAAACTTTTACAATCCAATACTTGAACTCAACGTAAATCATGTGTCACAATTTAAAGATATTTTCCAATCGGTTTCATATCCCAATAAATCATAAACTATTTTGCAATTTCAAAAAAAACCATAAATCATAAATTTGTTTTCGCGATCTAGCTGTCCTCTTGTGTATGCCACCTTGTAATAGCAAAATAAAATTTCAACTATCCATTGAAAGCGAAAAATATGCTACTACCCAACTTGAAATTAACTAATCCTTAAAATCATACTTTCTAGAAAAATAAATTCCTTTATAACTCAAATAAAATTCCAATGCATACTAATTGTCAAATGCAATCCATCTAGACATGTGTTTAACCTATGGGCATATACTAGTGTAGTCATCTTACTAAACACGAAACTAAGAATTTACGGTGGAAGGAGTCAAGCAAGATGTAAATCAAGAAGGTCGAACGAGAGTTCGGAATTTGAAGTCAAGGAAGGAAGTCAAGTAGGTGGATGAGATTCTGAACTCTAATCCTATATTGCAGGTCCGTTTGGTTCAATCATGTAACCGAAACGACAAACTAGACCTACATGGGCCACCACAAAAATATGTAACGCTCCAGTCCCAAAATTCGTAGGACTAGAACGTAATCATGCCAGCTGTATATATACGAAGTATATGGACCCTCGTATATATACATAAGCTGTAAAATACAGTAACCAAGGTACTAAATCTCATCCACAAAGATAAATATGATATACAAGTAACTTTGAATTTGTCATGTACACAATAGTTGGGTGGAGACAAAGTCCACTACCAACCAAATTAAATATGGAAAAATATACAAGGAAAGAATTTAGCAAGCGAGAGCAATGGCGAGTCCAAGAGCAATCACCACGAAGGAAGGAATGGCCTTAGCTAGAGCACCTGCAAGAAATCACAAAACACACACCTGGCGAGATAACCAGGTCCTCAGAGGGACGTAACAAGATACATCAACATGCTATATAATACTGAATATAAAATATGCCACAATCAAGGAAAGTGACAAGACACTATAAGGTAATCTAACCAACTAAAGTGAACATGCAGTGAGAACAAACCTTTCGTCGTATGGGCCCTGGCTGTAAATAGGATCTGGTATAGTTCCCACTTGGGCACCAGTGACCGAGAGCATGACGTTCAAAAACGACAGTGGCCAACCTGAGAGGCACATACCCGTATCTCCAGCGGAGCTTCCGGGTTACAAGGGAAGTGCAATAGAAGCCCATACGATAAGAAAATGTTCTCCCCACCCAATGTACCTATCATGTCGCATCCACGACCATGTAACACTACTAACCGTTAAGTCTTCTAACATACAACTATTGACAGTTAGACCTAACGCACGTCCTGTACGCATCAGTGATCAGCCAACACGCAAGTCCGTAGACTATATGCTACTCATAACTCACACATCTCGTGGCACAACAGTGTCAAAGTCTATGCAATGCACTAAGCTAGTGGCAGTCCCTTAACTCTAAGTCCATATGCAATCAAAGGGTAGATAACAAGGTACAGTAAATATCACTGAGCAGGCAGTAATAAAAAAGTAGAAATAAATGAGCAGTGATATGTAATAAAAATACAGACTGAATATAAACAGTATAATGACAAGGTATCTTGCCTGGTGTGTCGTCTGGTGTGGTGCGGTGTTCTTTGACATGTCTCACTAGTCCAATAGCCATAGTCATGGTGCCGAGGTCCAAGTCGCGAGGGAATAAGAAAGAGGGTCAGTCAAAATCAATAATGTTGAGGGAATTTGTGTGAAGAATACATATACTACTTCTTAGGAGAAAATACGTATGTTACTTGAAAACCATGTTTACTAGTAAAAATAATTTTTTGGAAAACATTTGAAAAGCAAAAATGGTTTGGACTAAAAACTCTGCGTGTGTCAAAACAAATTCTTTTTAGGTAGAAACTATCTTTTGCTAAAACAAATTTTAATGTATTCGATAATTTCTAAAATAATACAAATATTAATAACTAAATAATTTTCTTTATTTAATAATAAAATCTAATGTTACCTATACTTATATCATAAGAGTAGTAATTAGAGTAGTGTTAATAATACTACTGTCATAAAAATAAACAAAATAAAAAAACAAACAAATATAATAATAAATAACGTACTGTTTGAAAAGAAAAGAAAGAGAAAACAAAAAAAGAAAAAGTAAAAAAAATTAAACAATTGTAACATTCGCACTGTCCTTTTCTCTTCATATAGAAAATGCATTAGAAGGAGAAGAAAAAGCAAAGATGAAGGAAGAAGAAGGGGTGAGCTGAGAAAACATTTGAGAGGGAGAGGGGAAAAGTACTCACAAATGGGGGGGGTTTGACGAGCAAGGGCCGGAGGAACCGAGGCCGGCTCAGGCTGTCGGCGGTCGGCGCCGGCGGTGCGAGAAGAGGAAGAGGCGCGGTGGAGATGGCGCGGGAGGCGGAGGAGCCGGGCGCTGGCTTCAAGCAAGGGGCGGAGGAGATCGACGTCTCCGCGCGGCCGGCTCAGCGCGACCGCGGCGCTGGGCGGTGGGTGGCGAGGCCAAACGTGGAGGGGCGGCCGGGAAAGGAGCGGCGCCGGATCTGACGAGGCGACGATGGGGGTTTGCCCGGGGATTGACGGACGCGAGGGAGCGATGCACTGGGCAAGGCTCGGCCACCGGCGACGGTGGTGGCCCGAGCGAGGGGTTCGCGGACGACGCTGGGGTTTGGGCACGTGCCGTGCGTGGCGGGGCACGGAGGATCCGATCGTCGGTGGGGGCGCCGGAGGAGCGCAGCGACTCGGGAACGACCACGCTGCGGCGGAGGCGGCTGGTGAGTCTCCTGTGCGTTGCGATTGGGGTTTCTCTTCTTTTTTATTTCTCTGATGGTTTTGGTGGATCCTGCGGTGGTGTCGGTGGTTGTGGTGTTGTCTGTGGTGATGGCGGAGGATGTTGCAGGACGTGGCCAGAGGTACGGCGGTGGTTGTGGTGGGTGGTCGCCACGGCCGGATACGAACGGGGTGTGGTGTGGTATTGGTGGTGGCCGTGAAGAGGTGTGGTGGAGATGATGACGATGTTGGTGATGGTTGCTGGGTCGGTGTTGCTGGCTGTGGAGGCGAGTGGCGACGGCATGGGATGAGGAGCTGTTTATCGGATAAGATAGATTTATCGTGTCGGGTTGTCGACACCGTGATGGGAAAATGTAGATGTAAAATATGGAATAAGAGCGGGACACGTACACGGACACGATGCACGAGTTATTGTGGGTGGAAAAATGCTGGAGGAGTACCTCTCCTTTTATAGGAGGTGGGAATTCCCAGTTGGATAGGGATTGGGATTAATTAAATCCCAATTAGATAAATCACCTATTTATTTAAACCGATTTAAAATAACTTAATCCAATTCAAATCAAATCTAAAAAAATACTACTCTTCATTTAAACTGATTTTAAATAAAGTCAATAAATCTTTTGCAATTTAATTTACCATATTTAATCAAATATTAAGTAAACAAGATCTCAAATATTATTTTCATAGTTAAATATTTATGGAAATAATTAATTTCGAAAATTATTATAAATACTTTAAATATTTAAATCATAAACTAGCTTTTCTAAATATCAAGATTTATTAATAAACAAATTTTTATATTTTGTAAAATATTGAACCAAAATTTTCAAATCACCATTTATTTGTAAACGATGAATAAAATAACCTTTTTATACAAAAATAAAAATATTATAAAATTTATAATAAAATATTTTTCTAACATATGTACCTCGACACATATTCGCACTCGTCGAGCAATTACAAAAATAAAATTTTTGTGCGCGACGTAAAATACGACTACGCGAAGTACAATACAAAAATTTAAATCGATACCAAAATTTAAAATAAAAAAATAATAGTAGAAATTTAGGGGTTTTACAACATCAGAGGTGATGCGCGGGGCATTGGCTGCGCCCCTGCTCCGTCGACGCATCTTACTCGCCTGAGAGGAAGATGGCTGGGGAACGTGGTTAGCCGCACGTTTTCCCGAGAGATGCGCTGCACCAGCGGGCGCATCTTGGTTGCTGAGGACGTCAGCAGGAAGGGAAGACTGGATTGGCGCATCCCCTTCGGTGGTGGTGCCCGAGGAGTCGACCTTGCGCTCCCAGACTAGGCGGGTCTTCTTCGGCTTTGGCAGCCGCTTCGAAGGACTAGCACTGCCTTCAGATATGAACTCCTCATACGCTTGTTGATTGAGGTGTACGATCAGCGTCTTGTGGGAGGAGCCCACCTTCACGTCGTCGGATTGTGACACAGCTTTCTCGTTGGAGGAGAAAGAGGTCCCCAGCAGAGTCGCCAGCTTGTTTGCCATTAAAATTCTTTGATTGTAAATTTCAATACAAACAGAACAGTGTTACAATATAGGACTTAGGCGTAGTCCTAGGAGTACACTTTTGTTTAATCTGGGTTTCTTGTGCCAATGGAGTGAGTGGTAATGCGTTGACTCCGTTGACGATCTGACGACGGTTATCGGTTATCTGAAGGTCTTGATTGCTCTGGGTGCTGGAGCTTGCTGAGAGGAGGAAGACGTTGAGTGTCTGTATCTGCCTCTCTGGTGGTGCGAAGTCTCTGTCTGTTTGCTGTAGAAGTTGATATGTGTGTACGTAGGTTGGTCCGTGTGTCCAAGAAGGAAATAATCCCTCTATTTATAGTTTTGCAGGCTGGCTGCTCATGCGCGCATATGTAGGATGTGCCTGTACGCTGGGACGCCATGTGTTGATTGCTGATGGAGGCGCATGGACGATGCGCCCTGATCGAAGGGGTTAACTTCTTCATGTTACTGTTGTGAACCGGCACGTAGCGGAGAAGAAGATCTTTCTGTTGCTGAGATCTTGGATGAGTTGAGTCAAAGGATACGTGTCATCGACCCATGGCTCGGAGATCTCGGATTTGGTGGGGGGAATGATCTGGTAGGATGCGCCTAGGATTGGGCGCATGAGGAGACTTTGGCTCGTAATCTTTAGGAGTCACAAACCATTCTGGGCGTATGGCTTTTGAGGCGCATGCAGAGCTTCAGTAGTGACTTTACTCCTGTCTTTTAGGATCAGGGAGAAGTCTGGGGCACATGGCTTTTAAGGCGCATGCAGAGTTGTAACAGTGACTTTCCTTCTGTCTTTAGGGATCAGTGAAAAGTCTGAGACGCACAGCTTTTTGAGGCGTATGCAGATTTGGGCGCATGGCCGCGGAGGCGCATACGAGATGGTTGGGTAGCCACGTGGCAGTAGCCATCAGAGGGGAGTAATAATGATGCTGACGTTGGCGATGCTTCGTCTTCTGAAAAAGCTGCCGACTGTTCAGACTTTGGGAGGCGCGCTGCCAACTCTGTCAGTTCAGCATTTAATGTTTGTGATATTCGATGGACAGCTGAGTGGGCGCATCGATTGGCGTTCCACTCGGCGCATGGGGACGCATGGGGGTGCATCCCCTGTGATGCTCTTGGTACTGAAGGGCGCGTCTATGTGATGCGCTTGATGTTAAAGGGTGCGTCTGTGTGATACGCGATCTGGCCGACGCATCTGCTTCGTGAGACATCTTTGATGGTACAACTGTTACGTTCTTCGAGTACTTTAAATAGCCGTTTTGACTTGGCTGAATTCGAAGCGTCCGGTTCATCCATTTAATACAAATTTATTGCACGGAATTTGGAGAGCCATCCACTTGGCGCATGGGTTTGATCTGCCCGGCCTATAAATAGTGGCATGGAGAGAGGTTTTGCTTCTCGTTCTCTTACGTCCTTCCGACATGAATTCGTTTACTCGAATACATTCTGTTGACGAGATGCTCCCGAGGGTGAAGATGCGACGTAATGTTTTCATTGATGCACTTGAAGGTGACTGTTACATCTAAAAGTCAGAGTCGAGGGCTTCCGAGGCAGGCGGAAGGTGTCTGTTGCATCCAAAGATAGGGATGTACGAGCCTCGTCTCCGTTGTGCAGGAAGAGCCGTAGATCGGAATTGCGGTGCCCTGACCGTCTTCCTCGAGCTTTGGCGAGCTCCTTCTCTGCGTGGGTGTTGCCCATTCTGGTTGGAAGCTGCTCCCTTAGCCGCGGGTCGATTGCGGTGCTCTTCTCTTCCTTTGGCTTTTGGATGGGGGGGTTAATTGCCACCCTCGTCCTGCTCGGCCAGGTGAGCCTGGCTGGAAGGATGGCACATAACTGGGCTGCTGAAGAGATGCACATAACTGAGCTGCCCCAGAGATGCACATAACTGAGCTGCTAAAAAGGATGTACCTTGCTGAGGGCGCATGGTGGGATGCGCCTGGCTGAGGGCGCATGTTGATTGCTGGCTGTAGACTTAGATCTTTTCTTTCTCCTTTGTACAGTCTTTCTTAGACATGTAATAGACTTTTATATGTTAAATAAAAAGTCCTCTTTCAATGTCTATATTTGTTGCTTTTTGCTGTGAAGCACTTTGTCCAAGCTTTGGCGCATGTAGTCTGGCGCATAGACTTTCTGGTTCTGAAATTCCATGCTTCTACAATGGCCACTAACCCTAGCATCAACACCTTCTACAATGAGGGACACTCCACAAATAGGCCTCCCCTATTTGATGGAACCAACTATAACTACTGGAAGATTAGGATGAGCATTTATCTGAAGTCCGTAGATTTCAATTTGTAGGATTGAGTGGTAAATGGTCTCCCTACTCCTTCCAGAGTTATTAAGGATGTTGCATCTGACACCCTTAGGGACTTACTCACTGAAAATTCCAAGAAGCTTGCTAGTCGAAATGCTAAGGCTATGAACGCTCTTTACTGTGCTCTCGATAGTAGTGAATTCAATAGAATCTCTACTTGCAAGACTTCCAATGAGATTTGAAAGTTGCTTGAAGTCACACACGAGGAAACATCACAAGTAAAGGAATCCAAGATTAGTATACTCACGCAAGAATATGAGTCCTTTAAGATGAAACATGATGAGTCTATTACTTGCATGTTTACTCGTTTTGGTGATATTATTAATCCTCTTTCTTCTCTTGGTAAGAAATATCCTGCTCATGAAAAGATCAAAAAATCTTTAGAGAATTGACAAAAGGATGGAGTC
The DNA here is from genome assembly GCA_029216955.1 of Iris pallida. Lineage (NCBI taxonomy): Eukaryota > Viridiplantae > Streptophyta > Magnoliopsida > Asparagales > Iridaceae > Iris > Iris pallida. The sequence goes on from JANAVB010005600.1 coordinate 1,998,130, forward strand.
CTAAAGCTACCGCAATCATTGAGGGGAATGACCTGACAGTCATGAACCTTGAGACCCTCATGGGGAAGCTTATGACTCATGAACTCGATATGAAAGATCAAGAGGAATCTTCCATACAAGAGAAGGAGAAGGCGAAGGACAAAGAGAAGAAGAAGTCTCTTGCTCTCAAGTTTACAAAGTCCTACTCCAAGGATAGCTCCGACGACAACGAGTCGGACAATGATGAAGAAATAGCTCTCACAGCTAAGCACTTCCGAAAGTTCCTCAAATTCAACAAGCCAACCGCTTCAGACGGGACAATAAGGAAGATCCAGCGTGCTATCAATACAGAAGAACCGGACACATCAAGAGGGACTGTCCCATGATAAGAAAAGACTCAAGCAAGTACGAGAAGACTAGCAAAGGAAGCTCGTCCTCCAGAAAATTCGCCAACACAAGCATTTGGTGTGAGAGTGACGCAAGCGACTCCGACAACAACAAAGAGTGCAAACACAATACAAATATTTATCTCATGGCAACCGATGAGGTACTTGATGATCTCTCCTTAAATACTCTTACTTATGATGACTTGGAGAAAGCTATCTTTGAACTACATGAAGAGCACAAAGTGTTAGGAATAAATACAAGAAATCTCTAAAAGAGGTTGATGCTCTTCAACTTGAAGTAGAGAGACTCTCTAGCATTATTATTGATGTAAAAGAGAAATCTCCCGCTTCTGAAACGGATGAGATAGAGTCTTTGCGACTCAAGTTTCAAGAATCCCTTATCACCATCAAGAAAAAGGATGATGAGATTCAATCCCTCAGAAGGGCTTATGAATTTGCTATGCATAAAGTTCAAGATGCTAATAAAAGAGAATATGATACTTCTATTAAGTATAATGATCTTCTTGTACAGAGTAAGAAACTAGGTAATAAAAACACTACTCACACACATACTCCAAGACACCTCCACACTCATCACAATGCTAGTCATACTTCTTACATGAACACTACACACAAGTCCTATTCTAACACAAGGAAAGGACCATTTGTTAAGAAAAATACTTCACATCATGCTTTTTATTATCATCATCATAATACTAATGATAGAACTCCTCGTACTAGAGATTCACATATGCATGATACTCACACGTCTTCTTCTAAATCCTCTATGATTTGCAACTACTGTGGCTTGCTTGAATATACGACCAATTATTGTCATACAAGGAAACTAGTTGATAAGAAAGTTTATAAATGGGTTCCTAAGACTAACACTCAAGGACCCAAACGATCATGGGTACCAAAATGTTCATCTTCAACTTATGTTGTAGGTGAAGAGTCCTTCTCATGCTAGAAGCAAGTAGATTCTCAATAGCGGTTGTTCACAGCATATGACCGAGGATGTTTCATTATTTACAACGCTATCGATGAAGAAGGAAGGACACGTCTCCTTTGGTAACAATCTTAAAGGTCATATTATAGGAAATAGTAATATCGGTTCCCCTCCTTATCCTTGTATTAAGAATGTGTGTCTTGTTACTAATCTTAAACACAATCTTCTTAGTACTAGTCATCTTACCGATAATGGTTATGATATCAAGTTTGTTAAGCTTAAATGCTTCATTACCGATAGTTCAAATGGATCTATTGTTTATGAAGGCATTAGAGAAAACAATATCTATATTTTATATCTTGTCGAAGACACTAACAATGACAGGTGCTTAGTTGCTAAGAACGATAAAAGTTGGCTTTGGCACATGAGGCTCGGACACGCCAACATGGATACCATTGCTCGTCTTGCCACCAAGAAGCTTGTAAGAGGACTCCCAAGTATCCCTTTCAAAAAGGATATGGTGTGTGAAGAATGCGAGAAAAGTAAGTTGACAAAGTCATCCTTCAAATCTATCAACTCTGTGAGTACCACTAGACCACTTCAACTTATTCATATGGATCTTTTTGGTCCTAGTAGAGTAGCTAGTCTTGGAGGCAAGCTTTATGCTTTTGTTTTGGTTGATAATTTTTTGAAATTTACTTGGGTTATTTTTCTTGCTTGTAAAAGTGATACTTTTCGTGAATTTGTTACTTTTTGTAAACGTGTTCAAAATGAGAAAGGTTTTTCTATTAACAAGATTAGAAGTGATCATGGAGGAAAATTTGACAATGCCGATTTCAAAAGATTTTCTGAAAAGAATGGTTTTGGACATGATTTTGCTTGTCCACGAACTCCTCAACAAAATGGTGTTGTGGAGAGAAAGAATAGAACCCTTGGCGATATGGCCCGGGTTATGTTAAACCAATATAAGCTCTCCCAATATTTTTGGACGGAAGCCGTTAATACGGCATGTCATGTTATAAATAGGGTCTTGATTAGATCTATTTCTAAAAAGACTCCTTATGAGCTTTGGTTTGACAAAATTCCCTCTATTGAATATTTTAAAGTTTTTGGTTGTAACTGTTTTATTTTGAATACCAAGGATAACCTAGGCAAGTTTGAAGAAAAAGCCTATGAAAGAATATTCCTTGGATACTCTACTCATAGTAAAGGTTTTCGTATTTTTAATAAAAGAAGTCTTGTTGTCGAAGAGTCAATCAATATCTCTTTTAATGAACTTAACTCTTCTACATTCTTCTCTTCCGATGATATTTATGACATCTCGTTTGGGTTGGAAAACTCCTCTATTAGAGATCGTCCTTCTTCATCTAACAATGAAGTTGTGACTCCTCCAACAAAAGAGTCCCCACCACTCGAGCCTCTTCAAAAGGATCTCCCAAAAGAATGGAGATTTGTCACCAATCATCCTAAGGAGCTTATCATTGGGGATCCTTCTTCCAGTGTAAGCACTAGATCCTCCACTCGTAATCTTTGTACAAACGTGGCTTTTATATCTCAAATAGAGCCTAAAAATATTAATGATGCTTTTCATGATAAATTTTGGATGATAGCGATGCAAGAAGAGCTAAATCAATTTGAGCGAAATAAGGTTTGGAAACTTGTCCCTAAACCTAGCAATCACCCCATTATTGGAACTAAATGGGTGTTTCGAAATAAACTTAATAAAGATGGGTTAGTAACTCGTAACAAAGCCCGATTGGTTGCTCAAGGCTATAACCAAGAGGAAGACATTGACTATGACGAAACCTATGCTCCGGTTCCTCGTCTTGAATCCATTTGTATGCTATGTGCTTTTGATTGCTTTAATGATTTTAAGCTTTTTCAAATGGATGTTAAAAGTGCTTTTCTAAATGGTATTATTAAAGAGAAAGTTTATGTAAAACAACCTCCTGGCTTTGAAGATTTCTAATTTCCTAATCACGTGTCCAAACTCCACAAAGCCCTTTATGGCCTCAAACAAGCTCCCCGTGCTTGGTATGTAATGCCTGTTGTACGTATTACGTATTTAAGAATACGTGTACGTATTTTATCTCGTATTGGCCATGGTTCATCTTGGGTTGGCTTGGCTTGGGTTGGTTCGGCTAGGCTTGATTAGCCTTGGTTCATCATGAACCAAGGGTGAACCCCCTACCTACCACAACCAACCCTATTTATTAACCTCTTCCCATTCTCTCTCCTCATTATTTCCTTTCTTCTTCATTACTCTCCACCACCAACCAAGAAAATCCTAGCCTAGGCAAGTGCAATCTTGCTTCATGAAGAAACCCACCATTTTTATTGTTCTAACCTCTTCTTTGCAACTTTCTAATCCACATTAGAACTTGTCATTTTCTATTTTGAAGCTTGGATTTTTGTAGATCTAGAATTTAGTTATTTTTGGATTTTTATGGTTTTGATCTATTAAATTCCCTTGTTTTCAAGTTTTGATGGTTCCATGTGGTAGAGAATTTCCTTCTACCCAATTTTGACCTTTGGAAAGTTAGATTTGGACTTGTTTTGACCAAGTTATGGACTTTGGAAGCTTAGGGTTCAACCATGGAGTTCCTGCTGTTTGGAGAAGACAGTGAGCAATGCGCGAGCTTTTTAGCTTGCGTCACTGAGCTGTGCGCGCTCTTTAGCACAGCACAGTAGACTCCATACGCTACCTTTTTGGAAGCGTATGACTCGCATGCGCTCGCTTGCTTGACAAGGAGTCGTATGGAGTCCATACGCTACCTTTTTGGAGCGTATGACTTGCATACGCTTACTTGGATAGCTATGAGTCGTATGGAGTCCATACGCTGCCTTTTGGAGGCGTATGACTCGCATACGCTCGCTTGTGTGACAAGGAGTCGTATGAAGTTCATACGCTGCCTTTTTGGAGCGTATGTCTTGCATACGCTCACTTGTGTGACAAGGGATCGTATGGACCTCATACGCTTACCTGAGCGTAGGCTTACCTGAGCGTAGGCTTACCTGAGCGTAACTTGACTTGAGCGTCGGCTTACCTGAGCGTACGACTTTTGCCCTGAGCGTATGGCCTTGGCTGACTTGGTCTTCTGTCAGCATGTCACTTTGATTTTATTTTCCTTAAGCTTGGCTCTTCTATAGCCCTGTATATTGATATTTTATTAGATATTTTATGCCCATTTTATATCCTTACGCCTTTTGTCATGAACTTGATAATCATGAATTTATTTAATAGGTTTGTTAATAATAATTGAACACGGCATGGCAGGACAAGCATACCTGACATGATTATCTCGAATTGCTATTGCGACGGCTAACGTGACATGACCTGACAAGAATGACTAACCTGGACACCGTGGATGATTACGTTTGCACAATAAACCAGTAATATCTTACATCATGTCTAGGATGGGATCCTTGAGTACCACGGTCAGGGATACCTACTGTAATTAACTAAGAGTAATAAACTAGAATAATTCAGTAGACATGAAGAGATTCCCAGCTACAGGCAATCCCGTTATCTGGGCGCATTAAGTGGACTTGTAGCCTACCGACGAGTAGGACACACTTCCAGCACACAGTCATGTGGTACATTCTTCATAAATGGACATTCGACCTGGATAACTTGGATGGTCTGCAGGGCTTGTGGCTGTTGAAATAATCTCATTGCATCTTGCTAGTAACTAGGCCTGTGATAACCCTAGCTAGTTAAAGTATCAAGCCGTACTTTTGATTGGCCGTGATTGATTGGATGAAGTTATTCCAGCTTAGTCTTATCCTGATCCTGTGCAAGATCGTGACAAGACACGATTATTGATGCTTGCATTAACAATAACGATCGGGGGACCAGTTCTGTTCAGGCGAAGGGTTACAACCCCGGTCCTTGTTTGGTTTAAGGGTTGTAACCTGGCTCCCGGAGCAGTTCTGTGTCTTCCCTTCGGTTATTATTTTATTTGTACCCCGTGTCTTGCTTGTCATGTTCTATCTTACTTCAGCAACGTGATTATCTATAATGGCCTTAACAATAAAGATCAGGAGTCCAGTTCTGTTCAGACGAAGGGTTACAACCCCGGTTCTTGTTTGGTTTAAGGGTTGTAAACTGGCTCCCGGAGCAGTTCTGTGTCTTCTCTTCGTTTATTGTCTTCTTACCTTATCCATAGTATTTGAGACGGATTTCCATTCAGGTGAAGGATTGCAACCCCGGTCCTTATTTGGTTTAAGGGTTGTAGTCTGGCCACTTGAATGGTTACCTCGTACTCAATTATTGTTGTTATTTCTGATAATTTAACTTTAATGTTCCTTACTATATGCTGGTTTTAGTTTCTAAGTGAAGCCTCCTTTGTGGCACTTGCTCTTTCTGGGGTCTGACCCAGCTGGTTTTGTGTGGCCAGATATCGGAGCAGCTCCAAAGGATCCACCGACCTTCCAGCCAGATGGTGACTACTAGACGGAACCCTGGCAACGAGTGGGTTTCTTTTTGTCCTTCCACTTATTTGTAAAAATTATTCTTTTGAGGCGTTTAGCCGGCGAGCACGTGTTAGCTCGATTGCATCTTTATTTACTGTCTGCCTACGGGCTGTAACATGATTGACAGATCCTAGGGTTGATCATGTATGACTGAACTCTTGCTAGTCCTGGCATTTTGTACGACTAGCTTCATGATCATCCAATATGTAATGTATGGGACGCCTTGCTATTATATATTTGGTGCTCTGACATCTTATAATTACTATTGCTTGCTTATGATTGAGACAATAGGCTTGTTCATGACCTTAGGAGACTGCTGGCTTGTAGTTAAACCCTCATGTATCTAGACAGCCGTGACCGTATAGTGAGATGGATTCCATTTCATATACGTAGCTGGCTATGTCTGCCCCCGCTCTCCAGTATTCTGGTTCTGGGGCGTGACATGGTATGAGCGCCTTAGCTCCTTTCTTGTTTCACACAATTTTTCTAAAGAAAAAGTTAACACGACACTTTTTATCAAATCCCATAATGGCACTCTTTTATTGGTTCAAATTTATGTCGATGACATTATTTTTGGTTCTACTAACAATACACTTTGTGTAGAATTTGCTAAAGTAATGTAGGAAAAATTTGAAATGAGCATGATGGGTGAACAATCATTCTTTTTGGGCTTACAAATCAAACAAGGACCCAAAGGAACCTTCATCAATCAAGCAAAATATACAAAGGATCTCCTCAATCGTTTCGAACATGACTCATCCAAATCAATGAGGACTCCTATGGCAACAACGACAAAGCTTGACAATGATGAAGATGGCACATCGGTCGACATTCATAAGTATCAAGGTATGATCGGTAGTTTACTTTATCTAACTGCTAGCCGTCCTGATATCATGTTTAGTGTATGTCTTTGTGCACGATATCAAGCAAATCCAAAGGAATCGCACTTATGTGCCGTCAAGCGTATTTTTCGATATCTTAAAGGCACCGTTAACATGGGCCTTTGGTATCCGAAATCTTCATCCTTTGAGCTTCACGGCTTCTCGGATGCAGATTTTGCCGGATGCAAGATTGACCGAAAAAGTACTAGCGGCACATGTCAATTCCTTGGGAAATTCTTAGTATCGTGGTTTAGTAAGAAACAAAATTCTGTTGCTCTTTCAACCACTGAGGCCGAGTATATTGCGGCGGTTGCTGTTGTGCACAAATTCTTTGGATGTCACAAACACTTATTGATTATGGCATTTCTCATACTTGCACCCCCATTAAATGTGATAACACTAGTTCGATCAATCTCATAAAAAACCCGATTTGTCACTCACGCACGAAGCACATTGATATTAGACACCACTTTCTTCGTGACTATCAACAAAAGGGGGATATCCGCCTTGAATTTATTGACACTACTTATCAATTAGCCGATATTTTCACCGAACCTCTCCCGGAGGATCGCTTCGTTTTTCTTTGCCATGAATTGGGCATTTTAAATCTCGACTCATAAGTTCCTCTCAACCGGCACACCGGCGATATACAACGGTATACCGACGGCATGCCGATTTTGGTTCAGTATTATATTCTGTACCAAAAATCAGCATATCGTCGGCATACGTCAGTATACCGACGGTATACCGGTACGCGACAGACTGCTGTGTCATTTCTGCCCTGGCCCCACCACTCTTCCATTCTATCTTTATTCCTACTCCCCTATTAATTACCCATCACATCCATCATCTCCTATTTAATACCCCACTCCTCCTCTCCTCTTTCTAATATCCTAACATCCCATCCTCATTAATAACCACCTCTTCCTCTCCCCCATTAACTCCTCCATTATCTCCATTTCATAACCACCACTCTTTCCACTTCTTCTCTATAACCGTTCCCACCCTTTCCCCTTCCCAACAACTCTTTAAAAACCCACTTTCTTCCTCATCCTCTTCTTCATTTCAAAACCCTACTTTCTCCTTCAACCTTCTTCCTTTCTTCCATGGCTACCCACAAGCGCCCCCGTTCCTCCTCTACCACTTTCAATCCCTTCACACCTGTGCCTCTACCCCATGGCTTTGACCAGAGGATCTTCACCTCTTCCTTGGCTGCCGATTCTTGGTTCCAGCACTTTGTGTACCATAACATCTTCAAAGGCCATGCCATTAACTGGAACCTCTTCTTCGGCCATGTTTCTCTCTTTGTGGAGGCCGGTCTCTCTTCCCTCCTTCGACGTCAGGAGCCTGTCTACCCCGCCGCCGTACATTTGTTCTACTGCAACATGGTTCCTGACATCGAGAACGGCACCATTGAGACGATGGTCAACGACCGCCATTTCCGCCTGACGGCTCGTGACATCGCTAGCATTCTCGGCATTCCGGACAGAGGAGAGGCTCTGCCGGACTTGGCTTCTCTTTATCCTTCGACGGAGTGCTCCTTTGATGACTTCTGTGCTATCATATGCAAGGGCCCAAACCCTCCTGCTATCTCGGCCCTTTCCGCCCAGCTGGAGCCGTTCTATTACGAGCTCCATAGGATTGTGTGCCACACCCTCTATCCCAAGGGCGACAACTATGATGCAATCACCGCTGACGCCCTAGTTTGCATGTATTTCCTCTATTCGAAGAAGTCTTGGTCCTTCCCCAAGACTTTTCTCAATGCCTTCTTCGGCGTCCTGCCCGCGGGAAAGCAAAATCTCTACTATGGATCCTTCATCACTCTCATCTTGGAAGCAAAGCAAGTCGACCTCTCCCTTTGCTACTCGGACGGCGTCCCATCCTTCCTTGCTCTCTCTCGTTTCCTCGGTGGTGGTGCCTCCACATATCGTGCCTCCTCCTCCCAAGAGCCGCCAGCTTCTGCTCCTGCTGTACCCACCTCAACTCCTCCTGCCTCTGGCCGCTACATGCCGCTGACTCAGCAGTATTTTGACATACGTATGGCTCAGGCGGAGGAGCAGATGCGGGCCCACACTCGTGGCCTTGGAACCCTGATCCAATCTCGCTTCCATGACCAGGCATATTTTATTCAACGTACCCTTCAGGACCGGAATACATTTCTGGATCTGAATCTTCAGGATCCGATGTACCAGGCCTCACGCTTTTCCAATCCCAATACCTACGGCTTTATGTACCCGGACAACATTGATCCTTTTGGTGCTTTCTACCGGGCTCAGGATGGAGGGGATGATCTGGCCGATGAGTAGGGGTGGCTTCCTTGTGTTGGTGATGGCGAATAAGTGGTTGTCTTTTCTTTTTTCTGGTTTTATGTCTTTTGAGGTCCTTCGGGGACCAGTGTTTGGGTGTTTTTACTTGTTAGTGTCCTGTGCAGTCCTACGGGGACTTTTATGTTTAGTTTCAGTTTGTCTTGCTGCTCTCATAGAGGAGAGTTTTATGATCTACTGTCGTGTATTATGTAGTGTCCTGCATGTACCCAATTCAAATCTTTAAATATATATGCATGCTTCTGTTTATCTTACTGTTTATGCAAATTTATTTCTATATTTATTTTATTTCCCATCTTTGACTAAATGATAAAGGGGGAGAAAACGTATTGAGGGAGAGTTATCTACCTACGGGGGAGTCACTCCCTGAAGATGCTATCTCTCTATTTTGTCAATTATCAAAATGGAAGAGATTGTTGGCACATTTTATTTTGATAATATTAACAGCATCTTCGTAGTTTAGTTTACTCTGTTATCAGATTGATATCATTTTAGAAGCTCTACTACATAAAGTCTGTCCATTCAAGATTACCAACCTTAGCCTTGAAGACTGAAGCAAAGACGGGCGTTCCTTGAAAAGACGGCTCTCCGCACTTCAAGATTTCGAGTCTGTACAAGGTCTAGGTCTTTCTGTAAACACTTAAGGTTGGATAACAAAACTAAAAGCTTTCTAATTCCTCAGTCAAAAATCAATATCTTATAGAATGGCATACCGGCGGTATGCTCCGACATACCGACGGTATACCGTTTTCTCGACCACAAAACTTTCTATGAGAAATGTCGGCATATCGACGGTATATCGTTTTGTGGACCACAAAACGTTCTGTGACAAACATCAGCATACTGACGGTATGCTCCGGCATACCGACGGTATACCGTTTTGTTTGCCTCAAAAACTTTCTGTGATAATTATCGGCATACCGACGGTATACTCTGGCATACCGGCGGTATACCGTTTTGTGAGCCATAAAACATTCTGTGACAAACATTGGCATACAGACGGTATGCTCCGGCATACCAACGGTATACCGTTTTGTTTATCATAAAATGTTCTGTGACAAATATCGGTATACCTACGGCATACCGACGGTATACCGGGTTACAAAATTTAATTTTTGAATGGCAAACACTAGCATTAATGGCTAGCATTAAATGCTTCCAACGGATATAATTATGACCGTTACTGTTCAACCGGCATACCGACGGCATGCCGGTCCATACCGACGGTATGCCGGTCAGGCTGTATCCAGGAGCATTAAATGCTACCTACTTTTGGTTTTTTTATAAATGGAAGCCTTCCCTTTCTTGAAGGCTTATCCACTCTTGTCATAAATTTTCCAAACAACCAAGAGCTCCACCATTAATACTCTACCAAGCTTTTAATTGTCATCCTCTCCCAAAGTGCTAGAGTATTTAAGAGTTGTAAATTTCGATCTTCAAGTGTTAGAAGATCAATAAGTTCTCTCCTCATTTCTTTGAAGTTGGCGAGCCTTCGTAAGAAAACTCGTGTGTTGAAGTTGGCGAGTTCTTCGGATCCAAACTCGTGTTGAAGTTGGCGAGTTCTTCGGATCCAAACTCGTGTGTACTATTTCATTAAATAGTAGATTTAAGCCGAAGAGAGTTCTGGGACTGGATTGCCTCTAGCGAGGATACCAGGATACATCTTGTGTTTGATCTTCTTACTCTCTTTTTTTATTTGACGTATATTGCTTCTTGCGCTCTAGTTATTTTTATTTCCCTATTCACCCCCTAGGGTTCTACATATGGGTACTGGAGTATTCGTATGTCGCGTAGCCTGGGGATGATGTTACGTACCCGGCTCGCCATAATTCTGGGAGCGGTACGTGACACTCAGTGACCCTTCATGTATTTTCACCTTCTGGAATCAAAGGCTCAGGATCTGTCAACATGTAGTCTACGCTCACGAGTTGAAGATTAAGGCTGATATTTCTCTTCCAGACGTTGTTATGCTTCCCGTCAACAAGTTTGTTAAAACTTGTGTCGAAAAGATTTTTACGGTTATTCTCCACCGGATCTATATGTTGCTTTGAGATTATTATTCTCGAAACAAACCTTAGATAGATGAACGAAGATTCTGTCTTTTTGCACAACCAAAATAAGTCAAATTATCGACAAAACTAGCGACGTTTATGGAAAACGTCGCTAAAGTAAAGGACTTTAGCGACGCATAAATAAAACGTCGCAAGACGTCACTGTTAGCGACGATTGGCGACAGCTTACGACTTTTTTTAGTAGAAAAAATGGCATTGCTGATAAGTCGGTAAACGTCGCTAATCAGCGATGTTTACCTTTACCGACGTTTCTTCCTTACGTCGTTATATTTTTTTGATATAGCGACGTTTAGCGACGTCTTTATTAGACGTCGCTGGTGAATTTCATTTAGGTCAGCCAGCCGATCGAAATTTCATTCTTAAAATTTCACTTTTCCTCCAAACCATTCCCTCTCCCCAATCCGACCACCCACACCCTCCTCCGGTGACCGTCGCCCCCCGACCCCCTCCTCCGTTGACCACCGACCCCGACCCCCGACCCCCAACCCCCTCCTCTGTCTCGCGAACCCCGTCGACCTCCTCCCCCGTCTACGGCAACCCCTGTCGACCCCCTCCTCCGGTGACCGCCGACCTCCTACCCCAGGCGGTCGAACACCTCCTCCTCCTTCTCCTCCTCCTTCCCGACAGCCCCCTCCTCCTTCTTTTTCTGTGAGTTAATAATCTTTTTATATTTTTTACTAAAGAAAAGTAGGAGTGTACTTTTGCAACTTTAGTATACTTTTGTACTTCATATCAGGAGTTGTGAATATATGTATCTATTTCTTGCTTTGATGAAGCATATAATGTTCTTGCTTTGATGAAGCATATAATATAATGTCCTACATTAATATTTGAACCAAATTGATGGATGTAGATAATGATATTGACTTAATATTGAGGTTGTATCTAACAGAATGGTATTTGATGATAATGGTTGTTCTATAAGGTATCTTCAGGGTTGTCTCTTCTTTGATAAACTACTCATAGGAATGGTCTGATACCGATTTCAATACCGGTACTCATAGGGGTGCTATGGGGTGGTTTGTGACAACAAATAGCTGAGTTATAGGGACTAAAATGGAACAGGTTTAAGGGGCCTATTAAGGACTATTATGGGACAATCTATGGGCTATCATGAAGGCTGAATATAGGACAGATTTGGGAGTTATATGGACTGCTATGGGGCAGCTAAGGACAGGTATTATGGACTGGTTTTGGAGTGCTTATAGGCTGCTAAATGGGGGAGTAGTTGGCTGTCAACCTTGGACTGGAATGGGGGTGTTAAATGGGTTGATATGGCTGATATGGTCGATCCCCTGCCCCCGCCTCACTTCTATTAAATAGCAGTAAGTTACTGCTACTGCTGCTACTAAATAACAGTCCCCTTTGGGGACTGTTGAGTCTCCAGAGATCAGTCCTCTGGGTGGGGACTGATATACTCCAATGTTGCTGTTCACAGCAGTGAAGTCCCCCCTTTTCAGTCCATCAGTCACTCCCTCTAATCCCTTACTCTCTCTAACTCTATATATACACACACTACATAAAACCAAAACCCCACACTCTCAATCCTCCCTCTCTAACAAATACACATACACTCACAATATCAACCAATTCCAACTCTAATTCACCACCCCATTGGCCGAACTCTCACACAAAACCAAAACCCCACACTCTCAATCCTCCCTCTCTAATATATATCTGAAATTCTTAAGAAAGAACATACATACTAAGACTGAGATGAATTGAACTAGAAAGAAAACAAATTGTTTTTTAGAGAAAACTACTGAGAGAAACATGTATTTAAGTACTGTTCCCAACTTGAGATTTTGGAAACACTTGAAAAGGATTTCCCTTTTGAAAGTCTCATATGTAGTTATGTTTCTCTAAGAGAAGAGCCTTGTCCAACTTTGTACTAATTCTTTCTAAATCGAGTTAGTTATCCTTCTTCCTTCATGATTAAAGTTCGATCATCATAATCATGATTATGGATATCCGATATCTTAACCAAAGTGAAATATATCTGAAATGTTAATAACATACATCTTATGAATTAAGCAAGAAAGTAAACAAACACAAATGATCCGAGAAATTGTATACGAGCACATTGGACTTGAACACGAGCACATTAGACTTGGATACGATTTCGATATCGATACTAATAGGAATATCCTCAAATGCTATTACTTTCACAAGTGTTTCAACGATGTGCTTGTATCTATCTTACAAAATTATCCTCAAATGGATATGGAGCTGAATTACTATCTGCGGAATCGTACTTGGATGTACAACCATCATCCTGATGACATATGCGGTGTGCGAAATGAATTCATAGAGGGTGTAGACCAGTTCCTGCAGTTTGCCAAGGCGTTCCCTCAGTACATGGACGGTACCAAAATTAAGTGTCCGTGTGTGAGATGTCGCAACTTGAAATATCATCCAAAAGTGGATGTCACGTATCATTTATACTCGAAGGGTTTCACGTCGAATTACTATCAGTGGAGCGAGCACGGAGAACTTGTGTCTTTAGCATCGGAGTACGAGCCTTATGTGGATGTCCACAACAACGCTCCTTACGATGATGGGTTGGTGAACATGGATTTTGATGCGGCCGGACCTAGTTTCGATCCGGATGATCATGATGCACCTGAGGAGGCACCGAACCCCGATGCTGCACAGTTCATGTAGTTGCTGGAGAATGCAAGGACTCTATTATATCCTGGTTGTGAGGATCATTCACCGTTGGAGGTGGTTACAAGATTGTTGAGCATCAAGTCCGATTTTAACATGTCGTAAGATTGCTACAACCGTCTTATGGAGTTGCTTATAGAAATATTGCCTGAGGGTGCGAAGTTGCCTAAAGACTTCTACCGGTCTAAGAGGATGGTTAGATCGCTCTGGATAAGATACGAAAAAATCGATACCTGTCGCAACAGGTGCATATTGTACTACAAAGACGACAAGGATGAAGACGCCTGTAGATTTTGTGGTATCGATCACTATAAGGCATGTGGTAGAAGAAAGTCCGTCGGTGCCAGGAAGCCTACCTCTTCGATGTACTACTTGCCGTTGATGCTGCGGTTGCAGCGGTTGTTTATGGTGAAGAAAACTGCAGAAAACATGAGTTGGCATAAGCGTGAACATACCGAAGGAGTGTTGGATCACCCATCTGATGGAGAAGCATGGAAGCACTTTGATCGAGAGTATCCATATTTTACTTCTGATCCGCGTAATGTCAGATTGGGTCTCTGCTCCGACGGTTTTACCCTATTCGGACTTTCGGGATCCCAGTATTCGTGTTGGCCTGTGATCGTCACCCCGTACAATCTACCGCCTTGGATGTGCATAAAGACTCCGTATATGTTCCTCACCGTTATTATCCCAGGTCCAAACAATCCGAAAAGGAACATCGATATGTATTTACAGCCATTGATTGATGAGTTGAATCATCTGTGGGAAGTAGGTTCCAACACGTACGATGTATCTAGAAAACAAAATTTCCAGATGCAGACAGCACTTATGTGGACCATCAACGACTTTCCGGCCTATGAAATATTATCTGGATGGAGCACGCATGGTTGTCTTTCATGTCCGTATTGCATGGACAGCACTAAGGCTTTCCGTTTGAAACACGGAAGCAAACCGGGCTTCTTCGATTGTCATCGACAATTCCTGCCGAAGGATCATCCGTACCGGAGGAACATGAATGCTTTTCGTGCTGGCGTTATGGAGAAGGCTAATCCCCCGCCAAGGTGGCCCGGATACACGATATGGAAAGAGGTAAAAGATTTACCAAGAGCTATTGAGCAGCCTGCTACGGGCTACAAATGTGACGAATTTGGTCGCACTCATAACTGGACGAAGAGGAGTAATTCTGGGATCTTCCATATTGGAGCACCAATCTGATTAGACATAACCTTGATGTCATGCATATTGATAAGAATGTGTTTGACAACATAATTAATACTGTAATGGACGTAAAGGGGAAGACGAAAGACAATCCAAAGGCTAGATTACACTTGAAAGAAATATGTAGACGTCCTGCATTGCATTTGATAGAGGACGGGAATAGAAAGTTGAAGCAGCCTAAGGCAATTTTCTTACTGGAGAAGGAGGATAAAGTGAGGATTTGTAGGTGGATTCAAGGTCTAAAATTTCCAGATGGGTATGTTTCAAACTTGAGAAGATGCGTCGACCTCAAGGAGAACAAACTGACAGGTATGAAGAGCCATGATTGTCACGTATTCATAGAGCGGTTAATTTCGATTGCATTTCGAGAATTCTTACCGCAGGCAGTTTGGAATCCATTGACGGAGCTTAGCATATTCTTCGGGGACCTTTGTTCTAAGAAATTGTTCGTTGATCGTCTAGAAAAGCAAGAGAAGGACATTGCGGTAACACTATACAAGCTAGAGAGAGTGTTTCCTCCTGGATTCTTCTACTCTATGGAGCATTTGCCGATTCATCTTTCCTATGAGGCACGTGTTGGTGGATCCGTCGAATATCGATGGATGTACCCATTCGAGCGACATTTGAATCACCTAAAAAGAAAGGTAAAAAATAAGGCTCGGGTCGAGGGTTCTATTTGTGAAGCCTATATTCTCGAGGAGATTACAAATTTCTGCTCCTCCTATTTCAAACCTCATGTTGCTACGAATAGGACAAGGGCTCCGAGAAACGATGATGGATATCAAGAATTTAATGATGGAATACTGAAAGTATTCAATGCGTCCGGAAAGCCTTCGGAGAAAATGAAGAAGAGATATTTGAATGACGAAGAGCTAAGGGCTGCTCAGTTGTATGTATTACTCAATTGCGACAAGGATGAAGTGGAGAAGCTAGAGGGGTAAGTAAGGAATGATGAGTTTACGTCATCTCAATGTAATAGTATAAGCTAATATTATTGTACTAATCGGCGGTTGCTTCGTTGTTTTCTAGCACATATAATGATGAGTTGAGGCTGCTTAGACCCTACCTAACAGACAAAGCATTAGAACAAGAAATGAGACGTCATTTTCCTTCTTGGTTGAGCGAATATGTAAGTTGCTCGGTAATTACTGGCCTCTTCTAATGCAACTGCACAATAAATAACTTATTATCTCTTCTTTGATATTCAGGTCGATCGTCTAATTTTACCCAAGATTGAATTAATTAGAACTCTTGCCAAGGGACCAATTACTTTTGTTAAAATATGGCCAAGTTACTGTGTCAATGGCTTTCGGTTCAAGTCGAAAAATGCTCCGATCAGAGACAGCTTCCTGGATCTTGATTCCACAAAAAATAGTTGTTTGTGTATCAAGTCTTCGAACTACAAAGACGTTGATCCAGAAAATAATTTCTTTGACATCTTGCGAGAGATTGTGGAGTTGTCATATAATAATGGCAGAGAACCTGCAAAGATCGTGTTATTCAAGTGTGAATGGTTCGATCCGATTGAAAATCATGGTTGGAAAATTGACAAGCATGGTCTTGTGGATATAGACTCCAAGCGTAGATATCAAGGCTACGAACCGTTTGTCCTAGCAACTCAGGCTCAGCTCGTGTACTTCAGAGCTTATCCTAGACGAGGAGCAACAAAGTCTGACTGGTGGGCAGTATGCAAGACTAAAGCTAGAGATACTTTTGATGTTGACGAAAAAGCTTACCTTTAGGACGAGCTACCTCTTGTAACCAATATTGTCGATGTAGACTCCACGGAAGTTATGCATTACACGACACATAATGTAGAAGATGTAGAATTATTCGAAGAGGAAGACGAAGCCGACAAAGGGGAAGATGAAAGTGAAGATGAGGAGGAAGAGGAAGATGAGGTCGAGGAAGACGAACAAGATGATTATTCTGAAGATGATTGAGAGAGATATACTTATCTGAACTTAGATATTTCTTCTAGAATATATTATCTGGACTTAGATGTTTATTGTAGAATGTTTCATCATATGTTGTCTTGGTTATTATCTTGTCTTTGTTGTACTTTCATATTTCTAGTCTCTATTATTTGTTGTACTTTTATATTTCTAGTCTCTATTATTTGTTGTATTATCATATGCTGTTATCAGGTATGGCAGGTTGTCGCGGATCGTTCCGAGGGGGACGACGAGGTCATGATCCTCCGGTACTTTCTACAGGTACTACTAGAGGACTGAGTTTTCCTTCGGTACCTCCTACTGGTACCAGCTCTGGATCCTCATCGCCGATTACTCCTCCATATCGGACAGTAGCTGGGCCTGCTGGGATGACATCACATGGCATATCTCCTGGGACGAGTATCAGAGGCTGCAGGAACGTACGGCTGTTAGTGCACCTAATGCAGGAGAGGCCGATACTTCCTCGCAGTCCACTCAAGCTCCGTCGACGGACGATCTGTGGATGACCGCCGTTGGTGGACTCCATAGGGGTACGTACTACGGTACGGGATCCTATGGCGCCCTAGTTGCGACCCAGTCCTCTAGGGCATCTCCTGCTAGTGTGTATGGTCCACAGTCGTCCCAAGAGTCTGTCCGAGTCCACCAGATGATGGAGTCTCTCCGTGACGACCTGCTACGACGGATCGAGGAGCAGTTTCAGTACCCTACGGACGATCCTGTGCTGCTAGCATGATTGGATGCGCTCGACCGCGATATTATGGAGCTCATGGAGACGACTGAGAGGACAGAGCACAGCGTTGGAGGGTTAGAGCGCACGGTGACAGAGTTGCAGACAGCACAGGTGACCATGACCGATAGGCTGAGGTTAGTGACGGAGTCGATGGTCCAGAGCACTGATAGACTGTTATCTACCATGGATACATACAACCAGCGACTTACAACGTTGGAGCGTGCTGGTCCTCCGGGTGCGCTTTCATCGTCGTCGACTCCGCCGCCTTCACCGCCTTCTTCATCGACACCGACTCCACCGACGTCACTGCCTGCTCTATCGGTATTGATTTCACTTGAGGAGTATGAGTTGTTCTTATCCCTTCGTCGCGACGGTACCCCTCCTGCACCAGATCCCTAGTAGTCCTAGTTAGGACTATTTGTTTGTGTTTGTTTCATCCTTTATTTGTGACTTGGATATTTGTTGGTTGTGTAGACTTGGATGTTTGGATCCTATTTGTTGGATCCTATTCTATTTGTTGGTTGTGTGTAGACTTTGGTTATTTGGTTGTAGACTTTGTTATTTGGTGTATTTGGATGTTACTATTCGTTTATGTTATTATTCATTTCAATTGGATGTTAATGTGCTTCTGTGGTTTATGTTTACCGGTATTGAGTGTTCCACCGAAGGGGTCGACGAACTCAGGAAGAAAAGAATATCCGTTATACTGTGTCTTTATGGTTATCTTTTTAAATTGCAGGGAGAAAAGGACATTCAGTATTTTTTTTCAGATTTACCGACGTTTACCGACGACCACCGACGTACGTTTGTCGGTAAACGTCGATAAATCTTCAAAATTTTCAAGGGTACCGACGTTTACCGACGTCCTTCTACGTCGGAGACCGTCGGTAAGCGTCGCTACACGTCGGTAATAATCCCAGGAATTATCGACATTTAGTGACATTTTAAACGACGGTAAACGTCGGTAAATTTCTAGGATTTTACCGACGTGTAGCGACTTTAAATACGTCGCTAATCCACCGACAAAATGATGGTAGACGTCGGTAATATACCGACGTAAATATACGTCGGTAAACGTCGGTATTTGCGACGTTCGGCGATGTTTTAAAGATTACCGACTTGCGTTTCCGCGACAAGTCCAAAACATCGGTAATTGCGTCGGTAAATATTTTTAGCGACGAAATTTATCGTTTTAGCGACGTCTTTAGGCGTCGCTAAAATGACTTATTCTGGTAGTGTTGTGAGACGGAGCTGAAAACTCTTTCTCTTTGTGAGACAGATGAAGAAGAAGACGCAACTCTGCTGGAGTGATGAAGATCACCGTTGCTCAAAGCAAGATTCGTCCTACTGCGATCTGCTCCCAGGAACCAGCAAGTTCAAAAGAAGTTTTGGAACGCTCGTTACTCAACTTTTTGTGACTCGAACGGACTTCCTGAACTCAACGGGCTCCTTTTTTTCTACTTGGTGCATCTCACAAAGGAGGCCAGTAGGCTCTATTTATAAAGTGGGGTGAGACTTCAACTTTTTTTTTCTATCCGATGTGGGACTAAAATACAAATACTCTAAAATAGAGTTTGATATTTTAGATCATACCACAATCAGCATAGTCGTGTGCCAATCCACGCCTACACCCCCCCCCCCCCCCCGAGCACGCCCGTGCATGTACGAGACATCCTGGAGTCCGTGTCCGAGTTCGAGTTCGAATGACAAAAATCAACTTGCTTCCTTGTTGGAATTAATCATTTTTCCTTCTAGGAAAATACTCCCACATAGCACCCACTTGTGCCCCACCACACATCATGTGCATACCTCAACACAAGCAAAGTATTATATTGAGATACTTATCATTTGGTGTAGTCGATGTGGGACTATCTTTCCTAGTCTAAGCATCCTTATGTCCTTTTTGTACCTTACCTTGATGAGTACATATATAGAAGAATAAAATAGGGAGAAGTGAAAGAAAGCAAGATGAATGAATGAGTGGATGTGAAATGCTATATGAAGACCCCAAGGACTTAGATGACCTCCAAGTTGTCCCAACTATGTTCCTATCTAACCAACCCAGACTCAAACTTCACTAAACACCCCTTTCCCCACAAATAGAGACATGATTGGCTAGTCAAAATGTGCCACAAATTATCTTCTTCTCTAAAACTATGCTAGTTCAACCTCCATGACATATAGGCCAAGGTTCTAATTTGGGTCTTCTAATATGTATTTAAACTATGAGTTGGGCTAGTCTTGGTCATGGGTGTTATCAAATGTTTTGTAGGTAAATTTTAGAAGTAATTAATAAGTGTTTTAGCCCTAATTAACCATGTTTCTAGGTGATTAAGAAAATATAGAAGGTATTGTAATGCCTGTGGTTCGTATTACGTATTTGGAATACGTGTACGTATTTTATTCTGTATTGCATGATTCCTGGCTTAGCTTTTCCTTCTTGGCTCGGTTTATTCTTGGCCCGGGGTTGGCTTGGTTCGGTTGGGATTGTGTTTTGGTTCATCATGAACCATGGATGAACCCCCTACCTACCACCACCTTTAGTATTTATTACCCATTCTTCTTTCTCTCTTCATTACTCTTCTTCTTCTTTCATTTACTCCTTCACCTACCAGAGAGAGGAAGAGAGAGGTCTAGGCAAGTGTAACTTGCTTCATGGAGGAACTCTAATTTTATTGATTCATTCTCTTCCTTACAACATTTTAACTTACTTTAGTACTTGGCATTTTTACTTTCCATGGCTAGATTCTTGTAGATCTAAGTTTATTTTATTTTCGGATTTCTTGAGTTTTGATCTATTTAATCTTGTTATTTCCAAGATTTGATGGTTCCATGTTGTAGAGAATTTTGTTCTACCCCATTTTGACCTATGGAAGTTCGGATTTGGGCTCCGGATGATAGAGTTATGCAGCTTGGAAGCCATGGCTTATGGTGTACTTCTTCTCGAAAGTTTGGAGAAGAAGCACAGTCCCGAGCCGCATGGCAGCACTTGACCGCATGAACATTCATGCGGCAAGTCAACTTCTAACCGCATGTACTATTAACTGGACTTGACCGCATGACAAGTTCATGCGGCAAGTATTTAGTCTAGCCGCATGAGGCTCTTGTACTTCTAGCCGTATGGGGCCCTTCTTCCCGAACCGCATATACACCCCTTGCTCCCAGCCGCATAGGCCTTGCTCCCCGCTGCCGCATGGGACTCCGCCCATCCCGAGCTGCATGAACTCAATGCTCGCGAGCCGCATAGACCACAGTCTTCCAGCCGCATGGGTTTACTTCCTTTGACCGCATAGTCATTGCTCCCCGCAGCCGCATGGGTGGCTCCTCCCCGGCCGCATGTACTTGATTGGCCAGCCGGTCGCATGGACCCATCCCCCGCCAGCCGTATGAGCTCCCTATCCTCCTGACCGCATATGTCTTGCATTTCTCAGCCGCATGACTGAGTGGATCTCCGAGCCGCATATGACTGATACCCCTTTAACCGCATAAGCCTTTTCCTTTTTAGCCGCATGCGCCTGACTCTATTCAGCCGCATGGGCTGTTCTCTTCCAGCCGCATGAGATCATTCCTGGCCGCATATGCTTTAGCCGCATGGCTCTCCTATTGCCTGTATATTGATATTTTATTAGATATTTTATGCCCATTTTATATCCTTACGCCTTTTGTCATGAACTTGGTAATCACGAATTTACTTAATATGTTTGGACATAATAATTGAGCCTGACATGACAGTGACCGTAGTGGTGCACTCCTGATAAGTAAACATGACATGACCTGATAGTGGTCCGTCGTGGCGCACTCTTGACAAGAACACTTGACATGGAAACCTGACATAATATATCTGATAAGCTGTTACGATGGCTACCTGACATGACATGACCTGTAAAATTAATCCTGGACACCGTGGGAGATTGTGCTTGTACAAATAATCCAGTCCTGTCTTGCATCATGTCTAGGAGGGGACTCCTGAGTACCACGGTCAGGAGTACCTACTGAAATGGACTAAGGCTAATAACTAGATTAATACACTAATCATAAAGAGATCTCTCAGCTACAGGCAATCCCGTTACCTGGGCACGCCTTGGGATCTGTAGCCTGCTGTCGAGTAGGGCACATTTGCAGCACACTGTCATGTGTTGCACCCTTCAAGCTACCTAAGGGTACATTCGTTTCCTGGACGATGTACCCACCTGAATTCAACTCTAATCTTTCAACCCGGATAACCTGGATGGTCTGCAGGGCTTGTGGCTGTGGAGTAATCTCACTGCATCTTGCTAGTAATTAGGCCTGTGATAACCCTAGTGAGTTAAAGTATCAAGCCGTAATTCTTGCTTGGCCGTGAAATGATTGGATGGAGTCCAACCAGTCTAGTCTTGTCCTGATTATGTTACAGATTACTGTATGACTTGAATGTATGTACTTATTTTACCGATAAATGGTGAGAATTCCAAGTTCTGTTCAGACGAAGGGTTACAACCCCGGTCCTTGTTTGGTTTACGGGTTGTAACCTGGCTATCTGAATAGTTCCATGGTTATCTCGTCGTATATCATCCTGATGTATTTTCTTTATTTCCAGTTCTTACTTTTATATATACTCTTGTGCTGATTGCTGGTTTTAGTTCCTAAGTGAACCTTCCTTTGTGGCACTTACTCTTTCTGGGATCTGACCCAGCTAGTTTTGTATGGCCAGATTTTGGAGCAGCTCCAGAGGATCTACCGTTTTCCCAGCCCGATGGTGAACACCAGACGTAAACAAGGCAACGAGTGGGTGATTTTTGGCTCTCCTACTCTATTGTAAAAATATTCTTTTGAGGTGTTTAGCCGACGAGCACATGTTTAGCTCGATTGCATTTACTTACTGTCTGCCTACGGGCTGTAACATGATTGACAGATCCTAGGGTTGATCATGTATGACTAAACTCTTGCTAGTCCTAACATTTTGTAACGACTAGCTTCATGATCAGCTGAATATATAATATTTGGGACGCCTTATTATTGTATATTTAATGATCATACATCTTGTAACATTCATTTACTTGATTGTGATTGAGACACTAGGCTTGTTCATGACCTTAAGAGACTGTTGGCTTGTAGTAAACCCTCATGTATCTAGACAGCCGTGACCGTATAGCGAGGTGGGTTGCACTTCAATATACGTAGCTGGCTATGTCTGCCCCCGCTCTCCAGTATTCTGGTTCTGGGGCGTGACATGGTTTAAGTGGTGGCCCATACAGGTCTTGTCAATCAAGAAATGTGAGGGTTTACCGATAAATGTCTCAATCAGTACTCGTCCTTGATCTCCGTTCATATCCTCTGAATCTCTAGAATCTTGACTTGATCACATGCTTGTATCGTTGATCTGTCCTGGTCCTTCCTTATTGTTCCCCATGTTGTCTTCTTCAGCGGCATTGTTCCTGGACCTGTCGGTCAGCAAGGCGGAGCACTTCCCACGGATCAGCAGCAACCAGGAGATCAAGCCCAGCATTCCGGAGTAGCCTCCAGAGTCGTGCCTTCTGACGGAGAGCCACCAGTCCAGCCAGTTCAGGCTGTCGAGCCTGATGATGGCACTTTGGTAGGACTCGTCAGGACCTTGATCGCTTCCCAAGATCGTCGTAGAGATGCCTTGCACCAGGCAGTGACGGATGCTCTGACCAGAGGCGGTCATCCAGGGAACAGCGCGGCCAACAGCTTCAAGCGCTTGAACCCTCCTTTCTTCGACGATAGTGAAGATACGATCGCAGCAGATGCTTGGCTTCAGGACATCGAGGTGATTCTAGAAGCAGCCAGGACCCCATAGAATGAGAAGGTAGCCGTGGTGCGCCTGCAGTTCTTAGACCTTGCCCGCAGCTGGTGGGCAGCGCAGGCCGTTGGATTAGCAGCACCCATTGCTTGGGTAGTATTCAGAGAGAGATTCCAGACCAAGTATTTTGATGATGTAGCTCGGTACGATCTACAGACAAGGTTCACTAATCTGAAGCAGATGGAAAGGACGGTCGATGGATATGCGGCCGAGTTTTTGAGACTCAGTCGGTTTGCTCCCACCTTGGTGGGAACCGAGTATGATCGAGCCCAGCGATTCCAGCAGGGGCTTCACCTGGAGATTCTATTGGCGGTTGAGCAGTTTGAGCATCAGACTTTTGATACGGTCTTGAGGGCAGCTAGGAGACATGAGTATACCTTCCAGAGGATTGTGGATAGGGCCGGAGGTTGGAAGAGATCCCACGGCCAGATGAATCAGTCTTCAGCCCCAGCCCCGGCAGCCAGGGCTTTGACTATTGGAACTCCGAGGCGGACGGCCTCAGTAACGTCGGTTCAGCATTCCACCCCGACGTACCCTCAGCAGCAGAAGCAGAAGCAGTCTTCCGCAGTGGGATGTTCTCATTGTGGGAAGCCAGGCCATGTAGTGGCAGAGTGTCACAGGGCACAGGGGTTGTGTTTGACTTGTGGAGCAGCAGACCATAGGGTCGGATCCTGTCCGAATAGGGGTGGTTCATCATCGTCCAACCTTTCTAGTTCTTCGGTGAGAGGACCAGCTCCGGTCCAGCAGCAGCAGTATCCGTTACCGAGGCCCTCGCCACCTCAGTCCCAGGTATTCCAGCAGCAGAACCCCCAGCAGCATGTTCAAGCCCAGGCCCAGAGTCAGAATAGGCAGCAAGGATTTTAGCAGAGGGGACCAGCACCCCGAGGGCATGGTCATGATATGGTGATGACCGCAGAGGAAGGATTGGCACCAGGAGAGGTAGTGGCAGGTACTATTCTTATCAACTCCTTTCTAGCTTCAGCTTTATTTGATTCTGGTGCATCGCATTCCTTTATGTATGTACGATTCGCGACACGGATAGGATTGGAGCCCGAGTCATTATCAGTAAGGCTCAATATACTTACTGGTAACGGACTTGTGGGAGTCGATAGGGTGTTTTCCTTGTGTCGGATCGTAGTTAGCGGTAGAGAATTCCCCGCTAGATTGATAGAGTTCCCGATGGCCGATTATGATGTGGTCTTAGGGATGGATTGGTTGGGGAACCAGTATGCTAGAATAGACTGCCATATTGGTAGGGTTGTTTTTAGCATTCCAGGCGAGCCGGAGTTTTCATTTTCCCGAGGCGCAGTTGAGCCTTCTCCTCCAGTATTACGGATGGCAGTAGCAGCAGTACAGTTGCCCCGGATAGTTGAAGAGTTTCCAGATGTTTTCCCAGAAGAGCTTCCAGGTATGCCTCCAGAGCCGGAGATCGAGTTCACTATAGACTTGATTCCCGGGACAGCCCCAGTATCAGAGAGAGTCTATAGGATGGCACCATCAAAGCTAGAGATATTGTACAAGATGATTGAAGAACTTCGAGCCAAGGGATTCATTCATGCTAGTGGATCGCCTTGGGGAGCCCCGATGCTTCTTGTGAAAAAGAAGGATGGTACGTCCAGGTTATGTGTTGATTATCGTACCTTGAACTCAGTGACAATCAAGACCAGATATTCTCTCCCGAGGATAGATGACTTGTTTGATCAGCTTAAAGGGGCAGCAGTATTTTCGAAGATCGACTTGCGCTCAGGATACCATCAGATCAGAGTCAGAGAGCAGGATATCCCAAAGACAGCTTTTAGATCGAGGTATGGGCATTAGGAGTTCCTTGTTATGCCATTTGGAGCGACTAATACGCCGGCGGTATTCATGGATCTCATGAATCGTATCTTCATGCCCTACTTAGATCAGTTTGTGATTGTATTTCTGGATGACATCCTGGTCTATAGCAGGAGTAAAGCGGAGCATGAGCAGCATCTCCGTGTGGTTCTTCAGATTCTCACAGAGCACCAGTTGTATGCCAAGTTTAGTAAATGCGAGTTCTGGCTCGATCGCATTTCGTACTTGGGTCACATCATCACCAGAGGAGGAGTAAAAGTGGATCCCCAGAAGATTGTGGCCATTGAGTCATGGCCAGTGCCCAGCACAGTTGCAGAGGTTCACAGTTTTCTTGGATTGGCCGGCTACTACCGGCAGTTTATTTTAGATTTTGCTCAGATTTCAGCGCCATTGACCCAGTTGACCCGTAAGGATGCACAGTTTTCCTGGACAGCAGAATGTCAGGATTCATTCGAGAAGTTGAAGCGAGGTTTGATGACGGCTCCTATTCTCGCGCTTTCAGATGGAACCGGAGGATTTTCAGTATATTGTGATGCTTCAGGCAGAGGCTTAGGATGTGTTCTGATGCAGCATGAGAAGGTAATAGCTTATGCTTCACGACAACTTCGTGATCATGAGAGGAATTACCCAACCCATAACTTGGAGCTGGCAGTAGTAGTATTTGTACTTAATTTGTGGAGGTACTACCTGTACGGAGATAGGGTAGAGATTTTTAGCGACCATAAGAGCGTGAAGTATGTTTTCACCCAGAAGGATCTTAACATGCGTCAGAGGAGGTGGCTGGAGCTTCTTGTGGATTATGATGTCAACCTGCAGTATCATCCTGGGAAGGCCAACATTGTAGCAGATGCATTGAGCAGGAGAGCCAGGGTTTATTTCCTAACAGCGCAACCGGAGCTGTTAGCAGATCTTCAGAAGATGGATATTGAAGTTGTTCTCCCTTCCAGTGTAGCATTGATGGCCAGCATGCAAGTTCAGTCCACCATAGTCGAGAGGATCCGGATGGCACAGTCAGCAGATTCCAAGCTTCAACGACTCAGAGCAGAGTGTGAGGCAGACCGAAGACCAGAGTTATGCATTTATAAAGATGGTACACTTAGGCATGGTAAGCGTCTTTGTGTACCCAGCGAAGATATCAGACAGGAAATCATGGCAGAGGCTCACAGTTCACAGTATTCCATTCATCCTGGTGGTACGAAGATGTACCGTAATATTCGTCAGTACTTTTGGTAGAATGGCATGAAGAGGGAGATAGCCTGGTTTGTCTCTCGTTGTTTGGTCTGCCAACAGGTTAAGGCTGAGCATCAGAGGCCCGCTGGACTTCTTCAGCCTTTGCCGATTCCAGAATAGAAGTGGGAGCATGTGACCATGGATTTTGTGACCGGATTACCTAGATCTCCAGCTGGTCGAGATGCTATTTGGGTTATAGTTGATCGGCTCACGAAGGTAGCTCACTTCCTTCTGTTCAGAGTTGGTCAGTCGACAGCTCAGTTAGCAGAGATGTACCTCAGGCAGATTGTCAGGTTGCACGGTGTTCCAGTCAGTATCACCTCGGACCGAGATTCCAGATTTACGTCGCACTTTTGGCGTAGCTTGCAGGAGAGTTTGGGAACTCGTCTCCAGTTCAGTTCAGCATATCATCCGCAGACAGATGGTCAGTCAGAGCGTACAATCCAGACTCTTAAAGATATGTTAAGGTCCTGTACACTTGACTTCGGTGGTTCATGGAAAGATCACTTGCACCTGGTGGAGTTCTCGTACAACAACAGTTTCCCGGCCAGTATCCAGATGGCACCGTTCGAGGCACTTTATGGCAGGAAGTACAGATCTCCGTTAGCATGGGATGATGTCGGAGAGAGGCAGATGCTCGGTCCAGAAATGATTGCCCAGACAGTTGAAGTGATCAGAAGAGTCAGGGATCATCTTCGAGTTGCCAAAGATCGCCAGCGCCATTGGGCTGATTCTCATCGGCGCCCTCTCGAGTTTTCTGTCGGTGACCATGTATTCCTGAGGATTTTGCCTAACCATGGCGTCATTCGTTTTGGCGTGCGAGAAAAGCTTAGTCCTAGGTATATAGGGCCATTTGACATTCTGGAGCGAGTAGGAGATGTATCCTATCGTCTCGCTCTTCCGCCGTCGCTAAGCGAGGTGTATGACATGTTCCATGTATCCCAATTACGATTGTATATCCCGGACCCGAGCCACATCCTGGATCATTCAGAATTGGTTGTTGGTACCAACCTTTCGTATGAGGAGAGGCCCGTGTCTATATTGGACCGGAGAGAGAAGACACTCAAGAACAAGACTATCAAGTTAGTCCGAGTTGCTTGGGGCCATCACTCTTTGGGTGAGTCAACGTGGGAGTGAGAGGATGACATCCGATCGCGATATCCCGACTTATTTGACTCGTGAGGTATAATGTCTTCCTTATGCCTCATGCCTTCAATTCCTTGCTTGAATGAGTGATTGCCTGCCTAGATATAGCTTGCTTGTGATTAATATAGCTTGTCCCTGTCTCTCTAGCCTCTTAATTAAATTCCGAGGACGGAATTCTTTTAAGGTAGGTAGAGTTGTAATGCCTGTGGTTCGTATTACGTATTTGGAATACGTGTACGTATTTTATTCTGTATTGTATGATTCCTGGCTTAGCTTTTCCTTCTTGGCTCGGTTTATTCTTGGCCCGGGGTTGGCTTGGTTCGGTTGGGATTGTTTTTGGTTCATCATGAACCATGGATGAACCCCCTACCTACCACCACCTTTAGTATTTATTATCCATTCTTCTTTCTCTCTCTTCATTACTCTTCTTCTTCTTTCATTTACTCCTTCACCTACCAGAGAGAGGGAGAGAAAGGTCTAGGCAAGTGCAACTTGCTTCATGGAGGAACTCCAATTTTATTGCTTTATTCTCTTCCTTACAACATTTTAACTTACTTTAGTACTTGGCATTTTCACTTTTTATGGCTAGATTCTTGTAGATCTAAGTTTATTTCATTTTCGGATTTCTTGAGTTTTGATCTATTTAATCTTATTATTTCCGAGATTTAATGGTTCCATATTGTAGAGAATTTTGTTCTATCCCATTTTGACCTATGGAAGTTCGAATTTGGGCTCCGGATGATAGGGTTATGCAGCTTGGAAGCCATGGCTTATGGTGTACTTCTTTTCAAAAATTTGGAGAAGAAGCACAGTTCCGAGCCGCATGGCAGCACTTGACCGCATGAACATTCATGCGGCAAGTCAGCTTCTAACCGCATGTACTATTAACTGGACTTGACCGCATGACAAGTTCATGCGGCAAGTATTTAGTCTAGCCGCATGAGGCTCTTGTACTTCTAGCCGCATGGGGCCCTTCTTCCCGAACCGCATATACACCCCTTGCTCCCAGCCGTATAGGCCTTGCTTCCCGCTGCCGCATGGGACTCCGCCCATCCCGAGCCGCATGAACTTAACGCTCGCGAGCCGCATAGACCGCAGTCTCCCAGCCGCATGGGTTTACTTCCTTTGACCGCATAGTCATTGCTCCCTGCAGCCGCATGGATGGCTCCTCCTCGGCCGCTTGTACTTGATTGGCCAGCCAGCCGCATGGACCCATCCCCCGCCAGCCGCATGAGTTCCCTATCCTCCTGACCGCATATGTCTTACATTTCTCAGCCGCATGACTGAGTGGATCTTCGAGCCGCATATGACTGATACCCCTTTAACCGTATAAGCCTTTCCCTTTTTAGCCGCATGCGCCTGACTCTATTCAGCTGCATGGGTTGTTCTCTTCCAGCCGCATGAGATCATTCCTGGCCGCATATGCTTTAGCCGCATGGCTCTTCTATTGCCTGTGTATTAATATTTTATTAGATATTTTATGCCCATTTTATATCCTTACGTCTTTTGTCATGAACTTGGTAATCACGAATTTACTTAATATGTTTGGACATGATAATTGAGCCTGACATGACAGTGATCGTAGTGGTGCACTCCTGATAAGTAAACATGACATGACCTGATAGTGGCCCGTCGTGGCGCACTCTTGACAAGAACACTTGACATGGAAACCTGATATGATATATCTGATAAGCTGTTGCGACGGCTACCTGACATGACATGACCTTTATAATTAATCCTGGACACCGTGGGCGATTGTGCTTGTACAAATAATCCAGTCCTGTCTTGCATCATGTCTAGGAGGGGACTCCTGAGTACCACGGTCAGGAGTACCTACTGAAATGGACTAAGGCTAATAACTAGATTAATACACTAGTCATAAAGAGATCTTCCAGCTACAGGCAATCCCGTTACTTGGACACACCTTGGGATCTGTAGCCTGCCGTCGAGTAGGGCACATTTGCAGCACACTGTCATGTGTTGCACCCTTCAAGCTACCTAAGGGTACATTCGTTTCCTGGACGATGTACCCACCTGAATTCAACTCTAATCTTTCAACCCGGGTAACCTGGATGGTCTGCAGGGCTTGTGGCTGTGGAGTAATCTCACTGCATCTTGCTAGTAATTAGGCCTGTGATAACCCTAGTTAGTTAAAGTATCAAGCCGTAATTCTTGCTTGGCCGTGAAATGATTGGATGGAGTCCAACCAGTCTAGTCTTGTCCTGATTCTGTTCCAGATTACTGCATGACTTGAATGTCTATACTTATTTTACCGATAAATTATGAGAATTCCAAGTTCTGTTCAGACGAAGGGTTACAACCTCGGTCCTTGTTTGGTTTACGGGTTGTAACCTGGCTATCTGAATAGTTCTATGGTTATCTCGTCGTATATCATCCTGATGTATTTTCTTTATTTCCAGTTCTTACTTTTATATATACTCTTGTGCTGATTGCTGGTTTTAGTTCCTAAGTGAAGCTTCCTTTGTGGCACTTGCTCTTTATGGGATCTGACCCAGCTGGTTTTGTATGGCCAGATTTCGGAGCAGCTCCAGAGGATCTACCGCTTTTCCAGCCCGATGGTAAACACCAGACGTAACCAGGACAACGAGTGGATTATTTTTGGCTCTCCCACTCTATTGTAAAAATATTCTTTTGAGGCGTTTAGCCGACGAGCACCTGTTTAGCTCGATTGCATTTACTTACTGTCTGCCTACGGGCTGTAACATGATTGACAGATCCTAGGGTTGATCATGTATGACTAAACTCTTGCTAGTCCTAACATTTTGTAACAACTAGCTTCATGATCAGCTGAATATATAATATTTGGGACGCCTTATTATTGTATATTTAATGATCATACATCTTGTTACATTCATTTACTTGATTATGATTGAGACACTAGGCTTGTTCATGACCTTAAGAGACTGTTGGCTTGTAGTAAACCCTCATGTATCTAGACAGCCGTGACCGTATAGCGAGGTGGATTGCACTTCAATATACGTAGCTGGCTATGTCTGCCCCCGCTCTCCAGTATTCTGGTTCTGGGGCGTGACAGGTATCCTATGGACTAATACGTACATACATAAGTCTTGGGATAGTCAACTAGGCTTGTCACAAGAAAATTAAAATCAAGCATATAGGTAGTATTTTAAGCATTACTACAATGGAATTATATGCATACCACAACCTAGGGGACCTAATTAAACCCAAGGTTTGTATTTTGGTATAACTCTCATTTAAAACCAAAATAGGGTTTAGTCAAAATAAATGGAGATTCAATATTAAGTAACATCAGCCCATTTGTCACTACCACATTTTAGCTTGAGGATATTTTGGTCATTTGTGAATTTGTGAATTTATTTTGATTTATTGAAGTGGTAATTGTTATTTTTGACTTTGACTAGTTGAGACTTTGGAGACTAACCTAGGAGTTGACCGTAGCTATGGTGACTTGATTAGCATGGTGAGACCCTAGTCTAACTTAAGTCAACCTAAGTTAGTCATTTAGAAATCAAGATTCAAATAGGAGGATTAAGGATTTGGTTCATAGGCTTGAGGCTTGTGAATTTAATACCATGACTTATGAAGCTTGGCCCATAGCCCATGACATGAAACCCTAACCCTAATTTCAACATTTATGGCCGGCCACACCTAGGTATTCCCCCTATATAATCTTCTTTCCATATGTTCTTGTCTCTTTTGTGTTGTTTCAACATTTTGAAGAAAGAGGTAAAGAGCCATCTTCCCTAATCCATAACTTTCTCATTTCAAGTTCTTTTTGACTCAAATCTTTTGTAATAGTTTCTAATCAATCTCTATTTGATATTCATGGAGAGTAATCTCAGCTTTTGAGCAATTTGGAGCATTTGGCTAGCAAGGAGAACGCCCCCCATTTGAAGCTTTCTCTTGAGATTGACACCTATAGGTAAAACTCCTCAAATTGTGTTAATATTCTGATTTCATTGAATCCTAGCCTAGATCTAGGTGTCCCCTAGTTGTCCCTAAAATTTGGTTAGAAGTCGTGTCCGTTTGGTGTCCGTATCGTACATGTGTCAATGTGTATGTGCAAGTGTTTGATAGAATACCACTTAGGATTTGATTTTCGTATTTGTAAAACTAATTGCATGAATATGTAGATCTATGTGTGTACATTAGATTTTGTGAAGACTGAGTTGGTCTTCGTGTCGTTTTTGTGTCCTAAATAAAACTGGACACGCTGCACGGGGGCTCGTTTGGGTGTCTTGCTGCCCGTGTCTGATTTCTCCTTGGATACAGCATGTGATGACACCAAAATTGGTATGCACATAGGGGAGTTGATTGACAGGAGGGGTATAAAATTTTATTGGGTTTTATTGAGTGGTTTGTGAGATATCGAAGCCACACGGGTTGTTCACTGTCAACGCACAGCCGACCATAGGCTACTGACACAGGCTTCGTATCTCACGAAGACACGATGTGGATGCGACTCAGGGTGACCAAACCTAAGCCCTAGACCCCCTCTACCTATGTGCACGATCACGACACATTTGGTGGGACACACGTATCCCTAGCTCACTCGACACGCGTGCACGACATTGTCAGTGCACAGTTTCAGTGTCCGTATATGTGGAGTGATTTGGACACATTGTGTCCAGTTCATGGACACTGGGACACACTCCCAACACCCTCTCACATGACACAATCATTACCAACCTATTGATTTGAATATTAGTTGCTATTTCTAATTCAAAATTAGGAATTCCCTAAATTTCTGATAACTAGGCTGAACTCGACTTTCCTGAGATTTGATGAATGTATTAGACTATTTTGTTTGATTAATTTTGCTGTTTGGTTCACAAATTCATATCAGAGATTGATCTATAATGTTAGGGTTCATATTGGCATGAGAAGTTGATTTTGAGTTTGCATTTGGGTTGGCCAGATTGAAACTGTTGTATATATTGAATTTTCTGAGTTGTATACACTGTTGTCCCTGAGATTATGAACTGTCATGAGTTTCACTAAATTGGTTAGATTAATTTCAATATTGATTTCCTATGTTCAGTTGAGATTAGGTCGCATTAGGATTCACGATTGTGTTAATATTGGGTTTTCAATTTCCTAGGACTGTCTAACTGAGAACCTGGGAATATATATATTGCTCACACATGTACTAAACTGAGATTGACACACACATTGCACACCTAAACTGAAACCTATGTTGATCTACACACTGACATATACACACATTTCACACTAAAAATTGGATACACACACATTGATTCATATGTTTATACACACACATTACACATGGGTTAATTGAGGACACATAACACTGATTTTGTGAACCTGAAACTGAAATCTGAGACACTGTTGACTCACATCTACACTCAAAAACTGGAAATCTGAGATTGACACACTCACTCACCTATCTACACACACACTACACTCTGTACACACACAAGACCTGAGACCCTATCCACACACACACCTAAACTGAGAACCTGAGATTGACACACTATTTTAAACACACACATGACCCTAGACACTCCTACACATTACACATAACCTGGTAACTGAGAACTAAACCTATGAAGACACACACACTTTTGCACACTGTTGAAACCTGAGAACAATCACACTCACACACACACTACTGCTACCACATGACACACACACACATAATTATGCATGATACTTTATCTCTCTCTATATGTATATGTATACATATATATAATCTTGTGTGATAAATGTAATGTAATATAGATATATGTATATTATCCAATAATTTTAGTATATATATATGTGGAAATTGATATGTGTGCATGCCTATAATATGTGTTTGGCATATAGCCTAGTTAATATAGCCTATGTGTGTATGAAATTTATACACATGATTTTAGTGTGTTGATTAGACTTGTGTGACTTGTGAATGATGTGTGCTTGCTAGGATAGACTGGTTAGGCTTAGTGAGACTTGTTTAGGTTAGGTTTGACCTAGTTGACCTAGTTTGACTAGAGTAGTTTGACTAAAGATGACCAAAGGTTGACTTTAGCCTAGATTGACCCAAACATCATGTAGAATGTATCGTAGCAGTTTATTTTACCAATTTGGATATGTTGTGACTTGTGCTGTTCTGATTAGGAGCCAGACACCACTCCTCAGGCAGTATTTCATTCAGATACTCAGGATATCATGCGAGTACATTCTCTGACCGCTTCATACTTGATAGGATTTATATTTATGCTCTAGATTATTTTACTTGATGCTGTCATGTTGTTAACACGGATTGGTACTATATGGATCCCTTCATGAGATGTTATCCCCCTCGGGAGCATCGGTTACATCATGTCATGTGCATTTTACTTTCATCATGTATTCCTGTGCTTTCACCATTCATGTGCACTCTCGTGATTTATGTACTCTCATATTCATGGAGCCCCCATGTTTACATTTATGTACACCCATTTATGGGCCCCCATGTGATATTATGTGCAATAACATAACCTATCTGGATCCTTGTGTATTGATTGGGGTACGGGGGAGTATTAATGGTCATGTGAACAATTCCAAAGTAGTGTAGTCATGTGCAAACTCTTATGTTTATTATCAAGTCGTTCACATGTCT
This sequence comes from Iris pallida, assembly GCA_029216955.1. Classification (NCBI taxonomy): domain Eukaryota; kingdom Viridiplantae; phylum Streptophyta; class Magnoliopsida; order Asparagales; family Iridaceae; genus Iris; species Iris pallida. The sequence continues at coordinate 2,032,386 of JANAVB010005600.1, forward strand.
ATCTTGTACTCTACATCACTAGTCACTGTTAGCTCTTTACTTATAGTAGATATTTCTTTACAGTCATCTTTTTTACTTCACATATTTTCCAGCGTTTCATGTATCTTACTCTATTGCATATTTATATATCATGTCATACTATGAACTGCGTGAGATGTATTGTGCTCGCTCCCGTCCTGACTGGACCTGTTGAAAATATTACAGATGACCTTAAGGAGCTGTGTCCTACTTATTACGGAGCAGGCCTAGATGACACTTGTGAGCTGGACTCTCAGGAGGACCCAGCACTTACAGAGGACATTACCCCAGTAGTCTAGGCTAGTTAGCTGGACTAGTATCTTATTTATCATTCTGTCTGTTGGATACACTTGTACTTATTTAGGGATTTATTATTCTAGATTTGTGGAGTTGTTTATCTTAGACATTAGTTCTCTCTCTTATCTTGTATTTATCATCTGTGGATTCTTTTGATTTCATCTATCCATCTTATCGTATTTTCTTCCTTAGTTGTGATTGAGCTGTACTTTATATTGTCACCTCCATTCGGAGTGTACATACTGTACAGGTACCTTATAACTGTTAGATGCATGTGACCTAGGACAGCGTTCTACCGCCTGTTTGCAAAAACAAAAGTTGATCTTTATTTCAACAAACTTTGTAAAAGAAGATTACAAGAATTCTAGGAAAGTACAACTATAGGAATCCAATCTAGAAGACGATTGCTTTATCCCTTGGAAGATGTGAACTTTGAAGACGATAGCCTCTGAAATTGAAGGCAAAAGCCTCGAAAGAATGCAGCAGCACTTGGGCAAGAGCTCCTGAACTCTCTGATATTTCTGAACTATATGTCTGATCCCCTAGAATGAAGACTTGAAACTCTATTTATAGAGTTCTGGAAATAACTAAATTTTAGTTATTCTGAATGGCGCAAGTTGGATTGCGTATGTACTGGATTGCGCAGCTTTAGACTGCGCAGGCAGTTGTCTGATCGTGGGCCAACTGTCTTGGACACATGGCATTATTTGATTGAAATACGCATGATCGTGTACAGACAGTTGCTACATAGTGAGCAATTGATGGCATGAATGCCACGTATACATTTGTCAGTTGTCATGATGAAGTGCGCCACATGAATTGAGCTGACTTCAGATTGCGCTGGAATAGACTGCACAGCAGAAAGTCTGGCAGATTGTGCTGCATGTACAGCTGTCCTCGAGCGCTGTGCAGCGCAATAAACGAACAGTCTTCTCGTTCTTTATGCTGTCAGTTGTCAGAAGATTTGATTGTGTCAGGTAATGATGACATGGCCACGTCAGCTTGCGCATTTGAGAGTGTGCGCAGTCCAGTCTACACAATCTGGATGATGCACAATTTGACTTCTGCGTAATTCATTTGGAAGATGTATTTCTTGATTTTTATGACTTTGTTGATGGGTGCAACTTGATTTTTTAGGACCTACAATACCCCCTTCAAAGTTTTCAGAAGTTGAATTTATTCAAAATTTCGAAATACTCTGAATTTTGAATTTTCAATCAAGTTGCGCACGTGATGATGCTGTCTGCGCAATCGGAGGGATTACTCCTATTTATTCGGCGCAATCTGAGGCGGCCGTTGCTCTTTGAAAAACTATAAATAGTTCCATTCGTCCTTCATATTATTCTTTACTTGTTTTCATTGTGCTTGAGAGAGAGAAATCCCCGAGCCTACTCCGACTTCACTCTTTCTTCCCCATCGACTTCATGGCTCCCAAGCGTTCCTCTGCCGCCGACAAGGGTTCTGCAAAACCAGAGATTCTGGGTTCGATTCCCAGCAGAGTCGCCATTTTGTTTGCAAAAACAAAAGTTGATCTTTATTTCAACAAACTTTGTAAAAGAAGATTACAAGAATTCTGGAAAAGTACAACTATAGGAATCCAATCTAGAAGACGATTGCTTTATCCCTTGGACGATGTGAACTTTGAAGACGATAGCCTCTGAAATTGAAGGCAAAAGCCTCGGAAGAATGCAGCAGCACTTGGGCAAGAGCTCCTGAACTCTCTGATATTTCTGAACTATATGTCTGATCCCCTAGAATGAAGACTTGAAACTATATTTATAGAGTTCTGAAAATAACTAACTTTTAGTTATTCTGAATGGCGCAAGTTGGATTGCGCATGCACTGGATTGTGCAGCTTTAGACTGCGCAGACAGTTGTCTGATCGTGGGCCAACTGTCTTGGACACATGGCATCATTTGATTGAAATACGCATGATCGTGTACAGACGGTTGCCAATTAGTGAGCAATTGATGGCATGAATGCCACGTGTACATTTGTTAGTTGTCATGATGAAGTGCGCCACATGAATTACGCTGACTTCAGATTGCGCTGGAATAGACTGCGCAAAAGAAAGCCTGGCAGATTGTGCTGCATGTACAGCTGTCCTCGAGCGCTGTGCGGCGCAATAAATGAATAGTCTCCTCGTTTTTTGTGCTGTCAGTTGTCAGAAGATTTGATTGTGTCAGGTAATGATGACATGGCCACGTCAGCTTGCGCATTTGAGAGTGTGCGCAGTCCAGTCTGCGCAATCTGGATGATGCGCAATTTGACTTCTGTGTAATTCATTTGGAAGATGTATTTCTTGATTTTTATGACTTTGTTGATGGGTGCAACTTGATTTTTTAGGACCTACAAGACCCCCTTCAAAGTTTTCGAAAGTTGAATTTATTTAAAATTTTGAAATACTTTGAATTTTGAATTTTCAATCAAGTTGCGCACGTGATGATGCTGTCTGCGCAATCGGAGGGATTACTCCTATTTATTCGGCGCAATCTGAGGCGGTCGTTGCTCTTTGAAAAACTATAAATAGTTCCCTTCGTCCTTCATATTATTCTTTACTTGTTTTCATTGTGCTTGAGAGAGAGAAATCCCCGAGCCTACTCCGACTTCACTCCTTCATTCCCGTCGACTTCATGGCTCCCAAGCGTTCCTCTGCCGCCGACAATGGCAAGGCCCCCGCCGAGTCTTCGGCTCGGGTTGTGCCGCGCCCTTCCCGACACGAAGCTGCGCACCCTGCTTTGCGAGGTAGACAACCCGATCGAAAACCCTTTTTAGGGTTTTTCGACTTTACTGAATCTTAAAATCCATCTCTTTTTAGAGATGTGATCATACTGCGCCACCCTGTTTAGGGTTTTGGTTGCACGAACCCATTATTCTTTATTTTTTATGAAGAATATCTTCTCGCGCAATCGGTTGAATTGCACCGGCAAAAGTTAGCGTAATCGACTGATTTGCGCAAGATTGTCAGCGTAATCTGATATTTGCGCAAGCTTTATCTGCGCAATCTGATGCTTGCACAATCTGATATTTGCACAATCTGATGACAGAATTTCTGACTTGACTTTGTACTAAATTTTGTTTTTTCTGTCTGATGCAGTTGATACCAGAGAGGACCCGAATTATGAAATCTTCACATAAACTTTAGCTGAGCCAGATTTCAAAGAAGACTTATCCCATGTACTCTTCCCACAATATGCCCTTCCATCCTCTCGCCAAGCTATCCTGATAGCTCAGGATAACGAGACCTTGTTAAGTCTGATGAATGGACAGCCGTTGCAGTCTGCTGACGCTGTCACCCACAAGAAGCCTATGTTCCTCTTCGGTGAAGCCATTGACAAAAGTTCTCAACCTAGACCCCGAGTTGAGTCGAGAACTTTCCAAAGGAAGGAGAAACTGATCCAGTTACCAGACATAGCTAGATGCCTTCCTCTACACGATATGCTCATGCAAGCCACCCTAGGAGGATGGACTGGGACATTACTCCCCTTCAACATGCACGGACAAGAAAAATCTGTGTCAAAAAAGGCCCGAACAATAGAGACATGTTCTATAGTTCTTCTGAACGACACAGCACTTTACTAAGAGGGTTGAAGCCAGGTTGTATCCCTCATGAGAACTCGTCTTTGTTGCTGCCGGTAAGGACACCGATTTTTGCTAACGAGTATACAAAGGCGGAGGGTAGATATCCAGATCAAGACATCCGGCTGACCGGTTTGGTAAATCCGGATAACAGGAGGTGGAATTGTATAGCCAACTGGGTATTAGCTCAATTTGAAGATAAACTTAGAGAAATTGAGCTTTATAACGCGGTATATGCTACCGTGTATGGCTTCCATCCAAACCCTCATCTGTTTCTAGCTCTGGCAGAGAGGTATAACTATAGGACAGGGACGTTCATGACGCCCTGCAGGGAGATGGGATTGGCGCTCCATGAGATGAAGTATATCTCATGCCTACCAACGGGAGACTACCCTTACGAGGAGTATGTTCCCACAAACGACGAGTTAGATAGACTGCATCGGGAAAATCCAGAAATGGTAGCATTTTTCGAAGAACTATTGTGCCATTATAATATATGTTCCTTGTATTACAAGAGCGGCTCCTCCGGCACATGTTATTCATCGAAGTGGTTGCCGTATCTTTTTTTTTAACCATATTATGGAGAAAAAGAACAAAGATCATGACTCTTGCAACCCAGCTTTCTTTCAACCTCTCAGCCACAGTAAGGTTATAAAACTGATGGAGGAGAATAAGAAGATGGATATTAAAGTTACTGATGAACACCAATACCCTCCGCTGAAGCCCGAAGATTTTGTTGAAAGCTTTATAAGAATGGGCTACAGGCCTATGTCACAAGAAGCTCAGCTGGCAGGATTTTTAACATACTGGCTCCGCCGATTTGTTGTACCAGGGGCCAACGCCGTGGACCGCTTCTACCGCGGCGTGCTCTTCGCTGCCGTCCGGTTAGTCTTCGGCTACCGGATGGATTTGCTATCAGCGATGACCTGTAGAATAAATGTAGGTCTTTGGCTGTATGTCGATTCCATGATCAAGTGGAAGGGTGAGAAAGGGAACTTCCCTAGACTGGAGTTACCCTATACCTATCTATTTGGGTGGTTGCTTCTGCATCATCCTTCTCTGATGAACCCTGACATGGGGGCAGTTAGAGGCAGCTTTCTACGTAGATTCTCCCAAAGCAAGTGGGTATACGTTAGTCTGAAGGACTGCAGACGTGCCCTCAACCTTGGCAAGGGATGGAACTTTTATAGCTTTGCTCCTCCAGCTGGTTACGAGTTCATGGCGACAAATATGGTTGATCTGGGGAGGCAACCACTGGGCCGAGCAACTTTTGACTGGCTGAAGACGATTAGACCCTCACATTTGGTATACAGATTTGAGGAGGAGTGCTACCTTAAACCATATCTGCCGAGTCGCTTCGCTCGTCAATTTGGTTATGACCAATTCCATATGGGCAACGCAATAACTTGCCTACAAGGAAAGGGGTACCTAATTGATGGTGCGAGAGCATGGGCATACTACAATGTTCGAGACACTAGGATGGTGTTCTCGATGCCAAATAAGAATGATAATGGCCCAAGAATGTTATACACATATTCATTATTCTATACAGCTGCCAATACATTTGCTGAGAACTTTAGTCTGATGGATAGCTTCAACAGCAACCCGTCTGAAGAAAGGAGCCACTGCTACACTAACTCCAGCAAATGATAAACAGCATGAACCGGTAGATGATCCATTAGAAGCTTCCAGAGAAGTAAACTTCCCCGAGGAAGTAAATCAACCACTGAGAATTTCTCTGAAAGTGGTTAAGTCTCCGGCCAAGGAGAAGAAGAGAAGGAGAGACGATCCTTTTTCTCCAGTCGCGAAGAAGAAGTTGATCTTGGAACCATCATCAGAGAAGGTCACTACTAGATCACAATCCCGATAATTGGCTGAATCAACCCGAGAAGAAGCAGCTACGCCGACCTCTATTCATAAGCAGGTCGAGGTAGTAAATGTAGAGAGTCCTGAGAGGCCTCTGCATAGAAAGAAACTAGCCCACAGAAGAAGAAAAATAATGGTCTCTCCTCCAAGGCAAATATTGTCTTCGGTGGTAGTAAGTACTGCAGCGGGAATTACTATGTCATCTCCTACTCCCGCCTCTGAGCTTAGTCCAGAGCAGAGAGAGGTAACTGAATAGAGAGAGGATACGGCAGAGCCCATGGAAGATGCTGAACAAAGAGATGAGGATGCAGAGCCTAGAGAAGATGAAGCTTTACGATCTCCTCCGCCAGCGATAGAAACGACTCAGCTTCCTGTCACACCGGAAGCAGTCCGCGAAGAGGAGGATCGTCTAATGATCGAGGCATTGAATGATTGTGACTTCGGTTATCAAGAAGATGCTGATCATGCCGCTGCTACTGCTAGCGAAGAAGCTTCTGAGGACAGTGAGGAGAGTACATCATCAGAAGCTGTTAATGAGACACAGAATCCTGAAGAGGACGTTGAAGTCCATCTATCTCCTAAAGCAGCTGATGACACCTTGGATCCTGAAAAGGATGTTGAGGTGCAGATATCTCCCGAAAAGATTACAAATGAAGACGTGGCCTTGGAGGAAACCCCTACTATTGATCCCAAAGGTATAAAATGAAATAGACAATCTTCTTTTCATAGATTAATAGCTAACATCTCTATCTTTGATCCATGCAGAAATTGAATCTTCTCCAGCTCCTCCAGTATGCACGGATATAGTACCTGTGATGACGATAGCTAGCAGCAGTCGTCACTTGTCAGGTGGCTCTGAGGCAGGCAGTAGTCAGGCAGTAATATCTGAGGCTACTTCTGCTAGGCCAGAATCTGTTCCAACAGATGACAGGCCTGATATTGGACCAAGCCACGGTAAGATTGCTTTCCACTTTTGAGCTTTTCCATAGCTACAAATGACAGACAAAATGATAAAGTCTATCTGTTTTTTTTGCAGAGGAACAACCGGGAGGAGCAACCAGCTCTACTCTAGCTCTTTTATTTAAATAGCCTTCCATCCAAGTGCAAGAGACTGAACGTCCCGCCGCTTCATCGTCAACAGGAGTAGCTGCTACTCCTGGTGCTTTGGCTACCAATCAGTTTGTCATTAAATCATTTACCAAGTTCTTCTTTGATTCATTGGGGCCTTTAATAGATAGAGTGATGGAGAAGGAAGAAGCTGATTTTTCCACAGTTAGAGGTCCAACCTCTTACTTGGTAAATGTTATCCGTAATCAAGGAGACGAGGCTCAGGCTACTTTTCTTGATCACATATTAGATGAGCTGGAAACCTCAGTCAAGAGTTACAAAGAGCTGGGTAAAGGAGAGGTAGAGCTTTTAGTACAAGCCGAGTTTGAACGAATGTCTCAAGAAGCTGCAGTTGAGAGAGTCAACTTCCAAATTCTGTTGGATGCTTTCACTGCCAAGTCTGCTGAGTATAATTCTAAGGTAGAAACGGTGACATCTGTTGCTGAAAGAAAAGAAAGAAGAATTGCTGAATTGAAAGCGGAGATTACCCGTCTTCAGGAAGAACTGGAAGATGAGGTCATCCAACATCAAACTACAATTCAACAACTTGATGTTCTAATCCAAGAAAGAGATGAATATGCTGCAACTCATCAACCTGAAATCACTCGCAGAATGGTGACTCTACCAACCTTCAATGAAAAATCTGGGATGGAAGAAGCCAGGAAGAGAGTGATGGAATCTTGTGAAGAGCGTCTGCAAATTTTGAAGCAGCAAATTGCCAATTTGATGACTCCTCCAGCTTAGTATAAAAATATCTTGTATCTTCTTGTTTTATAATATGAATCTTTGTAATGTCTTGAATTTTGATCAATAAAAGACATTTTTGTGGCTCTATTATTTGTTGCATATCTTGTTTAGATATAAATAATAGCAATAGAAAATATATTCAGAGGTACAGGACATGATATATTTCTCGATTTAGAAAATAATTATATTCATTATATCTGCTCAGAGGTAATGTGGACGTGGCAAATATAATTTATTAAATATTATTATTTCAATAGACAACTTAATCAAAGATGACAAGTTGCTGATAAGAACGAACTGGATGATTCGTCAAAATGTGAGAACGAAATGAATCGTCGGGATGAATATAATGAACGGACAGGCCGTCAAATGATGAATGGGAGAACCGTCAAGTGGATGTGTGAACGGACGAACCGTCGAATGATGAACGGGCGAACCGTCAAGTGGATGTGTGAACGGACGAACCGTCGAATGATGAACGGGCGAACCGTCAGATGAATATAATAAATGAACGGGTAAACTGTCGGATGATTGTGGATGGAATGAACGGGTAAACCGTCGGATGAATGTGTCGCTTCATAGTCTTATGATGCTCTGTCTATAAATAGAACATAAAATCAGATGAGATGGTCACTTTCACTTTTCAGCATAAAGATGTCGTTTGGAGATGCATCTAGGAAGGCTGAGATCGTCCCGAAGGTGGAAGCGGAGACTGACGAACATCCAGTCGAGCCGGTTCAACAAAAGCATATGGCAGTGGGCGAAGGTTCATCTGATCCCAAACCGCCAAAGGACATCTTGGACTTCCTTCTCGAACCAGGGAAGACTGAAGAAGAAGAAGTTATGAGAATGGCTGCTTGCAAGTTCCTGGTGGGTTCCAGCAAGAATGTTTTCGACTCTTTCGCTGATCATGTCTTTGACAAGGACGGCAGTGGTCCACGTCCTAATTTCAAGAAAGATGATAGTGACCTTCCTTGATATTATGTACTATCATGCAAGATGAAATAAAACTAAATTTTATTTATGAACTTGTCTGATAATTACAAGCATTGTCTGTTATATTTACACATAATATTTCTTGACGAATTTGCCATTGATAGGCATCATTGCAACTCGACCGTCTAGCTCTGTGAGTTGATAGGCTCCATTTGATAAGACTTTGCTCACGATGTATGGACCTTCCCACTTCGCATCGAATTTGCCTTTGCTCGATTGAGTCATAGTCATAGGACGTCTGACTGTTAGAACGAGCTCTCCTTTCTGAAAGGCTCTAACATTAACTTTGATGTTAAAAGTCTTTGAGATGCGGGCTTGGTATAACTCAATATGTTGTTGAGCCAATAGCTGCTTCTCATCGAGTGCTTCTAATTCTTGAAGCCAGAGAAGATCGTTGTTCTCTGTAGTGAGCTCGTTGGCGATAGCAATCCTTAAGGATGGAATTTGGAGTTCCAGAGGTAGAACTGCTTCACAGCCGTACACCAAAGAGAAGGGTGTACAGCCTGTAGGGTTGCGGACCGTAGTACGATAGGCCCAAAGACATTCTCCAAGCTTTTTACTCCAGTTTCGTTTGTTAGTGGATACAAACTTCTTGAGAAGCTTGATGATCGTCTTGTTGAAAGCTTCAGCTAAGCCGTTAGCAGCAGGATTGTAGGCTGTCGAAGCGACATTATCAATCCGATGATTATCACAGAACCTTGTGAACTTTTAGCTGATGAACTGAGGTCCGTTGTCATGGATGATTCGTCGAGGTACACCAAATCTATAGATGACATGATGTTTGACGAAGTTGATGATGCTGTTGGTCTTGACTTCAGCCAATGGTATAGCTTCAGCCCATTTGGAGAAGTAGTCGGTTATTGCCAATATGAACCGATGTCCTCTAGAAGAAGGAGGATTGATGGGACCGATGATATCCATGCCCCAAGCTTCAAAAGGCCAGGAAGCAGCAGCCGGATGAAGGAACTCCGACGGTTGGTGAATGAAGTCTGCGTAGATTTGACAAGCTTGACATTTTCTCGCATATTTGATGGCATCAGATACCATAGAGGGCCAGCAGTAACCCATGCGTCGGATGCGATCCTGTAGTTTAGGACTGGGCTGATGTGCTCTGCAGACACCGTCGTGAGCTTCATGCAGTACTTGCTTTGCTTCATCACCAGCAAGACAGCGTAAGAGTAGGCCGTCATAAGTCCGCCGGTAGAGAGTTTTGGTGGTCTGATTGTAATAGAATCGCAAAGACCGTCGACGAATACTCGTAGCCTCCTTGGGATCTTCAAGGAGTATGTCATGGACCACGAAGTCGATGAACAGAGTTCTCCAATCTTCATTGGTAACATTGACTTCAGTAAGATTACTGAACTCAATATTATGATTATTTTCAACACAAAATAATTTCCGATTAGAGATAACCACCACCTGCTGTCTTTTGATAGGGATGGCTAAAACTGCTGCACGATTGGCCAAAGCGTTGGCTTCAGTATTGCAAGCTCGACGGACATATTCGATGAAGAAGGCTTTGAATGATGTAGCCATGCTGATTGTCGCTTCATAGTAAGGCACTAGATCTTGATGGCAAACTTCATAGGTTCCTCTAACCTGGTTAACAACCAACTTGGAGTCATCCTAGACTTCAAGATACTCGACGTCGAGTTGTTTGGCTAGCTGAAGGCCAATGAGTAGAGCATTATACTCTGTCACGTTGTTGGAGCAAGGCTCATCTAAGGAGTAGGCTCTTTGAATAGCTGACCCGTCTGGAGAAACAAGGACAACTCCAACTCCTGCGACAATGGCACCATTGGGTCCAATCCTAGATGCACCGTCAAAGAATAGATGCCAAGTAGGAAATTCTTCGGAGATTGTATTAGATTCCAAAGTCTCATCTGGAATTTCATCGTATTGCTTAGACGTCTCTGGAACAGGATGAGCTGCTAAGAAATCCGTCAATGCTTGACCTTTGACAGACTTTTGAGGAACATATACCATGTCATATTGGACTAGCAGAATGGCCCACGTAGCCAGCCGAGAATTGAGTGTGCTAGGCTTCTTTATTAATACCCGAAGAGGATTAACTCGGGATATGACATGAATAGTTTGGCCAATGATGTAATGCCGAGTCTTTTGAACAGCAAACATAAGAGCTAGGCATTCTTTTTCGACCGGACTATAACGGTGTTCAGCACCAATTATAGTACGACTGAGATATTAGATAGCTTGTTCGTGGCCTTCTTTGTTCTTCTGAGCAAGTAAAGCGCCCAATGAATGGTCTATAGCACGGACATACATTAAGAATGGTATGCCAGAGATTGGTGGCACCAAGACTGGTGGGTTCATGAGATATCGCTTTATGTCGTCAAATGCTCGTTGACATTCTTCGGTCCAAATGAAAGATACACCCTTCTTCATTAGTTGAGTAAATGGTCTGCAGCGTCCAGACAGATTCGAAATGAATCTCCTGATGTACGCAAGTCGACCTTGGAATCCTCGTAACTCTTTTAGGTTGTATAGAGGACGCATCTCTTGAATGGCTTTGATCTTCTCGGGATCCACGTGTATACCCTTAGAGGTAATGACGAAGCCGAGAAATTTGCCACTAGAGACACCCAAGAATGACTTGGTGGGATTCATTTTGAGTTGATGTTGACGCATGAGATTGAAGATAGTTCTCAAATCTTGGATGTGATCTTCCTTTAGACGACTTTTGACAGCGATATCGTCAACATAGCATTCGACAGTCTTGCACAGATGATCTCGAAAGATGGTACTCATAGCTCGTTGGTACGTTGTACCAGCGTTCTTGAGACCAAATGGCATGACAGTATAGCAATAGACTCCGCGAGGAGTGCGGAAAGAAGTATGCTTTTCATCTTCAGGATTCATCCGAATCTGATTGTATCCGGAGAATCCGTTCATGAAAGATATTCTTTCGAACCCAAAGGTATTGTCAATCATGACGTCCGTGATAGGGAGAGGAAATTCATCTTTTGGACATGCTTCTTTAAGATCTCGAAAGTCGATGCAGATTCGAACTTTGCCGGTTTTCTTTAGAACTGGGACGACATTAGCTACCCAATCAGGATGTTGTTCTTCTCGAATAAAGCCACAAGCGATAAGCTTCTTGACTTCATCGTCGATTGTATCCATCATTTCTGGCTTGAAATGCCATTATTGCTGTTTGACCAATTTTGCATTCGGCAGAATGTTCAATTTGTGAGTAGCAACTTTAGGATCTAGTCCTGGCATGTCTTCATAACTCCAGACAAAGATATCAATGTATTCTTTAATCAGAAGAATTAATTCCTGCTTATCTGCCTCTGGAAGGTTCTTGCTGATGAATATTGGACGAGGTGATCCGCTCTCTCCTACATCAACTTGAACTAATTGATCTTCAGTAGGCGGTTCCCTTTGTTCGAATCGGAGTTCCTATTAGGTATCCATTCGTTGAGCCCAAGGATCTATTTCAGAACTTTCTTCAATATCCTCGTCATAGCCTTCGGGAAGTTCGACGAAGGCCATGTTAGAAGATATAGTCAATCGATGAACTTGACCGATGCTGGTGTCAGAATCCCATGATCTGGAATCAGAAGAGTTAGAACGTTCTTCACTATCGGATTCAGAAACTGCTGGGGATAATATCGGAGGTGAAGCATATCCAAGACCTCTTTTGGTCCTGCTGTAGTACATCTCTGACTTCCCTTTCGGCACAGCCGTACGGATAGGAGTTTTTCTTCTTTTACCGTAGTTGAGGCCACTCTTGAAGTCGTAACCCATTTTTTTGATGATGTCTTTTGATTGTTGACTATAACGACGGAGTTGAAGATGCCCCGTGTCATTAATTTTGCTATCATCCGTATAACTGAATTGTTGTTCCGGTCCTTTACTAAAAAGTATTGGACTCTCGCCTTTCTTTCGAGCGGGAACAATCCGATATGAATCCTTTAGAAGTTCGAGTGAGACTTCTGTTTGAAGAGATTGTACAACTCCCATTGTAAATGATTGAAAGCTATTTAACATATCCAAATAGCATTAAGCATGATAAACGACATCAGTATACTGGAAAGTAGATGCTTTTTCATTGATTTGTATATTGGTATTTACAGCAGGACCATTAGCCTTAGCAGGCTTGGTCAGATTGATTACAAGAGGGGGAGAAGAAGAACGTGGAGGAGGATTGGTCTTGTTACGATGGAGGTCGATAACAAGCGGCTCAGAGGAGGTGAGCTCCCTTTTTTCCTTGTTATGAGATAGATCTATAACAAGTGGCTCAGAAGAGGTGAGTTGCCTTTTTTTCCTTATTACGACGTAAGTCTATAACAAGTGGCTCAGAAGAGATGAGCTCCCTTTGATCCTGATCATCATCAGTAGGTTGCTTCCGGACTGGCAAGTGAATAGCCAGTGGTTTGGAAGACTGAGGACGAGAAACACGCCCTTTGACAGGGATGATAAGGGTATCATTAGGCACTACTTTGTGCTCTTCTTCAGTGTCCAGAGATAGGACAACCTTCATGAATTCATCCTTGTACATACGAGCATCATTGCAGTATGCTTCGACGCCTTTAAAAGGATAGAGATCAGCAACTTCCTTTTGGACCTCTCCATTGTCATCAACATATTTGAAACATTGATGGAGAGTCGAAGGAACAATGTTATGCTCATGCAGAAATGGTTCCCAATAAAGCATTGTAGGAACAACCATAATTGTCAATGATGTAGAAGGTCACCTTTGTGCGAAGATTGCCTATTTGGAGTTTTAGGCGAATCTTGCCCAAAGGTTCACTCCTTCCATGGTTGAACCCAAGAATAGTGGTGATTGTACTGGAAAGGCTATGCACTGGGATCTTCAGCGCATCCAACATTATCTTCGGCATGATACTGAGAGCAGACCCTGGATCTATCAGAATACGATCGACTTTCATCGAGTCGACATATCCTGTATAGTAGAGAGGACGGTCGTGCCTGTTGTCTTCCATCAACATGTCATCCTGTGTGAAAGTTATGTTTGGAATTAACTCCAACACACTATGACAATGGAGGCAAGAGACTGGTTCTGCTTCCGGCTTCTTAAGCAGGGCTAGACAGGTTTCTGCTTGCATGAGAGCCTCGCTCAGAGTTTCCTAAGTCTCTTTGGAAAGGCGCAAGAGCTCGAAGATTGACAGCCAGGCCGGTGTATTAGCCAACTGAGCTAAGATGTCAAAGTTGTAAGGCTTTTCAAGTCCGGAGGGAGATAATTTCTTCAAAGGTTTATCGAAGCGGACTTGCTGTTTGCCTTTGTCAGCTATCGTTGGCTTGGGAGGAATGGACACTACAACTGGTGAGGGTGCAGTAGGAATATCCTCAGTGGAAGCAGGCTACACTGGAGCAGGCTCAGAATAAGAAGAAGCAGGATTCTCTTGAGCTTCGGGGTAATCCTTTAGATAAGCTTTCCCCGATCTGGTGCCCAGCAAGATTTCTTCATCAACTATGGGGTCAAAAGACACCATATTACAAGTCTTTGTCTTGCCCTTGGAGCGATCTTTCTTCTTGGAGGAAGAGGGAAGTTCGAACTCTGAAGCGAGATCTGGATGAATCCACATAATCTCGCCATTGTCAAGAGACAAGGGGACGAGACCTTCACTTCGTGGAGGAGGAAGATTCTCGATCTCAAGAGTAGCTTTGGGGATAGGAATAACACCGTGCTGTACCATCTGGGGCAGAAAGTTACCGAATTGAACTGAGACCATGTTTGCGGTAACAGTCTTCTCGTCTTGCTGTAAAGTGACAACACCAGCGTTGACCAGCTCCTGAATTTTGCCTTTAAACACATAACATGCTCGAGTAGGATGTCCGATGAACCTGTGATAGACACAGTACTTGGGATGATCAGTCTTACTGACTTCATCGGGCTTCTTAGGATCTGGGAGCTGGAGCTTATTGCTTTTGATCAAGCAATCAAAGATGCTCACTGTGTCATTCTCGTCAAAAGAGTACTCTACTTTCGGACGAGGTTCCCTCGGTAGAGGTGCTGAAGGAGTAGAAGTGGATGTAGAGGGAGCTACGTTGACTGCCAGAGATTCTTTGTTCTTATTTAAGTTGATATTCAAAGTTTCTTTTCCTTTACGGTTGTTCTGGCGATTGCCACCACCTGATGTCTAGTGTTCATCCTGGTCGGGGTTAGACATTTGCACCCCTAGCTGCTTGAATTTGTCAGCGCTAACTTTCAGCTGCTTTAGCGTTGATAATGAAGGATGGCCAATCTTGGAATTGAGTAGACCATGTCCACATGCTGATGATAGGCAATAGATTTGCCTTGCAGGTGTCTATGGTGACAGCAGCCGGAGTTCCAGGAGGCATTTTCAAAGCTTCCCGTCGGAACCTTTCAATGAAACTCTCAGCAGTTTTATTGTGTCTTTGTTTGATTTTGTTGAGGGCTGACATAGTCATGTCATTGATCCCTTCATAGAATCGTTCCAGGAAGATTTGCTTTAGGCCAGAGAAGGAGGTGATACAACCATCGGGCAAGCTTCTGTACCAATCGTATGCTACGCCAGCTAAACAGTCGACGAATACTCTGGTAAAAAGAGCGTCATTTGGTTGAAGTTGGACAGTCATAACCTCAAAGTGGTTAATGAACTGACTGGGAGAAGTGCTGCCATCAAACAGCGAGATGGTTGGGATCTTGTACTTCGGAGGAAATGGAACTTCCTTCCATTCAACTGGATAGGGTTGCTTGATCCCCAACCTCTGTAAATTGTCCTTTTCCTTGAAAGCTTCGAACTGAGTTTGTAGGAGCTTGACTGCTTCATTGGCATCTTCTACTGATGTAGAAGGAGCAGGCTGAACCACGGTGTTAGGGAGAGGAACAGCATGATAAGCACTACCCCCAGCACCTGACTGACTAGGTGTAGGTTGGACTTGTACAGGAGGTACTGAAAGAGATGCTACCCCTAGCCATGTATTGACAGGCACCGACGATGCTATGATTTCAGGATTTGCAGGAGATATGGTCGGTGGGACTGTATGCTGGGCCATAATGATGGAATGCATACTTGCGACTATTTCGGCCATGGTCTTCAGCTTATCTTCTAGTGCAGCTATTCTTTGTTCTTGGCTGGCTGAACTGGAAGCATCGGGATCTTTATTGACAACATAAGCTGTCACTTCCCTGGGTACAGTGGAGGATACTGTTTGTTCTGAGCTTTCACTGTATGCATCGTAGTCGGAGAAGGAATCATCTCCTGAGTGAGAAAAAGGAAGATGACCGAAAGAATCTTGAAGATTCCTTTGACCGATTGTATCTCGGCTTCGGGAACGGGTGTGTTGGAATACTCCTTCAGAGGATTCTTGGAGTAAATCCAAATACTGCTGGCTTGGCCTGCGAGGTTTCCCGTACTTGGAGCACTTCCTACCCCCAGTGTCTCTGGAGGTCATGTTGACAGAAGCGTACAAAACCTCATCTTCATCTTCAGACATAGGGTCAGAGGTTGTAAAGTTCAAACGATCGAAGACAGATCGTCTTGTTGTCTGACAACAACACTTGATGACAACCTTGTGATTGCAGTGATGTCCAAGTGGTTGCACTGGGGATGTTGGGATGTTGTCCCATTTTTGCTTGAGGTATTCTCGGAGATCAGGAACAGCAACGGGACGAGCAGAAGATCGAGGGACATGTTCTTTGATAATATTCGGAACATGGTTCCGGTTCTTCAAATGTTTTGTCCCTTGAGTGTACAGGGAAGTACTCATTTCATTGGCATAGGTGTCCGGATTCTTGATCCTGGAAGTTTGCTTCTGACGTTGGTTGGTCTTCGGCATTGGCTGTTTGCGTTTTACCGAAGTTGGTCGCTTGAGATATGTTCTTAGATCAGCAAACTCACCCCCAGGGGTTTCTGTCTGAGACACTAATAATTTTCCCTATCTTGAACGGGAGATCTTAAGAGTTGGGAGATCTTGGAACTCTGCTACCGGAGTAGGCAGAATACCTCTCTGATCAGTACAATTCCCTTTAGCAAGGAGAGAAGAAGAACCCTTGTTAGAGAGAGTTCTTGTACTGATTGGTGCCAGAGCACGTTCAGTTTGATCTTCTACAGTAAAAACCGAGGAAGACTGAGAAAAGACCAAAGGGCCTTTTCTTTTGTTTTGTAAAGAAGGGTTAGCTAAAGAGTGTTTCCCTCTGTTGTCTTCCAAGTCATGGGACGAGGAAGTTTGAGAAAAGACCAACGGGCCTTTTCCTTTGTTCTGGAGAGGAGGAGGAATAGCCAAAAGACTACCCCCAGTGGATTGCACAGGAGCAACAGAGTGTTGGAGAGGAGCAGAGCTTTTCCCCTTGTTGTGAGAAGAGGAGAGATTAGCCAAAGGGCTGTCTCTCTTGGATTGCGCAAACACAATTTGCGCATGGGTTGATGGCGCACTAGCAGATTGCACAGGAGAAGTTCTGGCAGAATGTTTTCTGGCCTTAGTCACAGTGGTTTGTGCAGTAGGAGCCTTGTTGCCAAAGTGCTTGAGTTATACTCTGGTTGTTGGATTAGTGGACTACACAGGCAGAGTGGCAGCCAACTGCGCCAGAGGAACAGGAGTCTTATACTTTGCCAGAGCAGCATATGATGTAGTTTGTGTACTGGCAACAGCATATTGCACAGGAATAGCGGTGGCAGATTGTGCAACAGCAGAGACAACAGACTGTGCAACAGTCTTAGCAGCAGAGACATTAGACTGCGCAGCAGTCTTGGTGGCAGAATCTGTAATGCCTGTAGTTCGTATTACGTATTTTGGTATACGTGTACGTATTCTTGACTCGTATTGCATATTTTCCAGCATGGTTATTTTGGCATGTCATTGGTTATGGCTTAGCTTGGTTCGGCTTAGCTTGGTTTGGTTTGCTTGTGGGTTCATCATGAACCAAAAGAAAACCCCTACCTACCACCACCACTACCCTTTATTAACCCATTTCCCCTTTCTCTCTCTTCATTATTCTTCTTCTTCCCTATCATAACTTCTTCAACCACCAGAAGAAAGAGAGAGAGAGCTTAGGCAAGTGCAAACTTGCTTCATGATGGATCTCAAGTTTTATTGTTCCATTCTCTTCCTTACTTGATTCTAAGCCTCTTTAGAACTTGACATTTTTGGATTTGATGGATGGATTCTTGTAGATCTAAGTTTGTAAACTTTTTAGTTTTTCTTGGTTTTGATCTCTAAAACTTGGTTATTTTCGAAAACTAGTGTTTTTATGTTGTAGAGAATTCAATTTCATACAGTTTTGGCTTTTGTTTCACTTGATTTCGGCTTCGGATGAGGAAGTTATGGCCAAAACAATTTCTGGTCATTTCCAGGTTCATCTGCAGCATAATCAGCATGTCGCAGAAGGCGCATGTCGCAGAAGGCGCATGTTGCAATGAATCGCACGTCGCGGTAGTCGCATATCATGTCGCAGAAAGCGCATGTCGCAGAAGGCGCATGTGGCAATGAAGCACATGTCGCGGTAGCCGCATATCATGTCGCAGAAGGCGCATGTCGCAGAAGGCGCATGTGGCAATGAAGCGCATGTCGCGGTAGCCGCATATCATGTCGCAGAAGGCGCATGTCGCAGAAGGCGCATGTTGCAATGAAGCACATGTCGCGGTAGCCGTATATCATGTCACAGAAGGCACATGTTGCAATGAAGCGCATGTCGCGGTAGCCGCATATCATGTCGCAGAAGGCGCATGTTGCAATGAAGCGCATGTCGCGGTAGCCGCATATCATGTCGTAGAAGGCGCATGTCGCAGAAGGCGCATGTTGCAATGAAGCACATATCGCGGTAGCCGCATACCATGTCGCAGAAGACGCATGTCGCAGTAGGCGCATGTTGCAATGGGGCACATGTCACGGTAGGCGCATATCATGTCGCAGTTGAGCCACATGGGACACATGTCGCGATAGGCGCATATCATGTCGCACATGAGCCGCATTAAGGCGCATGTCGCAGTAGGCGCATATGGTGTCGCAGTTGCATACATGTCGCAGAATAGGCCGCATAATGCATATTTTGACTATTACTAACTATTATATGTCCTAATTGACTGAATTATTGCTCGAATTTCTCCCAACTCCCAACATGGAAGTTGTAGATCTTTTCCTTAGCAGCAAGAATATGTCTCTAGTTATTTTATGCAAGCTTCTCTTATTCATAATATTATAAGAATAGAACACGATAGTGGCCCGCTGCGGCGCACTCTTGACAAGTAAACTGACATGATATATCTCGGCATGCTGTTACGACAGCTAGCCTGACATGATAAGTATGAAAGATTTGGACACCGTGGGCGATTGTGTTTGTACAAATAAACTAGTACTGTCTTGCATCATGTCTAGGATGGGGATCCCTGAGTACCACGGTCAGGGGTACCTACTGAAATTGACTAAGGCTAATTAACTAGAATGATTCAGTAGTCATGAAGAGATTCCCAGCTACAGGCAATCCCGTTATCTGGGCGCATTCAGCGGACTTGTAGCCTACCGACGAGTAGGGCACATTTCCAGCACACAGTCATGTGGTGCACCCTTCATAAACGGACATTCGACCCGGATAACCGGATGGTCTGCAGGGCTTGTGGCTGTCGGGATAATCTCATTGCATCTTGCTAGTAACTAGGCCTGTGATAACCCTAGTTAGTTAAAAGTATCAAGCCGTACTCTTGATTGGCCGTGATTGATTGGATAAAGTTTATTCCAGCTTAGTCTTATCCTGATCCTGTACAAGATTGTATCAGGACATAATTTCTTGTATCGATAAATGATGGGATACCAAGTTCTGTTCAGATGAAGGGTTACAATCTCGGTCCTTGTTTGGTTTAAGGGTTGTAACTTGGCTATCTGAATAGTTCCATGGTTATCTTATCATATATCGTCCTGCTTATTGTGCCCGCCTTAACAATAAAGATCAGGGGTCCAGTTCTGTTCAGGCGAAGGGTTACAACCCCGGTCCTTGTTTAGTTTAAGGGTTGTAACCTGGCTCCCCGAGCAGTTCTGTGTTCTATCTTCGTTTATTGTCTTATTGTAACCCCCTGTCATGCTCGTCATGTTTTACCTTTACTTCAATACCATGATTATTTATACTGGCCTTAACAATAAAGATCAGGGGTCCAGTTCTGTTCAGGCGAAGGGTTACAACCCCGGTCCTTGTTTGGTTTAAGGGTTGTAACCTGGCTTCCGGAGCAGTTCTGCGTCCTCTCTTCGTTTATTGTCTTGTTACCTTATCAATAGTAATTGAGGCGGGTTTCTATTCAGGCGAAGGATTGCAACCCCGGTCCTTGTTTGGTTTAAGGGTTGCAGTCTGGCTACTTGAATGGTTTCTCCGTGTTCAATTTATATTTGTTATCTCAGTTATTATCACTATCTTAAATTACCTTTGCTATTTATTTGTGATATGCTGGTTTTAGTTCCTAAGTGAAGTCTCCTTTGTGGTACTTGCTCTTTCTGGGGTCTGACCCAGCTGGTTTTGTGTGGCCAGATATCGGAGCAGCACCAGAGGATCTACCTACTATCCAGCCAGATGGTGACCACCAGGCGTAACCCTGGCAACGAGTAGGTTTCTTTTTGTCCTCCCACTTTATTGTAAAATTATTCTTTTGAGGCGTTTAGCCGACGAGCACGTGTTAGCTCGATTGCCCTTTAGTTACTGTCTGCCTACGGGCTGTAACATGATTGACAGATCCTAGGGTTGATCATGTATGACTGAACTCTTGCTAGTCCTGACATTTTGTACGACTAGCTTCATGATCATCCAATATGTAATGTATGGGACGCCTTGCTATTATATATTTGGTGCTCTAACATCTTGTAACTACTATTACTTGCTTGTGATTGAGACAATAGGCTTGTTCATGACCATAGAAGACTGTTGGCTTGTAGTTAAACCCTCATGTATCTAGACAGCCATGACCGTATAGCGAGGTGGATTGCACTTCAATATACGTAGCTGGCTATGTACGCCCCCGCTCTCCAGTATTCTGGTTCTGGGGCGTGACATGGTTTTAGTGGTGGCCCATACAGGTCTTGTAAATCAAGATATGTGAGGGTTTACCGAATAGATGTCTCAATCAGTATTCGCCCTTGATCTTTGCTCGTATCTTCTGAATCCCTGTAATCTTGACCTGATCACATGCTTGTATCGTTGTTCTGTCCTGGTCCTTCCTTATTGTTCCCTATGTTGTCTTCTTCAGCGGCATTGTTCCTGGACCTACCGATCAGCAAGGCGGAGCACCTCCCGCGGACCAGCAACAACCTGGAGATCAAGCCCAGCATTCAGGAGTAGCCTCCAGAGTCATGCCTACTGAAGGAGAACCCCCAATTCAGCCCGTCCAGCCTGCAGAGCCTGATGATGGCACTTTGGCGGGTCTCATCAGGTCCCTATTAGCTTCCCAGGATCGTCGCGGAGATGCCTTACACCAGGCGGTGGCAGATGCTTTGACCAGAGGAGGTCATCAGGGTAATAGCACGGCCAACAGCTTCAAGCGCTTGAACCCTCCCTTCTTCGACGGCAGTGAAGATGCGATCGCTGCAGATGCTTGGCTTCAGGACACAGAGGTGATTCTAGAAGCAGCCAAGACTCCAGAGAACGAGAAGGTGGCCGTAGTGCGCCTGCAGTTACTAGATCTTGCCCGCAGCTGGTGGGCAGCGCAGGCCGATGGATTAGTGGCCCCTATTTCATGGGCAGTATTCAGGAAGAGATTCCAGACCAAGTATTTTGATGCTGTAGCTCGGTATGATCTACAGACGAGGTTCACCAATCTGAAGCAGATGGGCAGGACGGTCGATGGATATGCGGCCGAGTTCTCCAGGCTTAGTCGGTTTGCTTCCACCTTGGTGGCGACCGAGTTCGATAGAGCCCAGCGGTTCCAGCAGGGGCTCCACCTAGAGATTTTATTGGCAGTAGAGCAGTTTGAGCATCAGACTTTTGATGCAGTGTTGAGAGCAGCTCGGAGGCATGAGTATACCTCCCAGAGGATCGTGGATAGGACCGGAGGTCAGAAGCGATCTCACGGCCAGATGAATCAGTCTTCAGCACCAGCCCCGGCAGCCAGGGCTTTGACCATTGGAGCTCTGAGGCGGGCGGCCTCAGTGACGTCGGTTCAGCATTCCACCCCGACGCACCCTCAGCAGCAGAAGCAGAAGCAGTCTTCCGCAGTGGGATGTTCACAATGTGGGAAGCCAGGACATGTGGTGTCAGAGTGTCGCAGAGCACAGGGTTTGTGCTTGGTTTATGGTGCCCCGGACTACAGGGTTGGGAATTGCCCGAACAGAGGAAGTTCATCCGCCTTCTCTAGTCCTTCAGTTAGAGGACCAGCACCAATCCAGCAGCAGCAGCAGCTGCAGTACCCGTTCTCGAGGCCATTGCCGACGCAGGCCCAGGCATTCCAGCAGCAGAGACCGTAGCAGTATGCCCAAGCCCAAGCCTTGATCCAGAGCAGGCAGAGGAATTTTCAGCAGAGGGGACTCGCACCCAGAGGACATGGTCAAGTGCTGGCTTTGACCATGGAAGAGGAAGGAATAGCACCAGGTGAGGTGGTGGCAGGTACTATTCTCGTCAACATCTTTCCAGCTTCAGTACTATTTGATTCTGGTGCCTCGCATTCATTTATGTCTGCACGATTTGCGACACGGGTAGGACTGGAGCCCGAGTCATTATCAGTAAGGCTCAATATACTTACTGGTAACGGACTTGTGGGAGTAGATAGAGTATTTTCCTCGTGTCGGGTCGTAGTTAACGGTAGAGAATTCCCCGCTAGATTAATAGAGTTCCCGATGGCCGATTATGATGTGGTCTTAGGGATGGATTGGTTGAGGGACCAGTATGCTAGGATAGACTGCCACATTGGCAGGGTTATTTTTAGTATTCCAGGCGAGCCGAAGTTTTCCTTCTTCCGAGGCGAAGTTGAACCTTCTCCTCCAGTATTGCGGATGGCAGTAGCAGCATTGCAGTTGCCTCGGATAGTCGAAGAGTTTCCAGATGTTTTCCCAGAAGAGCTTCCAGGGATGCCGCCAGAGCGAGAGATCGAGTTTACCATCGACTTGATTCCCGGGACAGCCCCAGTGTCAGAGAGAGTCTACAGGATGGCGCCGTCAGAGCTAGAGATATTGTACAAGATGATTGAAGAACTTAGAACCAAGGGATTCATTCGTGCTAGTGGATCGCCTTGGGGAGCCCCGATGCTTCTTGTGAAAAAGAAGGATGGTACGTCCAGATTGTGTGTTGATTATCGTACCTTGAACTCAGTGACAATCGAACAGATACCCTCTCCCAAGGATAGATGACTTGTTTGATCAACTCAGAGGGGCGTCAGTATTTTCGAAGATCGACTTGCGCTCAGGATACCATCAGATCAGAGTCAGAGAGCAGGACATCCCGAAGACAGCTTTCAGATCTAGATATGGGCATTGGAAGTTCCTTGTGATGCCATTTGGAGCAACCAATGCGCCGGCTGTATTCATGGACCTCATGAATCGCATCTTTATGCCTTATTTGGATCAGTTCGTGATTGTATTCCTAGACGACATCCTGGTCTACAGCAAGAGTAAAGCGGAGCATGAGCATCACCTCAGAGTTGTTCTTCAGATTCTCAGAGAGCACCAGTTGTATGCCAAGTTCAGTAAATGCGAGTTCTGGCTCGATCGCATTTCGTACTTGGGTCATATCATCACCCGAGGGAGAGTAGAAGTGGATCCCCAGAAGATCGTGGCCATTGAAACATGGCCGGTACCTAGCACAGTGGCAGAAGTCTGTAGTTTTCTTGGATTGGCCGGTTACTACCGGCGATTTGTTTCAGACTTTGCTCGAATTTTAGCGCCATTGACCCAGTTGACCCGCAAGGATGTGCAGTTTGCTTGGACAGCAGAATGCCAGGATTCTTTTGAGAGGTTGAAGCGAGGCTTGATGACGGCTCCTATTCTCACGCTTCCAGATGGAACTGGAGGATTCTCAGTGTATTGTGATGCTTCGGGCAGAGGTTTAGGATGTGTTCTGATGCAGCATGGGAATGTAATAGCTTATGCGTCACGACAAATTCGTGATCATGAGAGGAATTACCCAACCCATGACTTGGAGCTGGCAGCAGTAGTGTTTGCACTTAAGTTGTGGAGACATTACCTATATGGAGATAGGGTGGAGATTTTCACCGACCACAAGAGCCTGAAATATGTTTTCACCCAGAAGGATCTTAACATGCGTCAGAGAAGATGGCTAGAGCTGCTTGTGGATTATGATGTCAACCTGCAGTATCACCCAGGAAAGGCCAATGTTGTTGCGGATGCATTGAGCAGGAGAGCCAAAATTTATTTCCTAACAGCGCAACCAGAGCTGTTAGCCGATCTTCAGAAGATGGGAATAGAAGTTGTCCTCCCTACCAGTGTGGCATTGATGGCCAGCATGCAAGTTCAGTCCACTATAGTCGAGAGGATCCGGATGGCACAGTCAGCAGATTCCAAGCTTCAGCGACTTAGAGCAGAGTGTGAGGCAGGACGAAGACCAGAGTTATGTATCCATGAAGATGGTACACTTCGACATGGTAAGCGTCTTTGTGTACCCAGTGGAGATATCAGACAGGAGATCATGACGGAGTCCCACAGTTCGCAGTATCCCATTCATCCTGGTGGCACGAAGATGTACCGTGATATCCGCCAGCACTTTTGGTGGAATGGCATGAAGAGGGAGATAGCCCGGTTTGTCTCTCGTTGTTTAGTCTGCCAACAAGTTAAGGCTGAACATCAGAGACCAGCTGGACTACTTCAACCATTGCCGATTCCCGAGTGGAAATGGGAGCATGTAACCATGGACTTTGTGACTGGATTGCCTAGAACCCCGGCTGGCAGAGACGCTATTTGGGTTGTCATAGACAGGCTCACGAAGGTGGCTCACTTTCTCCCGTTCAGAGTTGGTCAGTCGACGGCTCAGCTAGCAGAGATGTATCTCCGACAGATTGTCAGATTACACGGTGTACCAGTCAGTATCACTTCAGATAGAGATTCAAGATTTACGTCGCACTTTTGGCGTAGCTTGTAAGAAAGTTTGGGAACTCACCTCCAGTTCAGTTCAGCTTATCACCCGCAGACAGATGGCCAGTCAGAATGTACGATCCAGACTCTTGAAGATATGTTGCGGTCATGTACACTCGACTTCGGTGGTTCGTGGGAAGATCACGTGCACCTGGTGGAGTTCTCGTACAACAACAGTTTCCAGGCCAGTATCCAGATGGCACCGTTCGAGGCACTGTATGGTAGGAAGCGTCGATCCCCGCTAGCCTGGGATGATGTTGGAGAGAGGCAAATGCTTGGTCCGGAAATGATTGCTCAGACCGTTGAAGTGGTCAGAAGAGTCAGAGATCATCTTTGAGTTGCCCAAGATCGCCAGCGTCATTGGGCCGATTCTCATCGGCGCCCTCTTGAGTTTTCTGTCGGTGACCATGTATTCCTGAGGATTTTGCCTAACCGCGGCGTCATTCATTTCGGCGTACGAGGAAAGCTTAGTCCTAGGTATATAGGGCCGTTCGACATTCTGGAGCGAGTAGGAGATGTATCATATCGTCTCGCTCTTCCACCGTTGCTACGTGAGGTGCATGACGTATTTCATGTATCCCAACTGTGACGGTATATCCCGGACCCGAGCCACATCCTGGATCATTCGGAATTGGTTGTTGGTACCAACCTTTCGTATGAGGAGAGGCCCGTGTCTATATTGGACCGAAGAGAGAAGATACTCAAGAACAAGACTATCAAGTTAGTTCGAGTTGCTTGGGATCATCACTCTTTGGGTGAGTCGACGTGGGAGCGTGAGGATGATATCCGATCACGATATCCCGACCTGTTTGACTCATACGGTATAATGTCTTCCTTATGCCTTATGCTTTCAATTCCTTGCTCGGATAAATGACTGTATGATAGACTGCTTGTTATAGCTTACGATTAGTATAGCTTGTCCTTGCAATTCTAACCTCTTGATTAAATTCCGAGGACAAAATTCTTTGAAGGTGGGTAGAGTTGTAATGCCTGTAGTTCGTATTACGTATTTTGGTATACGTGTACGTATTCTTGACTCGTATTGCGTATTTTCCAGCATGGTTATTTCGGCATGTCATTGGTTATGGCTTAGCTTGGTTCGACTTAGCTTGGTTTGGTTTGCTTGTGGGTTCATCATGAACCAAAAAAAACCCCTACCTACCACCACCACTACCCTTTATTAACCCATTTCCCCTTTCTCTCTCTTCATTATTCTTCTTCTTCCCTATCATAACTTCTTCAACCACCAGGAGAAAGAGAGAGAGAGCTTAGGCAAGTGCAAACTTGCTTCATGATGGATCTCAAGTTTTATTGTTCCATTCTCTTCCTTACTTGATTTTAAGCCTCTTTAGAACTTAACATTTTTGGATTTGATGGATGGATTCTTGTAGATCTAAGTTTGTAAACTTTTCGGTTTTTCTTGGTTTTGATCTCTAAAACTTGGTTATTTTCGAAAACTAGTGTTTCTATGTTGTAGAGA
Source organism: Iris pallida (assembly GCA_029216955.1). Classification (NCBI taxonomy): domain Eukaryota; kingdom Viridiplantae; phylum Streptophyta; class Magnoliopsida; order Asparagales; family Iridaceae; genus Iris; species Iris pallida. The sequence continues at coordinate 2,058,481 of JANAVB010005600.1, forward strand.
ATTCAATTTCATGCAGTTTTGGCTTTTGTTTCACTTGATTTCGGCTTCGGATGAGGAAGTTATGGCCAAAACAATTTCTGGTCATTTCTAGGTTCATCTGCAGCATAATCAGCATGTCGCAGAAGGCGCATGTCGCAGAAGGCGCATGTTGCAATGAAGCGCATGTCGCGGTAGCCGCATATCATGTCGCAGAAGGCACATGTCGCAGAAGGCGCATGTGGCAATGAAGCGCATATCGCGGTAGCCGCATATCATGTCGCAGAAGGCGCATGTCGCAGAAGGTGCATGTGGCAATGAAGCGCATGTCGCGGTAGCCGTATATCATGTCGCAGAAGGCGCATGTCGCAGAAGGCGCATGTGGCAATGAAGCGCATGTCGCGGTAGCCGCATATCATGTCGCAGAAGGCGCATGTCACAGAAGGCGCATGTTGCAATGAAGCGCATGTCGCGGTAGCCGCATATCATGTCGCAGAAGGCGCATGTTGCAATGAAGCGCATGTCGCGGTAGCCGCATATCATATCGCAGAAGGCGCATGTTGCAATGAAGCGCATATCGCGGTAGCCGCATATCATGTCGCAGAAGGCGCATGTCGCAGAAGGCGCATGTTGCAATGAAGCACATGTCGCGGTAGCCGCATACCATGTCGCAGAAGGCGCATGTCGCAGTAGGCGCATGTTGCAATGGGGCGCATGTCGCGGTAGGCGCATATCATGTTGCAATTGAGCCACATGAGGCGCATGTCGCGATAGGCGCATATCATGTCGCGCATGAGCCGCATTAAGGCGCATGTCGCAGTAGGCGCATATGGTGTCGCAGTTGCATGCATGTCGCAGAATAGGCCGCATAATGCATATTTTGACTATTACTAACTGTTATATGTCCTAATTGACTGAATTATTGCTCGAATTTCTCCCAACTCCCAACGTGGAAGTTGTAGATCTTTTCCTTAGCAGCAAGAATATGTCTCTAGTTATTTTATGCAAGCTTCTCTCATTCATAATATTGTAAGAATAGAACACGATAGTGGCCCGCTGCGGCGCACTCTTGACAAGTAAACTGACATGATATATCTCGGCATGCTGTTACGACAGCTAGCCTGACATGACAAGTATGAAAGACTTGGACACCGTGGGCGATTGTGTTTGTACAAATAAACTAGTACTGTCTTGCATCATGTCTAGGATGGGGATCCCTGAGTACCACGGTCAGGGGTACCTACTGAAATTGACTAAGGCTAATTAACTAGAATGATTCAGTAGTCATGAAGAGATTCCCAGCTACAGGCAATCCCGTTATCTGGGCGCATTCAGCGGACTTGTAGCCTACCGACGAGTAGGGCATATTTCTAGCACACAGTCATGTGGTGCACCCTTCATAAACGGACATTCGACCCGGATAACCGGATGGTCTGCAGGGCTTGTGGCTGTCGGGATAATCTCATTGCATCTTGCTAGTAACTAGGCTTGTGATAACCCTAGTTAGTTAAAAGTATCAAGCTGTACTCTTGATTGGCCGTGATTGATTGGATAAAGTTTATTCCAGCTTAGTCTTATCCTGATCCTGTACAAGATTGTATCAGGACATGATTTCTTGTATCGATAAATGATGGGATACAAAGTTCTGTTCAGATGAAGGGTTACAATTCCGGTCCTTGTTTGGTTTAAGGGTTGTAACTTGGCTATCTGAATAGTTCCATGGTTATCTTATCATATATCGTCCTGCTTATTGTACCCGCCTTAACAATAAAGATCAGGGGTCCAGTTCTGTTCAGGCGAAGGGTTACAACCCCGGTCCTTGTTTGGTTTAAGGGTTGTAACCTGGCTCCCCGAGCAGTTCTGTGTCCTCTCTTCGTTTATTGTCTTATTGTAACCTCCTGTCATGCTCGTCATGTTTTACCTTTACTTCAATACCATGATTATTTATACTGGCCTTAACAATAAAGATCAGGGGTCCAGTTCTATTCAGGCGAAGGGTTACAACCCCGGTCCTTGTTTGGTTTAAGGGTTGTAACCTGGCTTCCGGAGCAGTTCTGCGTCCTCTCTTCGTTTATTGTCTTGTTACCTTATCAATAGTAATTGAGGCGGGTTTCTATTCAGGCGAAGGATTGCAACCCCGGTCCTTGTTTGGTTTAAGGGTTGCAGTCTGGCTACTTGAATGGTTTCTCCGTGTTCAATATATATTTGTTATCTTAGTTATTATCACTATCTTAAATTACCTTTGCTATTTATTTATGATATGCTGGTTTTAGTTCCTAAGTGAAGCCTCATTTGTGGCACTTGCTCTTTCTGGGGTCTGACCCAGCTGGTTTTGTGTGGCCAGATATCGGAGCAGCACCAGAGGATCTACCTACTATCCAGCCAGATGGTGACCACCAGGCGTAACCCTGGCAACGAGTGGGTTTCTTTTTGTCCTCCCATTTTATTGTAAAATTATTCTTTTGAGGCGTTTAGCCGACGAGCACGTGTTAGCTCGATTGCCCTTTATTTACTGTCTGCCTACGGGCTGTAACATGATTGACAGATCCTAGGGTTGATCATGTATGACTGAACTCTTGCTAGTCCTGATATTTTGTACGACTAGCTTCATGATCATCCAATATGTAATGTATGGGACGCCTTGCTATTATATATTTGGTGCTCTGACATCTTGTAACTACTATTACTTGCTTGTGATTGAGACAATAGGCTTGTTCATGACCATAGAAGACTGTTGGCTTGTAGTTAAACCCTCATGTATCTAGACAGCCGTGACCGTATAGCGAGGTGGGTTGCACTTTAATATACGTAGTTGGCTATGTACGCCCCCGCTCTCCAGTATTCTGGTTCTGGGGCGTGACAGAATCAACAGACTGTGCAGCAGTCTTGGGGACCCACACTGGGCGCACTTTGCTTATGGCAGAAGTTATCGCAGTGCGAGGAGTGGTCCTGGAGTTGATCATGGCTTCATAGGCCGTCTGGTTGACCTTCACAACCAGCGTCTTCTGCGTCTTTCCGATAGACGCAACGTCATATTGAGTTGTCACTTCCTCGTCGAAGGAGAAAGTCGTCCCCAGCAGAGTCGCCATTTTGTTTGCAAAAACAAAAGTTGATCTTTATTTCAACAAACTTTGTAAAAGAAGATTACAAGAATTCTGGAAAAGTATAACTATAGAAATCCAATCTAGAAGACGATTGCTGTATCCCTTGGATGATGTGAACTTTGAAGACGATAGCCTCTGAAATTGAAGACAAAAGCCTCGGAAGAATGCAGCAGCACTTGGGCAAGAGCTCCTGAACTCTCTGATATTTCTGAACTATATGTCTGATCCCCTAGAATGAAGACTTGAAACTCTATTTATAGAGTTCTGGAAATAACTAACTTTTAGTTATTCTGAATGGCGCAAGTTGGATTGCGCATGCACTGGATTGCGTAGCTTTAGACTGCGCAGGCAGTTGTCTGATCGTGGGCCAATTGTCTTGGACACATGGCATCATTTGATTGAAATACGCATGATCGTGTACAGACGGTTGCCATAGTGAGCAATTGATGGCATGAATGCCACGTGTATATTTGTCTGTTGCCATGATGAAGTACGCCACATGAATTGCGTTGACTTCAGATTGCGCTGGAATAGACTGCGCAGCAGAAAGCCTGGCAGATTGCGCTGCATGTACAGCTGTCCTCGAGCGCTGTGCGGCGCAATAAACGAACAGTCTCCTCGTTCTTTGTGTTGTCAGTTGTCAGAAGATTTGATTGTGTCAGGTAATGATGACATGGCCACGTTAACTTGTGCATTTGAGAGTGTGCGCAGTCCAGTCTGCACAATCTGGATGATGCGCAATTTGACTTCTGCGCAATTCATTTGGAAGATGTATTTCTTGATTTTCATGACTTTGTTGATGGGTGCAACTTGATTTTTTAGGACCTACACCGTCGACACTGCGGCATAGGCTGGACTTAACCACTTCTCGTGCCCCTACACTGGGTGCGGGTCGTGACACCATTCTAATCTCTCATGTGCTATACATGAGTTAAAAGGTCATGGAGTTAACTAAATGTTTATAAAGCTCACTTGGCTAAGAGACAACCAAAATCTCAATATTAAATGTACAAAAAGAAATAAAAGTAAAATCACTTTTAATAATGATATTCCAACAAAAGGGTCCTTGTAGTATATATAATAGATCCACATAAAAGAAGAGACCGCATATGGGTTAGTGTTGTTTATGATTAGGATGAGGAGACTTGATGGGATAGGGATACTTGCATCAATATACTTGTTGATCAACTCCTAGTATTCAAGTTACATGCATTGTGATGGAGAGGAGTCCCTCCAATGACGTTGATAATTGTGCTTCCAGATGCCAACGCTGAAAAGCTAATAATCAGGAGTTAGTGAAAGAAACTTTAAAGTACAAAACATATTGTAAGACATAAGGAGAGAAGCAAAGGAAGGAAAACAATATTACAATCATGAAATCAAAAAATCCAGGGGTTTGCCCTACCCCCTCAGCGTAGAATGGGTCTGTCCAGTGCCAGACTTTAAATTTGAGACCTAATGCAAAATCTAAAAGTAATGCCCACAAAGCTTAATGCTCATATAATTTTTTTGTGGAAGACGGTACAATAGTATTATCAAAAAAAATCAAGAAATAAAATAATAAACAAAATAATATATGTCATAATAAATTGTTGGAGTGGGTGGGGTTCCCAACCTATGTGGAGAATATCCCGAAAAGCGACGAGCGTCATCCGTGTGTCAGAGAAGCTCGGGGAGTGCATAGATCCTATTTTGGAACATATATGGTAAAAAAATATATGATTGGATTTCCATATTTACTTTGATCATATATTTATGATTGGACCCTTCATATAGTAGCTTTCCATATAATTGGACTTCCAATTATGGCAAGCCAATTATGATTAGATTTCCATTAAAATATGATTGATGCATATTAGAAGTTTCCATATATATTGGCCTTCCATGTATGGATTACCAAGGGCTTATAAAAGGGTGATGCATGCTAGTTGAAAACTCATCTAAAAAACTAGATTGCTTTAAAATCTTTGAGAAAGAGAGAGGATTAAGGACTATTGTGAACGAAAGATTGCTTCGAATAATTTTTCAGCATCTTTTGTTCTTCGGAGTCCGCAATCAAAAATTTTCTTCTTTCAAGTGAGTTATGGTGATCCGTGTTGGATCGGGAGGAGCTTGTAGAGGGTGTATTCTCTTTATTCTATTAGTGGAAGTTCTTCAGGGTTGGACTCCGATCGTCCCGTAGTTTTTTCCGTAAGGGTTTTCCACATCAAAAATCTTTGTGTCTGCGATTGTGTTTGGCATTTTTGGTTTGTGTGCTTTTACTCGGTTCTCTCGCAGGACTTTCTGGTTTGGGGGAACGGTTTTCGCGCTTCGTTCCCAACAGAGTGGTATCAGAGCTTTGGGTTCAAAGAAGTGTCAGGAGTTGATAGTCAAACTAGGAAGCAGAGATGGACGCGAAGCCGGTACGCATGGTGAACCTGAACGGTACTAACTACCATTATTGGTGGAGCAAGATGAAGGATTTGTTATTCGTCAAGAAGCTGTATCTTCCAGTATTTGTATCCGAAAAGCCCAGTAACAAATCCGATGAGGACTGGAACTTCGAGCATATACAGGTGTGTAGGTACATGCGGCAGTTTGTTGACGAGAACGTGTACAACCATGTTGCCAATATTGAGCATACAAAGACGTTATGGGAGAAGCTGAAATCTTTGTACGCGAAAAAGACCAGGATAAACAAACTGTTCCTGATCCGGATGATGATGGGTCTGCGGTACAAAGATGGTGCATCCATTACGGATCACTTGAGTGAGTTCCAGGGCATAGTGGATCAGCTATCCTCGATGGGAGTCAAGTTCGACGACGAGGTTCAAGGACTTTGGTTGCTATGTACATTGCCAGACTCGTGAGAGACCGTACGAGTATCTATGATCGCTTCTGCTCCGGAAGGCGTAGTCAGTCTGGAGTTTGCCAAGAGCGGGGTACTGAATGAAGAGATGCGGAGACATTTTTAGGACACTTCATCCACATCCCATCACTCAGAGGTACTAGTTTCAGAGAGCCACGAAGGGACAAAAGTAGGGGTCCAGGTGGTGGCAGAGACAAGAACAGAGGGAAGTCCAAGGGTCGGTACGAGGACTCGAAATGTTACCATTGTGGCAAGAAGGGCCACATCAACCGGAACTATTTTGCTTGGAAGAGAGAGAAGAAGGGCGACAACGGGAAGCAAGATGAGAACACTACATCGACGGCCTCGATACATAGAGGCAATGTGATCGTCGTAGGTGAAGAGGTTATCACAAACCTCGCCTGCGATGACAATTCTTGGCTGGTAGACTCAGGGGCTTCAGCGCACATATCTCACTATTTGCCACTTACACGATAGGTAACTGTAGATTATTGAAGATATGCAATAGAGATGTGTCGAAGTCGATTGTCATTGGAGATGTGCATTTGAGGACGAAGACGGGTGCAGTTCTTGTTCTCAAAGATGTTCGTCATGTCCCTGATATCTGTTTCAACCTGGTGTCGGTTGGAAGGTTGAATGACGAGGGATTCTTCAGTCTCTTCAGGAATAGTCAGTAGAAGCTTTCCAAAGGTTCAATGGTGATTGCCAGAGGAAGCAAGAAGTCCGGTCTCTACTATATGGAGGGGAGCGCACAGGGGACACAGGAGGTGAACGCAGTCAGTAATGCGTCTACCGAGTTGCGGCACAGGCGGTTCGGCCATATCATCGAGAAGGGGATGAGCTACTTGGTGAACATGAAGGTGATTACAGGACTCAAGTCTACAAAGTTGGAGAAATGTATGCACTGCTTAGCTGGGAAGCAAAATAGGGTGTTTTTCTAAAGTCACCCAAGTTCAAGGAAGCCGACGTTTCTCGAGTTGATTCACTCGGATGTCTGCGGTCCTATGAAGGTAAAATCTATTGGTGGTGCTTCTTACTTTGTAACTTTTATTGATGACTGTTCTAGGAAGGTTTGGGTCTATGCCTTAAAGACCAAGGATCAGGTGCTGCCCACTTTCAAAGAGTTTCAGGCCTTGTTGAAAGAGAGACGGACAAGAAGTTATTGTGTGTTCGGTCCGACAACGGCGACTAATATATTGGTCCATTTGATGTGTATTCCAGAGAGCAAGGGATACGACACCAGAAGACTCCGTCCAAGACACCTCAGCTCAATGGTGTAGCGGAGCGCATGAACAGGACACTGATGGAGAGGGTGTGGTGTTTGCTGTCAGAAGCAAATTTGCTAGGCAGTTATTGGGGTGAGGCTCTTCTCACAGCTGCTTATGTTATTAATTTATCTCCTAGTGCTCCTTTGCAGGGTGATGTGCCTGACAAAGTATGGTTCGACAAAGAGCCGTCATACAATCACCTGTGAGTGTTTGGTTGTAAGGCCTTCGTGCATGTACCGAAGGACAAGAGGTCTAAACTTGAGTCGAAGACGAGACGATGCGTCTTTGTCGGCTACGGTCGGGATGAGTTTGGCTATAGACTCTACGATCCAGTAGAAAAAAGCTCTACAAAAGCAGGGACGTGGTATTCGTCAAGGATCAGACCATGACCAACACTCAGGATTCTGAGACGCCTTTTGAGGCTGAGGAATTGCCTGAGTTAGAGTTATTTTGCTTCAAGCAGTTTCCAGAGGACATCGCAGAAGATCCAGTTATGAGGGAGCCAGTACATAGAGTTGCTCCTAACCTTGATCATTAGCCTGCTGATGGTGGTCAGGATGTCCCTCAGGAGGATGAGCATGCCGGAAAGGCAGTTCCTGAAGGGGAGGAGACTGTTGGTATACAGCCAGCACCAGTGGCTCCACTGAGAAGGAGTAATAGAGATCGTCGACCATCTACGAGATACTCACCCGGTGAGTATGTGCTACTGACTGACGGGAGAAAGCCCGAAAGCTTTGCAGAGGTTATGGAAGACGAACACAACCAGGAGTGGATGCAGGCTATGCAGGAGGAGATGAGTTCTTTACACGCCAATTCCACTTATGAGCTGGTGCGGTTGCCAAAGGACAAGAAGGCTTTGAAGAATCGATGGGTGTTTAGAGTGAAGCAGACGGATGATGCTACTCGCCCTCGATACAAAGCGAGGCTAGTAGTTAAAGGCTATGGTCAGCAAAAAGGCGTAGATTATTATAAGATCTTTTCGCCAGTCATCAAGCAGTCGTCTATTCGGGTGGTGCTAGCATTGGCAGCCAGTTTCGACTTGGAGGTCGAGCAGATGGACGTGAAGACCGCATTCCTCCACGGTGATCTTGAGGAGGAGTTATACATCAAACAGCCAGAGGGATTCTATGAGAAAGGCAAGTCACATTTGGTCTGCCGGTTGAGGAAGAGCTTGTATGGTCTGAAGCATGCTCCGAGACTGTGGTACAGGAAGTTCGAGTCATTTATGGGAGAGCATGGTTATGCACGGATGACGTCGGACCATTGCGTATTTATGAGGTACTTTGCCGAGGATGATTTCATCATTTTATTGCTCTATGTTGATGACATGCTATTAGTGGGTCGGAATGCCACTAGGATAGCAGAGTTGAAGTGCTAACTGGGCGTGGCCTTCTCTATAAAAGATTTAGGTGCAGCAAAGACTATTCTTGGGATGGAGATCAGCCGAAAGAGAGAGTCCAAGCTGCTACACTTGTCCCAAAAGAAGTACATTCACCGGGTACTTCAACGTTTTGGGATAGACGGATCGAAGAAAGTGAGTTGTCCCTTTGCGGCTCACTTTAAGTTCACTGGGGAGCAGTGTCTATCTACCGAGGACGAAAAAGAAGATATGGAGCGGGTTCCATATGCCTCAGCTGTGGGAAGCCTTATGTATGCTATGGTGTGTACGAGGCCAGACATCGCTCATGCAGTTGGCACAGTTAGCAGGTACCTTTCAAATCCTGGAAGGGTACATTGGAGTACGGTCAAGTAGATTCTACGATACCTTCAGGGCATTGATGATTGGAGACTTTCTTTTGGTGGTAACGAGCCGAAGTTGGTTGGGTATACCGACGCTGATATGGCTGGAGATGTAGACACGAGGCGATCGACTTCGGGCTATGTGATAATGTTTGCTGGAGGAGTGGTATCGTGGCAGTCACGGTTACAGAAGTGTGTTGCCTTGTCGCCGACAGAGGCAGAGTACATTGCAACGACGGAGGCTTGTGAGGAGTTGTTGTGGATGAAAAAGCTGTTGCAGAAAATAGGGCTGAAGCAGTATACTTTGCTTTGTGACAGTCAGAGTGCTATTCACCTTGTGAAGAATCAGACCTTTCATAGCCGGTCTAAGCACATCAAGACTCGGTATCATTAGATACGGGATATGGTTGAGAAGAAGGATGCGGAGCTTGAGAAGGTTCATACAGATGATAACGGAGCAGATATGTTCACCAAGATTCTATCAAGGGGAAGTTTGAGTACTGCAGGCGGATCGTCGGGACGACGAGTTCCTCCACCTAGTTGTGAAGGGAAAGATTTGTTGGAGTGGGTGGGGTTCCCAACCTATGTGAAGAATATCCCGGAGAGCGACGAGCTCCATCCGTGTGTCGGAGAAGCTCGGGGAGTGCATGGATCCTATTTTGGAACATATATGGTAAGAAAATATATGATTGGATTTTCATATTTACTTTGATCATATATTTATGATTGGACCCTTCATATAGTAGCTTTCCATATAATTGGACTTCCAATTATGGAAAGCCAATTATGATTGGATTTCTATTAAATATATGATTGATGTATATTGGAAGTTTCCATATATATTGGCCTTCCATGTATGGATTACCAAGGGCTTATAAAAGGGTGATGCATGCTAGTTGAAAACTCATCTAAAAAAATAAGAGTGCTTTACAATCTTTGAGAGAGAGAGAGAGGATTAAGGACTATTGTGAAGGAGAGATTGCTTCGAATAATTTTTCGGCATCTCTTGTTCTTCGGAGTCCGTAATCAAAAAATTTCTTCTTTCAAGTGAGTTGTGGTGATCCGTGTTGGATCGGGAGGAGCTTGTAGAGGGTGTATTCTCTTTATTCCACTAGTGGAGGTTCTTCAGGGTTGGACTCCGATCGTCCCGTGGTTTTTCCCGTAAGAATTTTCTACGTCAAAAATCTTTGTGTCTGCGATTGTGTTTAGCATTTTTGGTTTGTGTGCTTTTGCTCGGTTCTCTCGCAGGACTTTCTGGTTTGGGGGAATGGTTTCCGCGCTTCATTCCCAACATAAATTACTAATAAAACTGAAGGTTTTCCTAACCAAAAAATAAGATGTTTGAGACAAATAAATAAATAAATAACAATGTTTGGGGTACCACTTGTTCTATTGTTCAGTTACCTCCAAGAGAGAGAGAGAGAGAGAGAGAGAGAGAGAGAGAGAGAGAGAGGATATTGACAACAACATGAGGATAGCGGGGATTTCCAGCGACAGAAGGGTAGAGAAGATTGAGAGCGTCAGACTGTTAAAGCGACGGAAGGGGAGATGATTCAATTTTGACGGCGACTGTACCAATTTATTTTTTTAATTTATTCTGACTAACTGACTTGTCTTTGGTATTCTAATACATGACATTTACATATCCGATGACAAAAAAAGCTTTTTATGCCGACTAAATGAATTAGTTCATAATTGGACTTACATTATTAAATAATATATATAAAAAATTGGTGCCCTCTAAAATTTTGGGCCTGAGGCACCTGCCTCATGGGCCTCATATAAAGTCTGATTTTGGGTCCGCCTTTCGATCTATCCACTTGCCAACTGCAATCCCCTCCCCAACTCTTTTGCATCCACCTAGTTTTCATCCTCATTTGCAAGGTAGGGGAAAAAAAAATCGTCTTTTGACGTCCGTATATGCAAAATAAGCAAGAGAGAGTTTTTGGTATTAACTTGGAGACTTGGAAGTTCATAGAAGTAGGTTGTAAATTTTTTGAAGTCCATGGTACCAAGTTTGGAAAGTATGAGGTATCTAAGTGCAATTTGTTTTAGGGTTATTTAGTATTAATATCTCACTAAGAGTTTTTGGTATTAACTTGGAGACTTGGTAGTTCATAGAAGTAGGTTGTAAATTTTTGAAGTCCATGGTACCAAGTTTGGAAAGTATGAGGTATCTAAGTGCAATTTGTTTTAGGGTTATTTAGTATTAATATCTCACATAATAGTGAATATTATGGTTTGAACTTTGAATATCAAAATTGTTTAATATTAGGATTTGAGTCTCGAAATTACTGTTTATTGGCCTACGTTAACAGTGATTTTCAATATCTAAATCCTAATATTGGACAATTTCGAAATCAAATCATAATATCCATTATTACGTTAACAGTGATTTTCAATATCTAAATTCTAATTTTTTTTTTAACCTATTTGTATTGTTTATTTCCAAAAGTGACCTCAATTATAACAATAATATTTTGCAAGGGTCTAACATGCAAAACCTTGCTCTGCTCTGTGCTTCAAAACCCATAACCCAACCCAAACCACCCCTCCCAAACCCACACCATACCATGGCCATGGCCAGCATCTTCCTCCAGTCCCCTCCTCCTCTCCTCTCCCTCAAACCCAAACTCTTCCTTTCCTACTCCCTCCCCAAACCCACCACTAGAAGACCCCTCCTCTACCCCTCCTCCTCCTGCCCCACCCCCGTCCCTTCAATCTCTCTCAGACACAACATCAAACACCTTCCGCACTTCTCTCCCCCCAACTCCCTCCCCGAAGCCTTCCCCTCCCTCCCTCTCCCGTCCCTCACCCTCAGCCCCATCTCCGTCTGCAAGTGGTCCCTCCTCCTCTCCCTATCCCTCGCCCTCGCCAAATCCGCAGTCTCCCTCCTCCTCAACCCCTTCTTCTGGACCTACTTCTCCCTCGCCTGGCCCTTCTACCCGTACTTCCTCGCCGCCATCCTCGCAATCCACGGCGCCCGCTGCTTCGCCAAGCACTCCCGGAACGAAGCCAGCCTCTTCGAGCAGCTCTCCGTCGTGACCTCCACCATCGCGTGGCTCACCCTCGTCCCCGTCGCCCACTCCAACGGCTTCCTCCAGGGCTGGCCCCTCGCCCTCTTCTTCGTCTACCACTACTTCTTCTTCTTCGAGTCCTCCGTCCGCTCCCGCCTCTACGGCGACCTCCTCCCCCGCCCCCACGACCCCAGGTGGGACATATCCCTCCCCTCCCCCTCCCGCTTCGCCTTCTTCGCCCTCGTCCTCGCCGGCCACTTCCTCGCCGCCCACGAGGGCCCCGAGCTCCACCTCATCCCCGGCGGCTGGGCCAACCTGCCCATCTTCCTCCTCGTCTTGCTGACCATCTTCACCAGGTACCACTCGGTGCTCTACCTGCACAAGTACTCGGAGAAGGTGGCCGTCCCTACCGCCGTGGTCCAGTTCGGGCCCTACCGGTGGGTGCGGCACCCGGTCTACGCCTCCACCGTGATGCTCTTCGCCGTGCACTGCATCGCGCTGAGGGCGCCGCTGAGCCTGGCCTTTCTTGTTGCGGTGTGCTTGTGGTACTACGGGCGGAAGGCGGAGCTGGAGGAAGCGACGATGGTGGACGTGTTCGGGGACAGGTACAGGGAGTATGCGGACAAGGTCAGGTACAGATTGATCCCTCTGTTGTATTGATGTTTTGCGTGCCGTGTTGCGGTGTTCTTGTTGAGTTGCGGCGTGGTTGGTCAGTGTAACTTTTGGGATCTCGAGATCAATTTGTGCTACATTTCATCCGCTTGATGTGTTATGGAAGTTTGTTTAGTCCCAGTATCTGTCGGCTTCTGCTTGCATGGTTCTGAGTAATGAAAGTTTTCCTGCGACATTAACACATAACAATCATAAACATATGTAGCGAAAAACATAAGTTGATGAAATTTAATAAAATTGAAGTATAAAGGCCTACTGATACTAAACATAGAATCGAGAGTGGCAAACTGTTGGACATAACATAAGGTTTCTATGAATCAGAGGGTTAAGAGAAAGTGGTGGTAAAGAAGCAGGTTAGTTGTTGGGTACTGGTGATGGGCTCACTGCACGAGTTACACTTGTAGTTTCAGATGTTTGGTTTGCATTGAACGCAGCTCAGTTTGATGTTTCTTGATGATTATATGGACAAAAGTTGGAGTTCAATGGGCCTTAATGTTGGAAGGTTCAGGAAGAGATATATGAATAAAGTCAGATATTGATTGATTCATCTGTTGCATTTATTGGAGTGTTGGCTTGTGATGTTTGAAATCTTTGATGTGGCTTTTGACTAATTTGATGATTGGAGAAAGTGTACGGTGTCACCATACCTATTTCGATATTTATCTGTTTGATATGTTATCTTCATGATATGCAATTGGATGCAACAGAAGAGATCTAAAATCATGACCACAAGTATCTACATTTGCTATGCATTATAAACTCTTTTTCTGTATTCATGTTGTTAACTTGATGAAGATTCCAACTGAAGTCACAAAGTACATTATAATATGTTTATTACTTTTTTTTTTTCCTTTTTTTTTCATAAAGTTTTTTTTTCTCAATCAAAGACAGAGCTCGTAACTTCATATATTATCCTACACGATAATGATAAGCATATATGAACATTAGTTATAGGCATAAGGTAACATGGAGTTGAAATTGTTAGTTTCGTTATGTGATAGGCTTGGAGTATATTTTAAAGAGCAAAGGCATCTTTTGTCAGATTATACCTTCGTGAATTTTAGTTACTTGGTAATTGTTATTGTCTTACCACTTCTATCAGAATATGGAGGGAGGGTAGCAATTGGATGCAACAGAAGAAATCGAAAATCATGACCACAAGTATCAAGTATCAAGCTTTGCTATGCTTTATAAACTCTTTTTCTGTATTCATGTTGTTAACTTGAAGACGGATTCCGACTGAAGTCACAAAGTACATTTTAGTTTGTTAATTACATTTCTTCTTCTTTTTTTTGCATAAAGTTTTTTCTCAAATCAAAGACAGCTCGTAACTTCATATATTATCCTACACGATAATGATACACATATATGAACATTAGTTATAGGCATAAGGTAACCTGGAGTTGAAATTGTTAGTTTCGTTATGTGATAGGCTTGGAGTATATTTTAAAGAACAAAGGCATCCTTTATCAGATTATACCTTTGTGAACCGACTGACTTGGTAATTGTTATGGTCTTACAACTTCTATCAGAATATGGAGGGAGGGTAGAATCTTAACTTCAAGTATGAAGAGGAGAGAGAAGAAATGAGCCAACAGGCTTGTTATGTAGATTAAGATTTGCATTATCGGAATCGGACCCGTCCTATGAGTATCGAGATCGGTGGTGTCGATAATATCGACAGTTTCGGATCGGAGTATCTGAAAGCAAATAATTATTAGTAAATCATTAAAAATTTAGAAAAAAATATTTTATACAGTTAGGTATAATTTAAGTATTTTATGTTGTGTTTCTTTGAAATTGAATGAAGTAATAGTCACCATTGATGATTGGTTTACCTACGATAATTTTTTTTTTTTTCCGTTTACATGCTTTTACGACCTTACTATGCTTTTAGACCTTTGTTGTTTGGTCTTTTTCGTTCAATTTTCTCAGTTGAATTGACTGAAAAAAGACCCCCCCAACTTTGGTATCGGTTAGTATCGGTAGCGGTCGGTATCGGATCAGGACATGCCAAATTGTATCGGTATCGGCAGTATCGTATTGACATCGGCCGATAAGAGCCCTCGAGATGAGTTTGAGTGAAAGGTTCAATTTAGATAGAGCCCTCGAGATGAGTTTGAGTGAAACATTCAATTGAAGTTCTTAAAGAATTCTCTAAATAAGTTGCTTCAATATACTTTTTACTAATCATTGCATGAATATGTCTGTATGTCTCTGTTCCCTAAGCTAATTAAATACATAGCCTTCTCATGGAGTTTTATTTGAGATGCAAAGTAATACTATGAAACTAACAAAGAACCTTTGCTGATCCCAAATTTGATAAATTATAACTTTAACAACTGTTTGCACAATGAAAAATGGTGCCTAATTGCTTGTCAGCATTCTGTACAGAGACATCAGATCTTGCAGAATACACAATGAAAGGTTCTCTAGTTAACAGACTAATAGGTTTGATGTTTGCTTGCCAGAATGAGAAGCAGAATCTATATTGTGATGATAGTACGGAGTGACCAGCTTTGATAAATACGAAGTCTTGATAGACATGGAACCTTGGACTCTCAATCGAAGCTTGGGTGCTGAATATTCATTTTGGAATTCAATGTGATTTATGGGTTATGAAGAGAAATTAACATCTATTCACAAACATTATCATCCATCATTGTCATCATCATCATTGTCATCCAAGCCTTCTCCTATTAGAATGGAGTCGAGTATGGAGCATTTAAAGGTCCATAGGAATAAACGTATTGACAAATTTTTATGCGTAGCAGTCATACATACATCAACCCTATATACTGGTCTAACTATGAGCAAAGATACTTAACAATAGAACCTAAAGGGCTAGTTGGAGGGTAGGTAGATCTACCTTTTCCGTCATGTAATTTAAGCTCATGAAACAAGGAGCAACCTCCAAATTCCTTTATATTAGGGAAAGGTTTAGGCGAAGAGATAAGATCATACAATTTGTTTTAGGATGCCAGTACATCAGTTGATATCTGCCATGGGAAGAATATAAAGCCTATGTTTTCTTTCTTATATATATATATATATATATATATATATATATATATATATATATATATATATATATATAGCGTGTGTGTGTATGTGTGTGGGTGGGTGGGGGGGATCAAAATGTATAGAGTTATAAAACATAAAACAAAATCCTCATTCCTGAATGTAACATGCGCCGAAATTTGCAATAAAGGCCTTATTTTTTATTATTCTTTTGTCCTTTTCTCTTAAACATTAATGATTTTATAGTTCCGTTTTCCTTATTTTTGTGGTCAAAACATGTGTTGGATAATGTTAATATTAACCCTCATCCTTCACCAATACATTCTAGAGTTTTGGTGCAAGTGGTAAGGACCTAACATGGAAATAGAGCAATTCAATGTTCTCTGGCGTGCATTTTAAGATGATTTAAACAATCATACGGATACATGAATCTAGCTCTCTTGGCCCATAATGGCTTTGACCTGTGGGAGTGTGATGGATGTATTATTGTTAACCCTCAACACTCACCAACACTATAAAGTTTTTGTGCAAATGGGAAATAGTTAACAGCATGTTTGAAGCAGAGTCAAATGTCAAAACATTTTAAAATTCAGAAAAGGACATTTATGAAAACCGTCCCAAAAACATGTTATTTGTAAGTTCTTAGTGATTATGTACTATCCAGAAGATGGATATATAACAACTCTTTTGTTTGAATCTACTGTGGTTTAAAAAGAAGAAATATGCATGTAATAGGTCCCATAGTGGTAATGGCCTCACGTGAAGGTATTTCCACAAACATAAGAAGTGGTCATATATATATATATATATATATATATATATATATATATATATATATATATAACAACAAATGACCTCTAGCCTAGTGGTTAAGAGAGATGCATGCGGCCCAAGTGGTCAGGAGTTCGAATCCCAGTGGGAGCGATTCCAGAAACAATTTACCTGGTTCCAAAAAAAAAAAAATTATATATATATATAGAGAGAGAGAGAGAATAAGGGAGGTGAGGTGCCACCTCACCGTGAGGTGCCACCATGTCACCCCCCCATGCTATCATCATGCACTTTGGTGCATGATGATAGCATAGGGAGGTAGCCACCCTCCATAGGGTGGCACCTCACCTCCCTCATCCTATATATATATATATATATATATATATATATATATATATATATATATATATATATATATAAAACACGGTTTCTGATTTGGGTTTAGATGTGGTTCGGTATATTCATACGTGGTAATATATAAATACGGGCTAAGACTTAAAGTTATTCCATCATCATCTCTACTCGGCCTAGCTGAGTTGTATGTCAGTCCTCGATCTTTTTGTCTGATGCATCTTTTCTCGATCTGCTGCTTGGACCGTTTTCCATCACATGCTCTACTTGGGATGATCGTTGTCGTTGATACACGGTCCACTATACGGATAGATCGTTCATTTAGGTTCGACTCTCAATCAATTGCTACACTGCTACCGGGGTTTCTTGGTTCCCCCCCCCCCCCCCTCCACCACCATATATATTTAAGGGCATATCGCAAATTTTTGCTTTTCGCTTTAATATTTATGCACATATTGCCCCCAAGGGAATTTGAACCTCCGACATAGTTTCTCGAGTTACGTCTCCAAGACTTGTCTACTTGGGCCAATGCTTCTTGCGCGTGCGTGCGCGCACACACACACACAAAGCACCAAGGTTTACAGTATCGATATCGGACCCTACCTATGAATATCGGGATCGTCAATATCGACAGTTTCGGATCGGAGTATCGGATTTTTTGGTATTTGAAAGCAAATAATTCTTAAAATTTTAGAAGAAATATTTTATAAATTTAGACATAATTTTAAGTATTTCATGTGTTGTTTCTTAATAGCTTGAAATTGAATGAAATATTAGTCAACATTGTCGATTGGTTTACCTATAATACATAAAACTTTTTTTCTTTACATGCTTTTACAATCTTAATATGTTTTTACACTTTTGCGGATTCGTCTTTTTCGTTCAATTATCTTTACCAAATTGACTAGAAAAGAGACCCCAATGTCACTATCGGTTGGTATCGGATCAGAATATGCCAAACCGTATTGGTATCTGTATCAGATCGGCATCGATCGATAGTGCAAACTTTGACACACACATACACATATATAAATAATGCTTATTTAAGTAAATCCTTACCACACACGAGCATAATCTAAGTTAGATCTGATATAGGTTTAGTGAAGTTTATTATGATTCAGGTTCTCACGAGAATGAACTTTATTAAACTATATTCAAAAGATCAAACCTAAATACTTTGGATTATAGTTGGTTGGTTGCTCTCCGTTAATATAGTTATCCTTTTTTGAGAGAAGATATTTGCACCTATTCCTCAAGTTGAAGATAAATGGCACAATATTTGTAGTGGAATTATGTATGGACGAGGGATTAGTATAAGATATGTAGTAAACGATGGTGAATCGTGGCTTGTGGAAGTGATGCAGCGTGTTGTTTACTTGATCCCGAGGGCGGAATCTTGCAAGTAAAATTAGAAACATGAAGAAGGAAGAGAGCTCATCTCTATCATCGTTTATCTTATAGGTTGGGGCTCTTGTAGTCTTCATCTTCCTTCACTAGGATGATGGTTCTTCCTTCACTAGGAAGATGGTTCTTCCTTCACAAGGAAGTAGTAGTAGATGAGGTGACAAAAAAGACACAGAAAAGAGTTCATTATATAAAGAAAACCTCAAAAACGCTATTAGTTGCATAAGTTTGTTAAATCCGATTATAACTCACCGATTTTCCCACGAGTAATACGCTCATGTGATAGTGGACACGCAAATCCAAAAAATAACGAAATTCAATCAAAGTAAGAAGTCAATGGCTAGCTATACTGGTCAGTATCAAATACATGTACACACAGTACGAGAATACATAATACATTGTCAGTACATGAATACAAAAAAATACAGAATACAAGACATGGATATCAATACAACTACCGATGTCGGATGATTAGGCTTACAACGGGAGTGGGAGCGGGTGCAGCAGCCTCAACGATGAGAGGGGGACGTGACGATGGCTGGAATGTGTGTACAAAGTCTGGTTTTAGTGTTATGGTTACTTAAATTTAGAAGAAACAGTTTTTTTCTTTTCGTTTTCTATGATATATAATATATTATATATTTATTGGTATCCGATATTTCAATGTATCTCCGATATCCAACATCCGATATCTCAGAACACAAGCTGATATGAACCTGATATCCGATATCTTGAAAATTGGTCACATGGCTCAATTTCAGACCAATATAATCTCACATGATTAGCTTTACTTCTACCAAGTAGGAATAATTTATTATTTACTCAATCAAGAAATCTTAAACTTTTAACAATAATGTTTATAGATATATAGAAATTACCAAACATTTCATTCTTGTATAACATAACTGTAGTTCTTATGATGCTTCAGTGATATTAACTTTTTCTTCAGCTGATATACCCTGGAGAATGAAGTCTCGGGTTGATGTAGAGCATGCAGATTAGCTCGACTAGGATGATGCTCTAACCATGTAACATTTGATTACAAGGTTGACAAGCAAAATCAGATATTTTTGAAAGAAAACAGTGGAGTGAATTTTTGTACTTTCTTATGTCTATTGCAACTAAATCTGCTAAAAGGTTGGTAGATCCGTAGAATAGTTGCCTTTTTTTCCCCTGCCCAAAACATCTTGCTTTGAATGAGCATGATAACCAGTACTTTGCTACTCAATAGTTATTCAATTGAGGATCCTGTTGCTTCTGCTTAGCTGCTAAATTATAAAGCACTGCTATTTAACAAACACATTATTAGCAGCCAGTGAATAAAGTTATAAGGTGATAGGGGCAAGCAGATAGAATCTTTAAAACTGTACGTAACTTGCAGCAAGGTTGAATTGTAATTTAAGCTTTTTGAGTCTTAGAGGCTAGTACTAATATCCAGATAGAATGTTTTTTACTTCGTGGCCATGGGTTGAATTTTAGAATATGTGGAAGAAGAAAGAATGTACGAAGTCAAGCATTTGGAACACATGCTTTCTTCTCTTGCAATCACATCCGTAGAAGAAGGGCTCAAGTCTAGAGTAAAACAGGTGGAGAGGTGCAAAATCTCATGAGAAAGACTGAGTAGTAGATAGAAATAATCCAGTGTTCAGAAACTTGTGTCTGTAGATGTTATGTTGGGCCTTATCTGAATCTCTGATATGGTCGTCATACCTGGGGTTTTATGTTCCCCCAAAGATGGCCCTATTCCTTTTATGTCCAGTTGTGTCATTCGTCTTTCCTATATACGTTATGCATACTTTAAGCAGCTTGGTGCAAGGGGTTTACTTTACCAGTTACAATCCTTCTATGTTCCCAAGCTATATTGAAACTTCCATATAGATACTTATCATCATCAACATCATCCAAGCCTTCTTCCATATAGATACTATGGATTCTTTAGTGCAGCTTTGACAAAGAAGCCTACTTGAGGAGTTACCATCTTTCCATGTCCCACTTTTCTACATTTATTTTCTTTTATCTGTACTAGGAGATGGAATGTGCATTGCACGCAGAATAAAGTTGAAATGTTGAAGTTTTTTTTTATAGAAATAATTTTGTTTCATGACAACTATAATAATATTTATGTAGCAGATAACTCCATGTCTTATCTTTTCTATCTAATACGTTATTAATTTTTTCCCCTAAGTTTCTCAATGTCTACAACTAAGCTCACAACAATAAATCACATTGTTTTCCCAGAAATATTCGTATCAGAGAAAGATACATTTTTGTATGCTTGGGAGCTGGAAGCTGAAGGGAAAGTGATGGGAGATAAATTAGGCACATGCCACATATCAAAGTTAATGACACCATTTCTGCAAGAACCAAATAGAGGACTCATTGCTATATAATGTGACAGTTAAGATAAACTTGTTGGGATAAATGCACAATAGATGATGACTAGGAAGAGAAAGGAAATGTCAAGTTTTGGCAAGTTTGATGTAAAGAAAATGTAAATTGTATGTAAAAAGATTCTATGCTCTTACATGAGCTGCAACCAAGGGTAAAATTGTTATCTGCTTTGAGTGTAAATTTCTTGGGGGAACAGTTTGGTTAATTGGTGTCATTGAGGTGGGTCGTTGGAGTTGAGGCATGGGGAATAGTTGAAAAATGTCATCTTATAGTGGAACCAGAGGATTCATGTAACATTTCTTGTAAAGCCTACACAATTCAAAAATTGTTAAGAACATGTCATAAATGGTGCGAGGCAATTTTGTAAGATATGAGTTCTTATCAAGTATATACATAAAAAAGTTATGGCTGACAGATGCAAAATAATAAATTAACGTCTAGAGAACTGGATCAAGAACCCTTAGATTGGGTTGTAGGGTTGGTTGAGAATGGGCTCTACTAAGGTTCGTGTTGAGAAGTTAACAATTTACTCTAGAAAGGATTCTATAGGTTGGAGGTTGTTGAAA
Organism: Iris pallida; assembly: GCA_029216955.1. NCBI lineage: Eukaryota > Viridiplantae > Streptophyta > Magnoliopsida > Asparagales > Iridaceae > Iris > Iris pallida. The sequence continues at coordinate 2,079,610 of JANAVB010005600.1, forward strand.
TAGTGTTGATCTCAAAAATAATTTGAAATCTAGTGCTAGTATGAGTATTGGATTGTCATTCCTTCACTTTTTGGTTTTGGTGTAGTGTGTCATAGAGATGAATGCAAATCCCCATAGAAGTTGTTTCATCTTACGGTTTCGTTTAGACTCTTTATATAGTTTAGGGAAACTTGGAGAGTGCTCATGGATTGCATGAGCTTAAACTACAATCTAAAATGTAGGTATGACCTACCTGCTAACTGGCTTCCTAGGTTTTATGACATGACCCTCTCATGCACATAGCTACCTTGGCTACAATATAAAGGGTTGGCATCAAGTCGACAAGCGATCATTAAATTTTGTCAAATTTTCTATGGACCTTTCTTATGCTCCAAAGCGGACCCTATTTTGCTGGAAGAATACTTGGATGATGAGGATGATGGTGAGTGGTCGTCTAAGTGAAAAAAATGCACATAGGAGAAGGCAAGGAGTAACTGTGCGGGTCTCGACAAACTTATATTGAGATAGGGTTAGGGAAGAAAGAGAAATAGGACTAACATGAAATTTGTAGAGTGAGAGTAGAATAATTGAGATATTATGAGGTGAGTTCCAGTGACTTGCAGACTGCTTTTCTCTACAAGACTTGGATGATAAGAAATTGGGTTTCGCCTTGTCATGAAACAAGAATGAATATTGCCTCACCTTACTCCTCAATAGTTACATGTAGCTGATGAATACTGCTTGAAAATAACTAATAATTAGAGCAATGTTTACTGTATTGATGTTGGAATTAGTCAGTTACGGACCCTAATATTGTTACTGTTGACGGTTCTGGCAATTCCAGAGGCTTCATATTGAAGTTTTGCTGTTCTTGGTTTCTGAAATCCCAAAGATAACAAAAAATATTTGGAATACTAGAAAATATTTGATACCTTTATGCACAATCTTATGTATTGGTTGTTGTTTCTTGTTAGTTTGAATGTAGTAATATTGAACATTGTTGAATTGTTCACCCACAATAGATATTTTTGTTTATTTTACTTGCTTTTAAACAAAATATTCCCACGATATATATTATGAATGGAATATTACTAAGATATATTAGCGTTCTGAATTTACAATATATTACTTTGACAAATGTTGAGTGTCGATTGACATTATCGACCTTGTTGTTAGGATCTTATGATCCAGATCGTGAATCGTATGATTCGACCCAGATTGCATGATCCCGCCTAGCAGATCCAAACCCAACTTAGGACCATATTAGAACATTTTTTAATTTTTTTTTTTTACAATTATAAGTTATATACTTTCCTATGCTACTCTTTATGTTCTAGTAGACGGAATATTTCTATTGTGCTCTTTCTCTTCCTCCAAAACTAGAGTTTTAGGAAAAAAAAACTCACTTCTTCCCCGATTGTCCGAATTCGTTTACGTGATTTTTAAATTATGTTATCTTTTCTACTGCTTTACTCTTTAGTTTTGGAAGGATCTGAACATCTATAAAGCAAATATTGTGGCTCTAGATATTGGAAAGGGTGTTCATCATGAAGCACCACCTACCGTGAACGGAGAAAAATGTGGCAATATGCAAGATGCAACCAAGCTCCCGACAACGTCATTAAGTTGTTCAATCGTATTCTTACTTCTAATGACAATGAGAAGAAGCAAAGAATGAAGGAGCACTATCACATCGGGAGGCCATTTTTGGAGTGATGTTTTGGATTTTTAACATTTTGGGGTCCTACTAACTATAGTTTTTGAGCCGGGAGACTTGTTATATGCATGATATATGCTAAAACATACTTATTTTGTGGATCTACTTATTAGTTATGCATGATATCTTATGTTTGAAACGTCCATATTTTTTTCATTTTATTTTAACTTTTTATAGATTGAATAAAAAATCTTATTATCCATGATATATATATATATATATATATATATATATATATATATATATATATATTATATAATTCTTTGCTAAATTGATGTGGAAAAAACGACCAATACATGCTGGTATGGACCGAAAGTGCGAACCTCAGGTAGAGAAGAAGGTGATACCCGAATTCTTGCCTTGCATCGGTTAGTATTGGGGAACGCTTGTCTAGGCACCTTTAGAGAAGGAGCCTACTCGAGGTTTTAAGGCTTAAGAAAAGGGATAGTATGTTTATTACTGGGCTATGACTTTTTATTACTAGGCATGGCAGTAACGAGTCATGTTCTAGCTTATATTTGGATTTCACTTATAAAAGAAATATCTCAATAATATATAGCTCAGGAAATGCTATGCTTATTCTCGAGTTCTTTAGGATCTCGGTCCTGGATTGAACATGAATTAGATCTCTACTTAGGCATTCCTTTTGCTTACATGCGTGGTGTGCTGCAATATAGGTCTTTCTGAATAATGTTTTCCAACTTCTTCCCGTAGAAACCTATTTATGCCTCTATTGGTCCTACTACTTCAGTATGTCTGTTCTTTAAAATTGTTGGGAGAACAAATATCTACATATTTACTTTTCATTGAATTTGATGAACTTCAGTACTCTGGTGTTTGGGTGGGTGGGGGTGGGGGGGGGGGGGGGGGGGGGGGGGGGGGTGTTGATGCTCCTTCCGAGTCCAGACATCTGTAAGATACCTCTTTAAAGTTGAGGTTCTTTCTTAGGCTGATCAAGTGGATCATCTCATGCTTTCTGTCATTATTTTTTACTGTATGGTGCAAATTGGGTAGCCATATTCGCGAACTTATTAGGTACATTGTCGTTGCATACAATAAATGGGCGTCCAAGTGACACGAGGCTCCCACTTACACATGGTCAATGGAGGGTGAAGATGTATGCAACCTTTCCCCAATATATATGGAGAGACGGTTTCTGTGACTCGAACTTGTATCCTCCAGACGCAAGCAATAAGCCTTATTACGACAGGCTTATTGTCGTTACATACAATAATTGGGGGGAGTTGTTGGTGTTGAGGAGACTAAAACAAGTACTTGTTTGAAAAGCGGAAATAGTGATGGAAATTTTGAATCGACTTTGGTGGTAGTAATTGAATTGTGATCTCCTTTGATTTGATAATCAATATTAGCCATTTGGATTTGAATGATGACGCCGAAACAATAGAAGTCAGTTGAAACTTATGGCTGTTCATTAGCTTTTAGCTTTATTATTTTGGTTATCTTCAGTAGCATGCTGGTATGCGACTAATATAATATGGCTTAAATTATTTTTAGTAAGTTTAAGCTTTTGCATTGTGAATGCTAGTACCTTGTTTGTAAGAAGCATCTTAGATCGGTGTTCAATTTGAAGCCAAAAATCTTCTTAAAACATTTTAATCCAGAAGTTATAGGTGAATGACTGCTAGAACTTGGAGAAGGCCTAAACAAATTTGGGTTGAGTAACTTGAGGCTTGCTAATGTTACATAGCTAGGACATGGCCCTTACTGAATGGAAGAAAAGGATTCAAATAGCTGACTCAAAAATTTTGTGGTAAAGGCTTTTTGTTGTAGTTATAGGCGAAGGGCATTCTTATTTATATCAAACAGAGAACTTGTACAACTTGAAATATTGGTAGGTTATATATAGAAGGTTACATGTTCTTCTGAATAGATATTGAGCAATAAGTGAATAGTGGCTTCACAGGATCCTGTTAGGAAGATGTTTCGTCATATGTTTGGAATATTAGGGCACTAACTGGTGCATCCTAGAGGAAGATGTACCATGAGTAACAAAGACAAACATTAATGGTAACACATGCATAATCTTCAAAATAATCTCCTAACTTGACCGATAAAAACTATCATCTAACAAACAATTGTCCTAATTAATTACCTTGTGTCCCACATGGATCTTGCAAATTCATCCTTTCTTCGTCCAAACCATACTGAATTAGAAATTTGGAAACAATTATGTCAAGCCACTATTCATCCTCTCAACCTCCAACTGTCTTATATAGGCTAGTTGACAGATTATGTGAAGGGTCATATCATGCTGGTCAACAAGCGGCAGTTTATTTGATCTAGAGAACAGAGACCCGTGGAATAGCAATTGGTCTTCGTGGATGCTATCGATCTCAATGTTATTTAAATTTACTGACTCAACAAGGAGTCGTACTGAAAGTCAAATGTATGTAGATTTAAACATCCATTTCATAAATTTTAATGCTTTGTGACTGCATGATATCTCAAATATTAAGCTGTCTCAACATTAGCTATTTCATTGTTTATATAGAAGGGCTGTATAATTAATCACACCTCTCCCACTTGCCAGCCAACTCGGATGGATAAGTTCATTATTGTCTATATAGCAGGGCTGTATAATCACCACCACTCTCCCACTTGCCAACTTGGATGGATAAGTTCATTGTTTTCAAATGTGGCAGCTCTTGTAGATAAAATAGCTGAATACCTAAGTTTTGAGGTTCTGAGTAATGAACTATCAGTTATATGTTCAACATGTGATGCCTGTGTGAACTGCCTTCTGCTTAGCTTCTTAGACCATATATTAATTTTACATGGGCATTATTACTTAGTCTAATTTCTAATAGCATTAGTTGGGGATTTGAATTGGGGTTAGGCTTAGGAAGAGGTGTCCTATGCAAGTCAGGTATTGGAGGAAACTGCATTAAATTTGGGGCTAGTTAACAAGCACCGTTGATGTTACGCGAATTGTTCCATTTGAGCCATTATTCGACATAGATCCTTCTATTGTCTTCATAAGAAGTCTTTTATTCATGATAGCTTCAAGTTTTATCTTATTACTTTCTGCCTGAAACTTGGAGAAGTTTCTGTTTGTTCCTTCTTCTTAGTTTCATATACTACCAGTGATGACTACATCCCAGTGTTTTAAAAACTCAGTGAGGTGCTCACCTAGGCATGCCCGAGGCTCGAGGCTTACCCTTCCACCACGTTTTCTATGTTGTGAGGATCATTCACTTAGGCGCATCTGAGGTGAAGTCTCGTTTGCCCCACATCTACTTTTGAGGTACACGTCTTGTGCGTCTCATGCATGCTTTTGAGGCACACCTGAAGTGCAAATGGTTTATTAACCAAATGTCTTTTTTTCCTTTTTTTTTCCTTCCCTTTTTCTTTTATGTGATATATGTTTTAGTGCTTATATAATGATTCAACTAATCTATTTATTATCATTAGTATATTTTCAGCATAGTTTGCACTATGTTGCAATGTTGACCAATATTGATATAGCTGATATAGATACGGTTTGGCATGTCCCAATCCGATATCAACAGCTACTGATATCGACTGATAGTGATGTTGGGGTCTCTTTTCTAGTCAAATAGGCAGAAAAAATTGAACGAAAAAGACCAATCAATTAGGGTGTAAAAGCATATTAAGATTGTTAAAACATGTAACTAATTTATTTATTTTTTATTGTAGGTAAACTAATATGCAAGGGTGATTATTATTTAATTTAAAAAAGACCAATCAACTAGAGTGTAAAAGCATATTAAAGTTATAGAACCATATCAATGAAGACAACTTATTTATCGCACGAAAATCAATATGTAAGGTGCTTATTATTTCATTCAATTACAAATTAAAACTACTAAGAAACAACACATAAAATACTTATAGTGTGCCTAAATGTATAAAATATTTTTCTATATTTTTAATAATTTATTAATTTTTTTTTGCTTTTTGATACCAAAATATTCGATACTCAGATCCAAAATTGATGATAATGTCTATACCGCCGATCCTGATACTCATAGGAAGGGTCCGATATCGATTTCGATATCGATACTACAAACCTTGATTTTCAACCATTACTTTTGATGTTACAAGTCAATCAAGAACCTTGTTGAGAATATAGTTACCAACTAGATATTTAGGATAGAAACACTATTGGATGTACCGAGTCAATCAAGTCATCTTTCTATTGTAATTAATAAGTTTTATATTAGATGATAAAAGTCGTTTGGTAATGTAGATGATGGAGACAATAATATGTATGACTATGATTTTTATGTTTTTGCCGGTTTCTATTATTATGAACTTATGATAGTTTCTTTTGAGTTTTGATGATGGTTAACCATTAGTTGTCTTTATAATATTATGTACTCCAATTTTACTATTTTAATAGGGTTATGGATTGTTTAGATGTAATATGAGTTTGTATTTATTTGAAAATATATTATCATTGAAGAAAAATCTAAAAATGTGTGCTTCCGTTTATTAAATCTCACACTTATTGTGTGTCTCACCTCTAGGTTCCCGAGGACCCTGACGCCTCGAGTGTGTCTCGTGCATTTTAAAACACGAGTATATCCAGAGTCGAGTCAATTTTGTAGTCAGAAAATAGCACGAGTTTCGACGTACGAGTCTTCTATGTAGTGGCCCTTATATGTTTGTAAATTTGAAATGAGCCTCATCATCGTATGATCCTTTGGAGTGAAGTTGGAGCGTGACTAACATTAAGAGAGCTATGTAACTTGGTAGAAGAATTGACCATGTTTTTTTATTGTCAAATTGTTGTGAGTCATGCACACACAAAAGTAACACAAACAACAAACTTAGCGACGACAAATAAATAAGCAAGACACAAATATCCGAATAAATAACAAAGAACCCAATAATATTTAACGTGGTTCAGTCAAGCTCGACCTACTCCATAAGACAAGAGAAAAAATAACTTTGTTGAATCAACAAGATAACATTACAAGGATTATACACAATAATGACCCCCATACGTCCGAGTGAATACTATCGAGGACTCCTTCGATCTTGTATATTTTTTGCTTAAAGTCAAATTTATGTTGCTTGCCTATTGTGCAGTACTTGTAAAAATCTAACTCGCACTCCTTCCGACCCTTTAGCAACTCCCTCTTTTGTAGCTCACAAAGACCCTTAAACTCATAGCCTAGATGCATATGCCATGCACAACCCTGCTGTATCATGTACCTATTTCTCTATAACGACGATCGTACCCCTAGTGAGTGTGCTTCTATCCAATTAATATAAGTTTGACAACAATCTATGCCCCTTCATGGTGACCAGGTTGCCTTTTACTATCTTCAACAAATCGACTTGGTTAACAAACTTGCATATTATGACGACTAATGCAATAGAGAAATATGGTTCTTATTTAGCTCGAAATGCGTCTCACATTCACCACACATTAAATATACGAAGCTTGATGTTCCCTATATCAATGGTCTTACCCGACGCATTGTTCTCACTGAACTCCTTATAAATGCTAAACTACTCCATGTTCGGATATATATGGTTTGAATACCCAGAGTCGAGCATTCAAGCTTTGGAAACATTGTCCGTCCCGCTATGTATCGTAAGCGCATCATACAATAACTTTTCGGCTTCCTGTGTAACATTGGCTTGACCCTGACTGCTTGAACTGGCGTCTTTATCCTTTTTCTCCAACCACTGCTTGTACTTTGGACAATACTTCTTCATGTGTCCCGACTGTTTATAGAAAAAGTATGCATCGGTATTCTGCCCGGATTTCGATCTCCTTATTCGCTCTTCCATCTTTATTCTTCAAACTTTTCCTTTCGTTGGCAATCAACCCCGATGACTCCTCAATTGGATTCGATCTCTTCATAATCTTATAATTAAGAAGAGTTGTACTCACCTCTATCTCGAGAATCTCTTATAAAAGATTGTTGTCACTAAATGGCCATACGACTCGGGAAGCAAAGATAAGAACAATATTGCTTGGTCCTCCTCCAACTTTACTTCAAGAAACAAGTATCATTGACTATCATGTTGAAGTTGTTCAGATGGTTAATGTTTAAGAATTTTGATCTCTTCCGAGTGGTTTCTTAAGGTACAACTTATTAGACAATGACTTTGTTATATACAAGCCTTTTATCTTCAACCATAAACCGGTCGTAGAAGTCTCTGACAAAATATTGTACATCACCTCATTCGCCAAAAAAAATCTCTATTATGTTTTGTGCCCTCTAATTCATGTTATTATATGAATCTCCTGTCATATCGAAACACTTTCTTTTCTTACCAACGACGACCTTAAACACCTTTCATGAGAATAGCCTTAACCCTTCCTTGCCACAATGGGAAGTTTTCTTTATCGTTGATTTTTTTCCACCTCGAACTTTGTGATATTGGTCTTGTTACTTGTCATTCTGAAATTCTGAAATAGAGAATCTTTCTCATGCCTTACCGAGCCAACGATTTCAAGAATTCCGATCTAGGAAGATAGAGAGCAGGCCAATATCGTCACCTATCGTTGACCTAGATCTACGAATTTGAATCTCTTATGGTTCACTTATCTTTGATACCAATTATTCAAGGGTCGTGCACATTTGGAAGCGTCACAAACAACAATAATCTTAGCGACAACGAGTAAATAAGCAAGGCATAAATAACCAAATAAGTAACAACCAAGAACACAAAATTTAACCTGGTTCAGTCAAGCTCGACCTACCCCATGAGACAAGGGGAGAAATAATTTTATTGAATCTACAAAAGAACCTTACAAGAATTACACACAATACCATAATATTGTAATTCACATATAATACCGTAATGCGAAACCCTTTCCTTACAAGATCTCCATCTGAACTCTCTCCTTCCTCTTGGTGACTGTTATTAATGGCCTCTCGAGAACTCTTTAGATATTCTCCTTATGACCTCAAGCAAAAAGCCAAGCCAACCCTAGGGCTGATGGAGAGCCTTAAATAGGGTCCCAAATTTCTCCAAAGCCAGGAGCAATCTTAACCATCAAAATAGATCACCTTAGATCTGATTTACACACACAAAAGACCAGCTCCGACCCAAGCGGTACACCGACACTTTAGATTTGAATCACACAAGCAAAAGACCAGTCACGACCCGAACGATATACTGACAATATACAACCATTATGCTGATAGTATATTCTGGTGGGTTGGGGGGTGGTTTAAACCCCCAAGAACGTAGTGGAACAAATGGTGCACATACCGGTATAATATCAATATACTGTCTACATACTGCTAGTATTCCGCTATATACTTTTTGGTTGTAGACAATCTCGTATGAATGCATTGACTCATCCTCGACTTCTTCAATTCATCGACTCCTCCCGGACTTCTCCGATTCCTCGGACGGTGGATGTCGCACTATGTAGTTGAACACGAGCCATATACAACACAAATACAAATGTGGACCTGACAAAGACAATGTTAGTCGTTTCATATCCAAAGCCAAGGCAGCTATAGTAAGATAAACCTTGCCATATAACCTCAGAGGTCAGATTCCTTGGCTTTTGTACATCCCCTACACACACACACACACTAACACTATAGTCTGAGAGTTTATTTAAGAACGGGCAACCAATCATGAATTTTCCAAGTTAATAAACTATAGTCTAGAGGAAGAGGTGAGATGGTTAGATCTGCAGGTGATTATATTAATCTATTTGGGACAATAAGCGAAAGAGCCAAAATGAAATCATCTTATTGAAAGAACTTCAAATAAGCATGTGTTGTTCAAATGTTCATCTTCTTAATAACAATCCAATGTTCCTCAAAGAGGAAATAACACCCTTATTAACAATGTACACACAAAGACTATCAAAATACATTGTACACTAATTTGCTTTGTTCCTCTGGCGTAGTAGTAGTGACGGATTAAATGTTTTTGGCCTCCAAGTTTGCACAACAACCATATCTGTACTGAAAGCTGTAAGGAACTATATATAGCGGCACTAACACTTTTACTTTTACCTACAAACTTGTGGTAATGTCTGATAGTATAGCTGCATCGAGGTAAGAATAGTTGGGGGACCAGGAAAGCGAGGACGAGTTGGAAGGAGAGGATGCCTGAGAGTAGGAAGACGATTGCTCGTTTGGAGACGCACAGACGATTGAGCTGCAAGGCTTCCTCACCAGCCAGGGCACGACATCTTCCAGCAGCCCTTGTGGGCTGTGCTCATCCGAGAGCAAAATCAACCCCTGCTGCAGGTCCTCATCCACTGTGACCGAACCTTTGGTCACGAAATCGTTCAGAAACCCTTCTTGCGTTCTACCTTCTCCTCCAGTCTTTTCAGTCTGCTCCTGCTGTTGCTGCTTCTGCTCGTCTGGAATTGCGGTAACTCTGCTCTGTTTCTGGGGCTCTGCCACCTGTGGTGCCGCCACTGGATTGGTTTGTGTCCTGGGCTTCTTCGAGATATGGAGGTCGGTGGTGGAGCCGGGGGAATCCTTTGGCTTCGGTAGGAGCAAGTGGGAGTAGGTATAGTGGAGGTGGAGGCCTTCATATGTGACAATGAGCATATGTGGGTCTTCTGTTGATTTCTCAACTTGTTTCTTCGCGTTGCACCTTGGGTTGGTGCACCTGTAGTAACTCCTGTTCACCGAGATAAAGAGGGAAAATAAAACATTAGAGCTTGCTCTTGTCAATTACTACTATTGCATGCAAGTTCAGTTGTACCATTGAAGCACAAAAAGTGTAAGTTATTTCACATTCGATAGTTTGTCACTCTGAAGAAACAATTCGTTGGTAACAAAATGCACTGTTAAGTGTGTGTTCGCGGACTTACAGTAAGCAATTATATGATTTACATTACGTATGGGCCTGCATTTTTTCCTACTGTTGTGCTGTCAACAATTCTGCGAGATGGATACATTTTATGCATTCTTTCTCTTTCAATCTTCATTGTCAATTGGCTACTTAAATGCTGCTCTTAAATGACAAATTGCATGGTTTTGAAGAAACGATGACATTTAGGTGCTGATAGCAGTTTTGGATCCGACAGTGATTTAAAGACTGGTTCCAAATTTGGACTCTGGCGGGGTTGGGCTCTATTTATTATGGTTTCTTGCTGAAAAGGATTGTGGTCTTGAAGTAGCAGGGGGTGGTGGGGGTTGCCTAGTGTGGAAAATGATGGCTTAATTCGAGCTGCATCTACCTGCCGATTTTTTACTCATTTATGGGAATTGAGTGCAGCTCTTAGTGTTCTCCTCCTCGTGTCAGTGAGAATTTCTGTGAACTTAACCTTCTTTTGCTCTCTGTCAAATTTATATTATATATATTTGGCAGTATGATCAAAGTGGTGGGACATTTATGCAATTATTACTTAGGACCTACTTTTCTTGTGCTGGTTTGAGGAATGCATGTGCACAGAAGAACACTTGTGCTCGTTGAAGAATTACTTGCAGATTTGTTGCTTATAATATTTTTCGAATTTTCTTGGTAAAGTGAACGAAATTTGAGAGTAAATAGAAATTTTTTGAGTTAAATTAAAGCACGTAGGAGTCTTCTCTGGATTCTAACAGAGAAATCCATATATTTTGTACATCAATTAAGGAAAATAACCTGGGGTTAGGGCTATTCTTGATTGATTTTTGTCCATATTTTCTCCATTTGTAGCCATCATCTGCAAGTATACTCCCACAGCTCTTGATCCTGAGGGTGTACTTATTCTCCGCCTTGCCAATTCCCTTCTCTGGCAGCAAAATTCTGCAACCACAACAAGAAATTAACCTCAAATATTAAGTGAGGAACGAAAATGATATTTTGCCCATGGCCATAACTATATAGGATAGGAACGGAAATGATATTTTTGTCCACGGTTTGTGACTGTGGACATAACCGTCGGCCCATGTGACGGCCAACTATTGCCTCGGCCAACTATTGCCTCTGCTATCACTGGATTCCGTTCGGGCCAGGAGGCCAATGGAAGGCCGTCATGTGGCCTGCGGTCTGCGTAGCAAAGTCTGGATAGGAAAGCTAAACCCGATCGAGTGCAGGATTGAAGCAAAGTTGGCTCGAACTTACGAAGGCCGATAACTGCTGTGATTGTCGTCAGCTGTCCCGCCACCGCAACGATAGCCTATCGACAGTGCGCTCTCGATGTCGCTGATTGTAGGGCCGGAGTAAACAGTAGAGATGAGCTTGTTCATCACGGATACGCACGTCGGAGGACCATTATCGGCTAATTCGACCTGCATGGCCTTGTTCTCGACGAACAGTACCGGTGCCGTGCTGTCGGTGAAGTTGTTTGTGAAGTACTCCTCCTCCTCCTCTCCGAACCCATTGAGCCAGTTGGTCTCTGCTTCATCAATTTCCTCCATGGACGGACTATAGGAGGTAGAAGGAGATAAGAAATGAAGAACTACTATAGTAGTAGTTTGCATCAGCGTCCCCCACGAGGCTATATAAGGAATGAAGCCATATCCATCTTGAAAAGACCAAAAAGCCCCTATGCTAATTAAAGAATTGTACTCGATTTGCCCACATTTTTGATCTAATGGGTGGGTTAGTTTGGATGGGATTAGATACCTCATGATATTTGGGTTGAAACAACACGACGACCCCCACCATTGTCAATCTCAACATACATACATATATATAATGTACATAATATGCAAATGGTCAACCACTAAAGTAGAGAAGATTAGACACATGCAACCTTTCAACTAATGCAAATGAATACGTACGATCTCCCTCTTGTGGAGTAGTAGTATGCCTGCCTTTCCTAAGACCACTATATAATTTCACTACAAAAATACTACAAATTAGCGACCGATAATAGCGTGGAAGTGGAATAATTAAGGGAATGCACACCACCCATCCCTTTCCGACCAAGCAAGCAACTACCACACTAGAATTAGGAGAATTGTATTTGTTGGGGGACTCAAAAATAATTAAGACCTCATACCTAACAAATATTATTCCTAGGCTATGTTGTTTCATAATATATTAGGGCTCGTTAATTACCTGACTAGATTTTCGAGTCTAGAATTGGTTTTGGAGATGAAAAAGGCAACCTCTCTAGTTCGATTTCGGTACATAAATGCACTGGTGGATCTAGCTATGGACTGGAGTGGGCTCCAACCCACCCTAAAAAAAATTTCTTTTTCATTTTTTTTTCCCATTGAGTAATTAATCCCCACCTGCCCTCCCCCCCCCCCCCCCCCCCCCCCCCCCCCCCCCCCCCCCCCCCCCCCCCCCCCCCCCCCTCTCTTCCACTATAGTCTATCCCAGCTTGAATTTCTAGTTCCGCCCTTGCATGCATATATTATTCTTTGGGTTGGGATGGGTATAAATGTTTTAGATTCTGCCACCCTCTTAGTTTAGATAACACACTAATTCATAAATTATGTTTAGGTTCCATGAGTCTCGTTAATTACCTGACTATATTTTCGAGTCTAAAACTGGTTTTGGAGATGAAAAAGACAACCTCTCTGGTTCGGTTTGGGTACATACATGCAATGGCGGATCTAGCTATGAACTAGAGTGGGCTCCAGCCCACCCTAAAATTTTTCTTCTTTTTCATATTTTTTTTTCCATTGAGTTAGTCGACACATGGCCCACTCTATTCCACTATAGTCCATCCCATCTTGAATTTCTAGCTCCGCACTTGCATGTATGTATTATTCTTTGGGTTGGGACGGGTCTAAATGTTTTAGATTCTGCCACCCCTCTTATGTCACGTCCCGCTCCCGTAGGAGCGATCGTCCTCGCTAAGGCGTGATGCCGCAGGAGCCTAGGTTGCGCCCGTGCAAGGCCAAGTCCAGAAACGGCCGATTTGAGCTAAGCCACAGAGTCGCACAGAGTGTCCCCATTTGCAGCGAAAAGTAAACGAACACAAAATTGAAGTGAATTCAAACTCTTTATTGATTTTCAAGAAGTTTACAAGCGGTGCTATGCCGATATTACAATTCGCTCAAGCTCTCTCTCTGAAACATAAAAGGCGTGTCGAGTGGCTTACAACATGGAATGATTCCTGGAGATGTTCCGATACATTATGTCCTGTATAGGGTGCTTCAGCTTCTAGCAACGTCCCAAGGCCCCGGAGTTGGCTCCGCGCCCTAACACGTTCGATGGAAGTTCCGCATCCTGCAAGCAGACTGTGGGATTATCAGTACATTGTTATGCACTGGTGGGGAGGCTAGCTCGCCCACAATGCTATCATTACCAAACACGTTCTATTTACTTTTGTGCACCGTCTATCATTCATTGTCTTTCTAATCTTGTCTTAAGATCATTTACATGGCATATTTCATATCCTATCTCGTGTTGCCGAATACAAGTGTCGCATGGAAATACATGCACGACTTACCCATACTTACCGTCCGGCCTTCCCTGTTCAACGTAAACCAAGTTAGTCAACAATTCATATGAAATAACTTAACGTAGTTCATGTAAGCATTCAATGTCAAGTGTGTGTCCTTGCCTCGGGTTCTAGCACATCGTGGGCACGTTTTCTAACTCGTTTGCTCGAAGTACTCTTGATCATTTTGTGTGTTATATTCAAGCCTATTCAGAAAGTGCTTTGTACAGTTAACTTAGACTACTTTGATTTCAATGCAAGGACTGGCACGTGGATTGCCACCAGTAAAGCCTACTTAAATCTATATACACCGGTCGTTGGCATCACAAGCCATTTTGGACACATCCCACCGTAGTATTTCTCAACTAGCGTAGGGTGAGGACTGGCACACACCCCGTTAGTCTCTTGAAATACCTCAGCACTTACGTCCCCCGGGTGGCCGAGTCCGCACCCAGGCAGCCCGTAAGCCTCGACTTGATCCCGCCTAGGCCGGCCACAATCCTCCCTTTGATCATGCCGCAGAATCCGTATCACCACGGGTCCGTCCACGACCATTTCGTATTTTATTATCATAGGCTAACCCTTAGCCACAATGCGTTATCGACCAGGTTGGCGTCCGTGCAGCGCGGGTAGCGAGCCCCGTTGCACGTGTCCGTCACACCTGTCGCTAACCATTCCTTTCCTTCTTATCTTTTATTCATTTCTTCTTTTCTTTCTTTCACTTGTCCATTCGTTCATTGATTCATTTTCGTATTCATCCTTTCGTTGATTCATTCATTCACTCGTTTGTTCGTTCATTCTTTCATTTATACATTATGCAACTTTCCGTGTGGGAGTCGCCTTGGCAACCCATCGGTCCCATAGTCTTTCAATGTTGCTAAACTCTACTTGGAACGACTATGTTGATAGTCTTCCCGTTTCATTGTTGTAAACCATTCATTGTTTCATTGTTGAACGCATAAGGTACATAAACGTAAGCTTGTGCCTTAGCACGAGCGTGGAGCGCGGTGCGAGAGTTCTCACAATTTCCATATTCTTTTCTATATTCTATACAAGCATACAAGATGGGATTAATCCCTTAGCTAGGTGCGTTGGGTCATTTATTAGCATGCACGGTGTTATCGCCTAGCGATTCTCGTGATAGTGTCCGTATTGTTATGTGTCTAGGCTAAGCAAAGACGGGTTCATCGGAGCCACCCACCTTAGCGATGTTCGCATCGGCCGAGCGACACTCCGAGTGCGCCTTTGAAAGTCTAAGTCTGGATTCATCTTGACGGGCCAATGTAAGTCTTGCATCGATTCTTCATCTGGTCGATGCCAACACTTCGGGTCGACGGCTCGCTTGAGTCGTTGCACTTGCCGTTTGAATCGGCGTTCCGCTAGGCGGAGCGGGTCACTAACATCTTATAACACACTAATTCATAAATTCTGTTTAGGTTCCATGAGTGCCCAAGGTTTTATGATTCTTCTAGAAGTAATGAACAACAGAAGGTACTTGGACATTTATTCGATATCTTAAGAGTTATGTTAAAATATTTGTAATTAGATCTGGCTGAAATATTGAATCTAGATCGCAAACTAATAAGAAATTTGTAAAAAAAAAAATCCCAACTAAGGGATATGAAAAAAGAGGATTGAGAAAGATATTTATATGATAAACTTCTCGCAAATAAATAGGGAAGTGGTTATTAAGTTATGCGGCAATTATCATCACTCGCTGGATTTTTTTATTTTTTTTATTTATTACAATTCACGTACAACACCTCCTTATAGTCGAAGGACTCGAACCTGTCGATTCCGTCTGGTGTTCGTACTGTTTTCACAAGAACTACAAATGTCCTCGTCGGGGTTGAACTGATAATGTACAAAATAATAAATTTATTATAAATCCAACTTCTATTTATTTATTTGATCGGGCCGTTAGTTGAAGTCCTAATCCATATATACCAGGGCAGATTGGTAACTTGATGTACAACTAGTAGCATCATCATGTGAACCCTATCTTCATAATGTCACCACCTGTAGTAACAGTGATACATTTATACATGTATGCATGGCATGGGAGTGAGTGAAATTCTTTTTTTTTTTTTTTTTTACGTGGGTTGACTTTTGTTGCATGGGTGTCGTTAGTTTTGTGACTGTACACTGGACTATATATACCGAATAAGAACAAATGCTATTAAGAGAGGGAGAGGGGGCGAGAAGCGGACAAGGGGTTGACCAGCAGAGAGCGCGTCCGTCCGTTGGGAGAGAAGAGAAAGGTCAGCGGCCGAGATGGAGACGGGCTGGCCGGATGAGAAAATGTCAACGGCTGACATTAATTACGTGGGGTTTGCATGGCTTTGTCCGCACGTGTCACGTGGTCGCTGGACGTAACAGCGATGATTTTGTCCCTCTAGTTTGGGACGCCAATGGGCACCATTCCAATTGGCTAACAAAAATAATAATATAGTGTTCACAATAATCTCCCACTGCCAATATGATATAGTTCGAAATAATAGAAATGGCGTGCGTGTCGATTTCACGAGAGGAGCCGCCTTCCTAGCTGAAGATTTTTATAAACTTTCTTCAACGATTCTTATAACTATGCAAATTATTGCCGAGATCTCTATGATTTTTCAAAGCTTTCTGGTCTACCATGCATATGCATTATGCCAAGGTCCTCAAGGTGTGCAATGGGCCGGTACGAGGCCCACGAGACAGTTGCCTCGGGCCAAAATTTTAGGAGAAAAAGAATATATAAGCCAACTGCATATGGCCCGGTTCTTTCGTAATTTTTCTTTCTATAACTGTACACAGCCCAACACCAATGCAGATGGCCCGTCTAGTTATTGTATTTATGTATTTTTTTTTTTTAGGGTTATTTAGTAATAGGGTCTCGTATAATAGTGTATGTTAGGATTTGGATTTCAAAAGTAACCGGCATGAACAATGATTTGGAAATCCAAATCCTAATGTTGGTCATCATCGAAACAAAATTTCTAATTTTAACTATTATACAAGACTCTATTACTAAATAACTATTTTTTTAAGTAAGCCCATTTATAGAGGAATGCTTAGCTACTTACCTAAACCTCCGGCTGCATTCACCGATTCGAATCAGCCATCACTTTCTTCCATTGTTCCACAGATGAGATTTTAAATATTAAAAATAAATAATAATCTATAGTAATAATATAAATGATTCCCTCTAATCTTGCTAGGAACGGCCATGTATGTGTGTGAAATTGATTCCCTAATATCTTATTCTTGCTAGGAGAAGCTCAGGACATAGTCTTCTTACTAATTATTGTTATATGTTTTTAATCGATGCCCTTAATTGGAACAATGTAACAAATTATCCCTCAGCCCTGGTATGTTTCAGAGAAACCTAAATTAGAATTTCGAATCTCTAGCGCATATTTTATGCATATTCGGAAGAAAATATATATATATATACACACTACTATGTGCAGATATAAACCTACAAAGTTGTATGTATTAAAATAATACAAATATTTAATTCTCAAAGTTTACTTTATATTATCCTGAATTTTTTGTACAATATAAGAGACTTTACTTTTATATATTGTAATTTATTAAAACGTAGTCCGTTTATCTGCATTAATTTTTCAGTCTGAAATATATCATCATAATAATCCAACTCTTTGAGATCAAACATATATTATGAAGTATGTATATGTAACAAAAATTTCTAGTGACACAAAAGGCTAATTTAGTGTTATTCATATTTATTAGAAAATCATCACCTCGCTCGCAATGGACCTCCAATAAGAAAACAGTTTGGTGATTTATTTTTTTTCAATTATAGAGCACTACTACACTAGAGAAGCAAACATACCTCGTATAAGAGAACAATTGTCTGGAGAAAAAAAAAAAGCAAAAGAAAGAAGCATTAATTCAAAGTTAATTATGAAGTCTTATTAATAAATATTTTACTATCAACCAAGGGGTAGGATAGAAGTCAAAGCTGGACTTCCCCAAACACTGTTAGTTTTTTTATTTATTTGTTCGGAATATCATTTTTATCTTTTGGTTTGGAACATCTTCAGTTTTATTAGTATTTCACTATGACATATATTCTTTTCGATATAAAATTTTATTTTTTGTTTTATTTTTTGAAAGGTAAAAAATAATATTGTATCATTATTGAAGAAAAATAATAATATAATATTAACAGTAAGCTTTTAGGGCAACACTTAGAGTTTTGCATGCTCTGCTTTTTTGAACCTCAACTTTAGTGAAGATATTTCTTTCGAATTTGTGTCACTAGTGGAAGGTGTATCTCTCATTTCACTTAATAAACCAGAAAGCCTTTCAATCTCAAGCTTGTGCAATTTATCTCTTTTCTAGCATTCATGTATTTATCTAGTACTTTCTTATGATCATCAAGAAGATCACTAAAGCATCAGATAATTCATCAAACATAAAATCTTCATACAAGGAATTAGTAGTTACCTGATCAGTGAATACCATCAAGCAAACATTTGCAGCATTACGAAGATTTTTTCTTCTTCTTCGGATTTGCTGGCTTCACTCTCATGCCATATGCTTGTGTTGCATATTTGTGTGAGGATGATCTTTTGCTTAGGCGTTCATAACGATTTCATTTCTTAGCTGTTGGACAATCCTTCTTTATATGGCATGTCTTCTTGCAGCCATGGCATACAAGTTCTTCATCGTTGTTGTCTTGATAGTCTTTCTTCTTTTAGTTTGATCTCTCAAATCTCAAGAATTTTCTGAAGTTCCTAGAAATTAATGCTTGTTCCTCACCTCACAATCATCGTCATCAGTTTCATCGCTGGAGACCTTCTTATGGTGTGCTCTAAAAGCTATGGTCTCCTCCTTTGGTGTTGATTCTTCAAAGTCTTGGATCCAGCTCATGTGCCATCGATTTTCCTATGAGTGTCCCAAGATTCATTTTGGTGAGGTCATTTCCTTCAACAATTGTAGTAGCCTTGGAGTTCCAGTTCTTTGTAAGTTCCCTGAGCACCTTGCGAATCTTTTCATGATTATTATATTCTTTACCAAGAGAAAAGAGAGGGTTAACAGTATTAAGAAATATTGTAAATATTTGAGTAATACTCTCATTTGGCTTCATCTTGAATGCCTCATATTCTTGCGTAAGCCTGCTGATCTTGGACTCATTTACTTGAGAAGTTCCTTCGTGACTTATCTCAAGAAGTTTCCATACCTCGTGTGAAGTGGCATAAGTAGACACCATGTTGAACTCAGTCATGTCTACAGCACATAATAAAGCATTAATAGCTCTAGCATCAAGACTAGCTTGTTTTTTGTCTAAATTAGTATACTTGTCATTAGGCTTTTCTATAAGGTTACCAATGAACAATAATTCTAGCTGGCCTTTTGTAGCCATCTATAACTATTGATCATAGGTCAAAATCTAGTAACTTGAGATAGAAACTTATTTGTGTTTGCCAATAAGTATAGTTGGTTCCATCAAATAGAGGAGGTCTATTTGTGGATTGGCCTTCTCCAGTGAAGATAGATTTCACAATTGCCATATGTGTAGCTCTTAGGATGTTAAGTCTCTAGGAGAAAATCTAGCTTTGATATCAATTGAAGATAACTAGGCAACTCTAGACCGGGGTGAATAGAGTGCAGCAAAATAATCCCCTAATAAAAAACTTTGAAGGCAGTATACCAACTAAATATAAAGCAGTAAAGCACAAATAAATAAAATGAAAATAGACTTCAGAAGAGCAAACGCAAACATCGTGATGTATATTGGTATCCCTCGTGGAGGACTAATCCAGTCTCGAAAGCTCTTGCTCAATGTTCATCCACTATCCGTGAAAACATAAGTTTTGATCTGAAGGCTTGCAACTCCGTACAGACACCTTGTGCTTTGATCCGACGAGCACGACAACTTCAGACTTGAATGAAATAAGAACTTATTTCCAATCTTTTACAACTCGAATCAACTTCTATATCGAAACCATACTGGCACTTAGAAGGCTTGGGAGCTGTAATCTTAGGAATTGAGAAGGATTAAAGCACATATAGTACTTAATAGAATAGATGAAGGTGAGAATGTGTGAGTGAGAATGGTATAGATTTTCTAGCTATTTATAGGCTTTTGTTGACATAGTTCGCACTACCAAAATATGGCAAATTTGCGACGAATTTAGCGACTCCATAAAAGGACGTCGCTAATTTTTGGGAATTTAGCGACGTGGAAATGTGACGTCGCTATTCGTCCCTGGTGGCGACTACTAGCGACGAATAGCGACATTAATTTATTAAATGGGAATCTGTGTCGCAATATCGTCGCTACACGTCGCTAATTATTTAAATATAACGACGCGTAGCGACGACTGTTATAGTACGTCGCCGTATATTAATAATCAGCGAGGTTTAGCGACGTCGCATGCAGACGTCGCTAAATGTTTCATATAGGGCAAGAGGGTTTTCTTTTCTATCATTTTCCGAAATTTTTTCTTTCCCCCAATTTTCCCGCTCTCCCTCCTTCGACGCTCGCACCCTCCTCCAGCCTCCTCCTCCTCCTCGCACCTTCCTCCGGCCTTCTCCTCAGGTAGCCCCCCTCTCTCTCTCTCTCTCTCTCTCTCTCTCTCCCTCTCTCTCTCTCTCTAGGGTACTGGTGGTGTTTGGACTGATTGGGAACTTGTGGTCATGTGGGGACTATTTTGGGATACATGGATTGCTTGTATTTGGACTGATTTTTGCAATATGAAATCAATCTACAATTGTATCAGTTATTGTTTGAGGGAAAAGGAAGTGCATCAGTCAATAGACTGATGAGTGCATCAACAAGTAGACTAATAAATGTATCAGTCCTTGTTGATATGTGTATCATCCCTACATGTAATCTAGAGTATCTGTTATTTAAGCCTATGTATATATATATATATATTGTTCACTGTTAACTAGTGTAATGAGTGATGATTGCATACCTTGTATCAGTCGAGAGAGTATTAGTATCAAGATTCAGGTTCAGTCCTCCATTACATTAGTATCAGTCATGATTCATTCCTATATACTACTTTTGTATCAGTCTTTACTGATAACATGTATCAGTCATCACTGATATATGGTAGCAGTCATCACTAAACATGGTATCATTCATGATACCCTGGTTCAGTCCTTGTTTGGATTTTATAGTATCAGTCCCATGATTCATTGTGTATCAGTAATTAGTATGTAGAGAGGGGAATACTTCTTCATGTATTTGTGACTGAACAATGTGAAGGATTACTCCATTTTAGTATCAGTACCACATGTGGACTTTGTATCGGTCCTTGTTATTGTATCCAGCCATTGCTTGCATTAATATTCAGTCTCTGTGGACTAATGTTCAGTCCTATCTCTTGCGTATCCACCAATTGACTTTCTTTTGTATCATTAGTATAGGATGTATGGCATCTAATTGCATACTTGTTTCAGTCCTTGTCTCCTAATATATCAGTAATTAGGATGTCAATATAGTTCAGTCCTTGGTTCAACTTGTATCGGTCTCTTTTTGCATATATATCAATTAGGGGTTTTGATACTCACTTTTGTACCAGCTATTAGAACATGGCAGTTGGCTAAGGATTACATCAGTCCTGCATTATATCGGTCCCAGTCCTCTAATATCTTATTTTAGTCGAGAGGGCACTTTAGTTCAGTCCCTTTCTATAGACTATAGTTGTATGTTGTTACCAGTCCTTAGTTTCAACATTTGTATCAGTAAATGAGAAGGGTGAAGTTACCTCAGTCTCCTAGTTCAGTTTCAGTCAAATGAGCTGCATGTATCTTTGTTATCCCCTTGAATTGCTACATAACCCCTCCTATTTTGTACCTCATTGTTAGTTCCTGGAAATTTCAGACAATATCTCCCACAGTAATAAGCCAATTAGCCCCTAACATAATATGGCAACCATTGATAGGTAAATGTAGTAGATCAACAACAATTTTTCTCCTTAACGGTCAATAACTACATCCTTGTACAATCCTCTACTCTATAACTTCTCCCTATTAGCTACCATGACTTCAAATGATTTGTTTTCAGCTGGTTTGAGCCCCAATCTATCACTGAATTGTGTCAATAAAATTGTGGGTTGATCCAGTCAACAAGTACCATAACTAGCTTGTGTTGCACAATTCCTTTCAACTTCATGGTGGAAGGATTTGTAGTTCTTGAAATGGCCTGTAAGGATATGGCAAAGGTGTTGTGTTGGCACACGTCAATTGGTTCATCAGGAATTTCACTTGAACCAGAATCCTCCTAATCTGCAATTAACATGTATAGCCTTTTTTTCTTGCATTTTTGTCCTCTAAACCACTTGTCATCACACATAAAACTTTGGGGAATGATAGAAAAGAAACAAGTATCGCCTTTCTTAAGCCTCTAATATACTGACTGAACAAGCATCCTTCAGAGATACCTTGTATCCTCTTGGGTAGTTTTTTATTTATTAAATAACAAGTATGTATTTACTACTTAATATACATACATGTCTCAATGACCATCAATCTCTCGATAGACACTGGATTGGTACCAGCCAGACACTGTCCCTGCAGCCATTCGACTGGCGAGGCAGAAATCTATGTACGACATTTGCTATAAGGAATTTGTATTAATCTACGGTACGACATCATGATCAGAACATAGTTCCTGCAGCCATTCGACTGGCGAGGCAGAAACTATGTAGCCGTAGATAAAGTTGACTGTCCTCCGACCCCATCCCTCGGCAATGATGATACGACAACCTATCACTACATCTTTTAGTAGTAGATGATGTCTTAGTATTACATTTTTGGGTTCATCTAGATTCTGTTACATCCTTCAGATACTAGATTCGATAAGAACATATACTACACCATATGTACAGAACATATATGATTCACACTAATGTATGCTAGAATGAATTTTGGGTTGTGTTTTGAGCCATCCGTTCTCACACTTGTCAAAAAATTGAATATAACCTTTTTATCTGCTTTCGAAAAAATCGAATATAACCTTTTTACCTGCTTATGAAAATATGTTCTGAGCCATCCGTTCTCACACTTGTTTCTTTTCTGGAATTACAAAATATATATGAATTATACATTGAGTGTCAATCTTTGCAGAATTATCTTAAAATTGATATGAATTACTATCTGTGGAACTGTTTGTGGATGTACAATCGTCATCCTGATGACATGTGCGGTGTGCGGGATGAATTTATACAGGGTGTACAACAGTTCCTGCAGTTTGCCAAGGCGTTCTCTCAGTACATGGACCGTACAAAAATTAAGTGTCCATGTGTGAGATATCGCAACTTAAAATATCAATCGAAAGTGGATGTGACATATCATTTATATTCGAGGGGTTTCATGCCAAATTATTATCAGTAGACCGCATACGGAAAACTTGTGCCTTAAGCATCCGAGCCGGAGTCTTATGTGGAGCCTTATGTAGATGTCCACGAGCATGGTGATTACGACCAAGGGTGGATGAACATGTTTTTAGATGCTACGGGGCCTAGTTTCGATCCGAACAATCAATATGCAGCTGAGGAGGCACCGAATGCCGTTGCTGCAAAGTTCATGGAGTTGCTGGAGAATGCAAGGACTCCTTTATATCCTGGTTGTGATGACCATTCACCGTTGGAGGTGATTACAAGACTGCTGAGCATAAAATCAGATTTCAACATGTCTCAAGAATGCTACAACCGAATCCTGGAGTTAATTAAAGATATATTGCCGGAGGGTGCCAAGTTACCTAAATACTTCTACCGATCTAAGAGAATGGTGAGATCGCTCTGGATGGGATATGAAAAAATTGATGCATGTCGCAACAGATACATGTTGTACTATAAGGACGATAAGGATGAAGACGCCTGCAGATTTTGTGGTGCCGATCGCTTCAAGACAACTAGTACAACAAGGACTTCTGGTGCACGCAAGCCAACAGATTCGATGCACTATTTGCCTTTGACGTCGTGGTTGCAGAGGTTGTTTATGGTAAAGAAGACAGCTGATAACATGAGTTGACACAAGCGGGAACAAATAGATGGAGTACTGGGATCATCCATCCGACGGGGAAGCATGGAAGCACTTTGATCGAATGTATCCCGATTTTGCTTCGGAGCCACGTAATGTTAGATTGGGGCTTTCCTCCGACGGTTTTACCCCATTTGGACTTTCGAGATCACAATATTCTTGTTGGCCTGTAATTTTTACTCCGTACAACTTGTCGTCTTGGATGTGTATGAAGACTCCTTATATGTTCCTAATTGTTATTATTCCAGGTCCGAAGAACCCGAAGAGAAACATCAATGTGTACTTACAGCCCTTGGTAGATGAGCTGAATCAGTTGTGGAAAGTAGGTACAACCACATATGATGTTTCCAGATAGCAGAACTTTCAGATGAGGGCCACACTAATGTGGACCATCAATAATTTCTCGGCCTATGGAATGTTATCGGGTTGGAGCACCCATGGTCGTCTCGTATGTCCGTATTGCATGGATCGTACTAAGGATTTTCGTTTGAAACACGGAGGAAAATCGTGCTTCTTCGATTGTCATCGACAGTTCCTGCCAAAGGATCATCCGTACTGGAGGAATAGAATGCTTTTTGTGCTGGCATGGTAGAGAAGTCCAGTCCACCGCCACGGTGGTCCGGAGACACGATATGGGAGGAAGTTAAAGAATTGTCAAGTACTATTGAAGAGCCTATAGTACGGTACAAGTGTGATGGATTTGGCTGCGCTCACAACTGGATAAAGAGGAGTATATTCTGGGACCTGCCATATTGGAGTGACCATCTTCTTAGATAACCTGGATGTCATGCATATCGAAAAAAATGTATTTGCTAATATAATAAATATTGTGGTGGACGTAAAGGGGAAGACGAAAGACAATTCCAAGGCCAGGTTGGACTTAGAAAAAATATGCAGACGTCCAGAGTTGTATTTGATAAAGAAAGGCAGTGGGAAGTATAAGCAGCCCATGGCCATTTTTTCACTGGACAAGAAGGACAAAGGTAAACTTTGTAGGTGGATCCAGGGCCTAAAATTTCTAGACGGGTATGTATCGAATTTGAGAAGATGTGTTGACCCGAAGGAGAACAAACTATAGGGTATGAAGAGCCACGACTGTCACGTTTTTATGGAGAGGTTAATCCCGATTGCATTTCGGAAATTCTTACCCCAGGTCATTTGGGATCCACTGACAGAGCTTAGCATATTCTTCAGAGATCTTTGTTCTACTAAGTTGCTCGTCGATCGGCTTGAAAAGCAGGAGAATGACATTGCAGTAACATTGTGTAAGCTTGAGAGGGTGTTCCCTCCTGGATTCTTCGACTCTATGGAGCATTTGTCAATTCATCTTTCCTATGAGGCACGTGTTGGTGGGCCCGTCGGCTATTGGTGGATGTACCCATTCGAGCGCCATCTAAATCACCTGAAGAGGAAGGTGAAAAATAAGGCACGGGTCGAGGGTTCTATTTGTGAAGCCTATGTCCTTGTGGAGATTACAAACTTTTGTTCAATGTATTTCAAGCCTCATATTGCTACAAATAGAACAAGAGCTCCGAGGAACGACGATGGAGATATAAAATATAATGATGCATTATTGAAAGTCTTCAATGCTCTTGGAAAGCCTTCCGAAAAACTTAAAAAGAGATATTTGAATGATAAGGAACTAAGGGCTGTCCATTTATATATATTACTCAACTGCGAAGAGGATGAAGTGGAAAAGCTAGAGTGGTAAGTGAAAATCTTCAACGTTCAAGTCATCTATTTGTTGATTACGTTATTATAATTTAACGAGTGTATCCCGATATTTATTGGTTTTCAGCAAATTTAATGATGAAGTGAGGTCAAGTAGATCATACATTGCAATGAAGAAGTAGAAAAAGAAATGAGACTTCATTTTTCGTCTTGGTTGAATGCATATGTAAGAAGCTAGTTAGAATCTTCCTCCATTTGTATTTGCACAAGAAATAACTTAATTTTGTATCTTCTCGTGTTTAGGTCGATCGTCCGGACGTCAGCCTTGAGAATGAATCCAATAGAACTCTTGCCAAGGGACCAATTTATGCCATCAAAATATGGCCAAGTTATTGCGTGAATGGGTTTAAGTTCAAGTCAACAAATGCTTCCATCAGAGATAGCTTCCTGGATCTTGATTCCACAAAAAACAGTTGCTTGTGTATCAAATCTAAAAACTACAAAGATGTCACTCCAGGCAATGATTTCTATGGCATCTTATGGGAGATTATAGAATTGACGTACAATTATGGCACAGAGCCTGCCAAGATCGTGTTGTTCAAAGTTGATTGGTTCAATCTGATACAAGATCAATGATGGAAAATTGACAAGCATGGCCTTGTGGATATTAACTACCGTCGTCGATACCAAGGATACGAACCATTTATCCTAGCAAGTCAAGCTCAACTCGTATATTTTATAATATATCCTAGACGGGGAACAACGAGGTACGACTGGTGGGCAGTATGCAAGACTAAAGCCAGAAATACCTACGACGTCGACGAAGTGGCTTATCTGGAGGACGAGCTGTCTCTTGTACCAAATACAGTTGATGTCGACTCAGCAGAAGTTTTCCATTTTATATCTACTTGTGTAGAAGAGGTACAAGTACCCAAAGGGAAAGACGAAGGAGATGCTAGTGAAGATGAGGAGGAAGAGAAAAAGGATGAGGATGAGGAGGAGGCAAACGAAGAGGATGATTGAGAAACTGTGATTTCAATGTATTCATATTTCTGTAATCTTAAATTATGAACTGTGATCATTTCTATTAGTATTCAGATTTTTGTAAACTTAAATTATGAACTACAATGTATGCAGATATTTCTAAATTGTCATTGTATTTATTTATATTTTTAATCATATGTTATTATCAGCATGGCAGGACGACGCGGAGATATGTCAGGACGAGCCGTGTCCTTAGGTGGGTAGAGAGCTCCGTTACCAGAGGATGGCTCCGGGCCATCGTCTGACCCGAGCACTCCATTGTACCATACGGTCGCAGGTCCGGGTAGCAGTACACCTGGGACGAGCAGTTCCAGGCTTGCTGATACTCCTTCCCCTAGCCTTCCTACCGCTGACGGCAGCATGGAGGGTGGAGAGCAGGTGGAGGAGGTAGACCCTGTAACCTCCGTTAATTGATTTCTTAAAATCTTCCTTTTTATTTACTTTGTATTTTTTATAAAAGAAACTCCGAATTTTCTGAATCTTGAAAAACGTGCAAATTCTAATTTTGAGAAAAATAATTTTGACCGTAATTGCTATCTGTCCTTGTTGGTCTTTGGTTTTGTAAAAACTATTTATACGAATTTATCTTATTGGGATTTTCCTGTCATTTTCCTTGAATCAATAAGTTATAAATATTTAATTTTGTAAAAAAAATAATCTATTTAATAAATTCATATTTTTCTAATATCTTTAAAATTGATTTTTTCTTATGTTGCTATTGAAATTCTAAATTAAAATTTGCTAGTAATTTTATTGGCACTAATTAACTAATTAATTTAATAACTAGCAATATGTTAGCAGTTAGTAACTAAGTTAGCATTAGTATGTTAGTGTTTTCCACTAGTTCTCCTAATTTCTATTACATATACATTTTCTTAGGGTTTTCCCTTCTAGCCTATAAATAGACCCCCTTCCCAATGTTTTTACACCCGATCCCAAAAACCTAGAAATTTCCTAACCCCACTTTCTAGCTACAGCCGCCCCGACTCCCCAAGCCTATCTCGACCGTCCCGTGGCTTCCGACCACCATCACCATACCACCTCTTTCCGCGCTCCTCCGGCCTCGCCGAGCCCGGTGCTCGAAAATCCTCACTGTTGCCAGGGTCGCTCCGCCCGACAATGCCCTCCAGATCTGCCGTCGCACCTCCGTGCCGGTGGTCCGCCGCCCAGCTCCGTCGGCCACGACATTCACCACTCCACAAACTTAACCCGGCCTCCTCCTGAAACCCAACCACCACCGCAGTTCATCACCCCGGCCACATCATTCACCACTACAACCTCCGCCACCATCACAAATAGAGAAAGAGAGAGAGGGAGAGAGAACATGTCCTTCCCGCCGTCCCCGGCCAGATCCGGCGAAGCCGACCCAGCGCCCTCCACCCGACCTCCGCTCCGACCTCGCCAGAGCCGACGTCCTTTCACCTGGGCGCCGCACCTCCAGCGCACTCCGCCTGGGCCCACCTCACTTCGCCACGATCCGAGCCGATCTCCCCAGCGTCGTCCCGACCCGAGCTCGTCCGGCCGTGCCGGCCTGTCTCGTTCTTCCCGACCGGCAGCAGCGCCTTCCCGGCGTTGTTCCTTACCGAGCCACCGCTCGTCGGCACCATCTGCGCGACCGCCCACTTGGTCTCCCAGTGCCTCCACGTCGGACGTACGAGCTCCTCCGCGTCCCGACGAACGGAGTTCCCCCGGCGTCTCCGTCGCGTCGATTTCTGTGAGCTTCACTTATTCCCTCTCTCTTTCTTTATATTTGGGGTTTTGGAATGAGAGATTGTTGAGCCCCTTTTGGCTGATCCCTATTAATTATTAAAATAGTAATTATTATTATTATTATTAATTCTGACTATTCCTTATTAACATATAATTATTATTAGTTTAGGGGTTGAGTGAGTGCTTACAACAGAAGCCCCCGGCTAATGTATGCATTAGAAATTACATCTTGAGTGAAGCTCAACAGCTCCACATCTCACCTCTAAATTTTGTATATTTTATTATCAATATCTAAATTTAGGATTTGGGGTTTTGAGTTTTTAATTATTATTATAATTATTTTTTTCAATTATTGTTATATGTTTTGCATATGTATATTTGCATGAATAAATATTTTGTACAAATTATTCAACAGTAAATGTATAGATATGTGCAAATGTTTGAATAATATTGGTTAATTTTGGGCTTGGGCTATAACACTGAATGATAATTATTGGTATTACCAATGTATACGTAGGGCCACTATATGTATATATATAATTAGTGTCATAACTATATTTTTGGGCTTAAAACCATTTATCTTAGATCTAAATTTCAGTATGAGTTTTATAATATAAAATTATTTCTATGGTTACTAATATGTTCTAAAAGACTAATAA
Organism: Iris pallida; assembly: GCA_029216955.1. NCBI lineage: Eukaryota > Viridiplantae > Streptophyta > Magnoliopsida > Asparagales > Iridaceae > Iris > Iris pallida. The sequence continues at coordinate 2,108,711 of JANAVB010005600.1, forward strand.
TATTTTAAATGGATATAACTATGTCTAAATAAGTATTTTCAATGTAGTCTTAAAGGGGATCAAGATTCTGGCCTCGTGATTAATCTCTCAAGTCAAGTCCCTTTTTAATCAAATTTCTTTATTCATTCTTAGAATCATGACAAATATAGTCATTTTCTTTCATGATCATGGACTTCTCTCCTACCCCGATATTCGTGCCAACTCTGAATCTGGAGTACTATATACCAACTGGCCATTTGGACTATTCTGGACTCAACGGAACTGCCTGTATCATTATTTGGGACCATCTTGTGGAGCATAGCATTGTACCTACCTTGTGTCGATACGTTCGTGTCGCGCACGTCGACTCTAACCAAATTGAGGCGAGTACATTCTCTGATAATTTCATATCTTGTTTAGGATTATATTTCCTGCTTTAGATTACTTTACTTGATGCTGACACGTTGGTAACACGGATTAGTACTATATGGATCTTCTCGTGCGATATTATCCCCTTAGCGGGTACATCGGGTATTTCATGTTCGTGTACTTTATCGTGAGCATCGTGTACTCCTTGTATTCGTGACATTCGTATAGAAATCGTGTGAAATCGTATACTCTCATGTTCTCACATGATCTTCGTGTATATTCCTCATCGTGTGCAATAACATAACTTGACTGGATCCTTGTGTATTAATTGGGAGCGGGGGAGTAGAAGTGGTTATATACTCAATCTTGTAGCTTACTCGTGTATAACCTCTGTAGATTACTCGTGTACAACATCGTGTCGTTTATATAATCATCTTGTACTCTAAATCACTAGTACTGATTAGTTCTCTTATATATTGTAGCTATTTACTTACAGTCTCTCTTTTACATCATGTTGTTCTCTCAGTTCATGTATCTTACTCTATAGCATGTTTATATTTCCTAACCTATTATGATTTGTTGAGATGTATTGTGCTCGCTCCTGTCCTGACTGGACCTGTTGATAAATTTTATAGATAGCTTGGAGGTTACCTGCTAGCCTAGATGGGACACAGTAGAGGTTGGAGTAGATGGCTAGAGTTTTTCTTATTTTAATTTCAGTTGTCTTGAGTTGTATTTAGTTATGCTTGTTTGAGTTGGTGTTGGTAATGTTGAGATTTATTTCTCTCTGTTGTACTTCTCTTGTGGATTCGTAGTTATCTTATCGTTCTAGTTTTGGTGATTGAGTTGTATCCTGCTGTGATTGTCCTCCGTACGGAGAGTATATCATATTATATTAGTTTTTTTAATTGTGACCTAGAACAGCGTTCTACCGCCGACACTGCGGCGTAGCCTGGATGTACCCACTTTTCGTGTCCTACACTGGGTGCGGGTCGTGACAGACCCTACTCCCGCCCGTGCGGATCCATAAGAGCGACCCTCCATGTGCACCTCAGGACGAGACGAGGATGGAGATTTGGACCGACTGTCCTACGAAGTAAGTTAAATGAATATATATATATATATATATATATATATATATATATATATATATATATATATATATATATATATATATTATGCATGGCTTTATATATAAATTCATGAATATAATTATCGTTGTATACAGATATCATCCCTCGTCGGTACAGAGAGCATTGGGCTCCTTTCTGAGGTCCAACTATGGGGGTCCGTGGATCAACTACTCGGATGCCTTAGAAGAGAGGAAGGCATTCTGGTTTGCCCATTTCAAGGTAATTAAAGATAGTTAATTTAGTATGATTAATATAATTTTAAGCATTTTTTAGAACTTATTATTTTAATTTATAATTCTGGTAGAGGACCTATTTTTATCCACCACACCGGGCCGAGCAGATTGAAAGACAGTTTTCTGCCGTCACCGCCAAGCTGATTCGTGATGTAATTGACGATCAGAAAGCTCGTCAGCGCTCCGGAAAACTGATTGCTGGTTGGATCACGCCTGACTAGTGGACCGCGATGAGGGCCGAAAAGTGGTGTGGTGGATTGATTCCTATGACGGAGCATTTCCAACGTTTGGTATGTAATTTATTGCAATATATAAGATTTTATTGATAGTAGGAGTATACAATTTTCTATTTTAATAAATAATAAAATATAACAAACACGCAGGTACAGAGGGGTGAGGATGCAAACATGGTGACCGTCTTCTTGGCCACCCATCGGAAGGACGAAAAACTCATCGACGACCGGGCTACTCAAAGCTATGTTAGTACTAATTTAGATTTTATTAATTTTAACATAACTTGAAGAATATACAGATAATCATATAGTTAATAATAATTAAATACTTTAGACGTTTATTATGCTAATTTAGGTAAGTACTAATTTATAGAGATGTACAATTTTCTAGGACGAGTTTATTTGGCTACGTGAGCGTGCGAGTGCTAGTGCACCTGCAGAAGGAGGGGTTGGTACATCGCAGTCCTCTCCGCCTCAGTCGGAGGACGAGCTCTGGAAGACCGTCGTTCTTCATAGAGGTATGTACTACGGTACGGTGTCCTACGGTACATTTGTTGCGACGCGGACATCCAGGGCTCCCTCTGCCAGTGCGTATTCACAGCTCTCACAAGCCGAGTCGGCCCGAGTCAAGGATACCATTACCCGCCAGATTGCTGAACTGCACGACGATATGCTGAGGAGGATTTTTGAGCAGCCAGGGTCTCAGGCGCAAGGGGACGCTGCGTCAGTCACCGCACGTTTTAACGAGCTCGAGCGCACCATGAGGGACGTATAGGGGACGCAGGAGTCCATTTACGGCACCGTTACTAGGATAGCGGCTTGCATGGAGCAATACAGCGCCAAACTGCTAGCACTAGAGGAGACACGGACGCACCCAACTCCAGCAGTTACACTACCTCCTTCTCCAGCGGTTACATTGCCTCCTTCTACAGCGGTTACATTGCCTCCTCCTTCATCGTCGTTGGTGGTTCTTACACAAGAGCAGTATGCTTACCTTCTTTCCAGGAGCGGTGATGCTCCTCCTGATCAGCCGTAGTCGACATATATATTATTGTGTGATGGCCCATTGTTGGGTCTTTTATGCGTTTCTACATACATTGTTATTGTGTTTCATATTGTTTGACACTGTTGTTGAAATTTTTTCATATATCTGTGTTGAGTGATGTGATTGTGTTTCATATGTGTTCGTGATTGTGTATCATATGTGTTTCATATTGTTTGATACTTTGTGTTCGTGATGCTCCTCCTGATCAGCCGGTGTTGAGTGTTCCACCGAAGGGGTCGGCGAACCCAGGAAAATGCTACTGTAGGTGCTGCTGTAGGTGTTGTTGCAAATACTGCTGTAGGTGCTGCTGCAAATGCTGAAAATGATATTTTTTTTAATTTTTTGCCAAATTTAGCGATGAATAGAAATGTCGCTAATTAAGTATCGGAACGTCGCTAAATATGTGTCACCACGTCGCTGATCGTCGCTAACCGTCGCTAACTAAGACGTCGCTAACTAAGACGTCGCTAAAATGTCACTATGTGTCGGTAATATAGCGACGTAGCAACGTCGCAAAACATCGCTAATTTTCTGACATGCCAGGTCAGCTTGGATGTAAGGAACGTTGCTAAAACGTCGCTAGGCGACGTCGAAAAATGCAGTCGCTGTACGTCGCTAGTAGTCGCTAAATTAGCGACGTGTCTGCGTCGCTAATTTTCATCGCAATAGCGACGTACTACGACATCCTGGTGTTTAGCGACTAGGTAAATCACGACTACGTCGAAACGTCACTAATTACGTCGCCAATTAGATTTAGCGATGTATCTGCCCGATTTAGCGACGTCCTCCGGCGTCGCTGATTGGACAGAATTTAGTAGTGTCGGTTCGAGTTCTATCACCAAACGTTCAAAAATAAGAAAGATAACACCTAGTCTCCAGAAAGAAGTAGTCAAATTAGGATTTCTGTTTATGGTGGTACAAAGTTCGATTTGAGTTATGTCTAAGACAAAACTCTAGCCAAGTTCTATATTTCCATTTCCAGAAAGTTGGTTTGACTAGATGGGTTTGATTTAGATTTGGTTTGAGTTGGTTTTTGTGTAGGCTGATTTGAGTGGTATCGAGTGCCAACTATTTGCCAAGTATGACTCGATTTATAATAGTACTATACTCAAATAAAATGTAAAAATACATAATAAGTTGAATGAAACCAGACACAACTTGTAGTGAACTTCTTGTAGATGGTAACAGATAATTCCATCTTGTTTGAGCTTCAGTATTATTGTAACATATATAGTCAGAGTTTTGTTAATTATCGAAATCATGTTGACCATGGCTAATTGGGCCAACAGCAAGCGCTTACTCGACTCCTTTGTGATCAGGGGATCTGCAGTGCTGGAGTTAGTGAAGTTCCTCAACTTATATTTTTTTATAATAATTCTTGTGATAACCGTAGCTATTTAATTTGTAGCAAGCCATACAGAATGTTTGGTCCTGGTCATTTAGAATTGTGCGTTAATTTATATGCTTACATACTATCATATGTGTCATTGAGTGGCCATGGGCTAAGTAAGGGGCTAAGTTCTACTCGAAGAAAGATCTACAACCCTGGTCCTTATTTGATTTAAGAGTTGTGGCTCCGATTTCGAGTAGTTCTTAAGCTCCCTTGTCGCTCATCGGCTTATTATGTCTTATAGCTATTTTGTTCAGTATTTATTCAGTCTTTCTATTTTTGAGATACATGCATTAGTACCGCACTGTTGTCGCTATTGCTTTTAGTTATTATCCTCACTATTATGTGGTTGTTATTTGTTGACTTAGACACATGAACGGTCGTAGAGTCGGTTCCTACCTTTTGGCCTTGTTTGGTGTATGGATAGGAAACCAGTCATATTGTCTATTCATGGGTCTTCGTCTTACGTTTTGGTCGTTCACCTCGGGATTTCCTTATGGTACTTGCTATTTGGGATTCTAACCCCATTAGTTTTGTATGGCCAGGTTCTGTAGTTAGGAACGCGGTTCTATCGTCTTCTTCTCCGGATGGTTTGCACTCAGAGGACTGCGACACGGACTAGTGAGTGGGTTATCTTTATGTTCCACTCCATTTTTTACTTTTATTTTGTGGTGTTTAGCCAAGGGCATGTGTTAGTCATTGTTTCTGGGTTTTGTTCCTTTCGTCTTTGGACGATATGGGTATACATTCTGGAACAATGACTAATTGTACATTTATGTACCTTTTGTATATATCACTTATGTATCTTTGGCATATTATTTTTCATGATTATGTATGTATTTGTGTACGGGACCTGTTACCTATAATATATGTGATTTACTCTTTACTACTTGTGTTGATTTGATTGAGATAGAACTTGTTTTACCATAGAAATCGTCAGTGACATGCTAGAGTCTTCTCACTTATCTTATAGACAATCGTGATTGTCATACGACATTTCTATACCTTGTACGGTGTAGCCGACCATGTCTTGTTTGCCATTAAAATCTTTGATTGGAATTTCAATTACAAACAGAACAGTGTTACAATGTAGGACTTAGATGTAGTCCTAGGAGTACACTTTTGTTTTTATCTGGGTCCTGTGTCGGTGGAGCGAGTGGTAATGTGTTGACTCCGCTGACGATCTGACGACGGTTTTAGGTTCTCTGAAGGTCTGGGTTGCTCTGGATGCCAGAGCTTGCGGAGGGGAAGAAGACGTTGAGTGTCTCTTCCGATCTCTGTGAGTAGACGTGTGTCTCTGTAACTCTGATGAGCTCGTTCTCTGTCTTTTCCTCTGTGTGTGTGTGTGGAAGAAGGAAATGATCCCTCTATTTATAAGCAGCAGGTTGGGCTGCTTATGCACGCATATGTCGGATGCGCCTGGTCGTGGGAACGCCACGTGGCTGATGCTGGCGGGGGCGCATTATTGATGCGCCCTGATTCGGGGATTGAATCCTTCCTGTTGTGCCTGTGGTGCTGCGGAAGTGCTGACACGTGGCGACTGAGAGGATTCTTTGGTTGCTGAGATCTTGGGTGGTTAGCACCCCTTCGTGGACTGAACTGAGTCAAAGGACACGTGGCGCATGACTGTAGCTCAAAGATCTCAGATTTGGTGGAGAGTGATCTGACAAGATGCGCCTAGGATCGGACGCATGAAAAGACTTTGGCTCGTAGCCTTCAGGAGTCATGAACCAGTCTGGGTGCATGGCTTTTGAGGCGCATGCGAATCTTCGGGCGCATGGCTGCAGAGGCGCATGCGAGTGGTTTGTCGTCCACGTGGCTTGTAACCGTCAGAGGAAAGTAATGATGACGCTGACGTCAGGGGTGCTTCGTTTTCTTAAAAGCTGTTGCTGCTCTGTCATCGAGGCATGGCTGAGGGTCGGCTCGTTTCTGGCACAGAATTTGCCTTGCACGACTTGGTTGTGAACGCAGCAGATGCGCCCAAATGAGACAAGGACTTTGAGGGTCGGCTCGTTTCTGGCACAGAATCACCCGAGTCAACTTTGTACATCTTACCATTAGCAGGGTGCATGATTGTGAGCGCATACTTCTGGTTTACCGTTGGCATAGCACGTTTGAGGCGCATGGCCCGTACCGTCTTGGAGTTCTTTGTACTAGCCCGCGAAGGCGCATAGTACTCAGAATCTAACTTTTTCTCGCCTTGACAGCGAGTGAAGAACTTGCAGCCAAACCAGAAGAAGAGAAGAACTACTGCAACTTTTTATGGCTCGAACGGGCTCCCTGGATAACGAGCTCCCTTTTTATTATTTATTTTGGTGCCCTTTTTAAAGGAGGCAAGAGGGCTCTATATATAAAGTGGAATGAGACCTCTCTTCTTCTCCTTTTCGATGTGGGATTGAAAGCAATATCCCTCTTTTTTCATGCTTCTATAAGACCCCCTTCAAAGTTTTTAAAACTTTTGGACAACTTTTGAAATACTTTGAACAAGAAGCATGGATAGTATACCTGTTTAGGTGTGACAATCCTATCAGAGGTAGTATGGACGTGATAGGTTTGGGTACTTCCACCTGGGCCATGATCATATGGCTGAGATTCTGGAGGCGACGGTGGCTGAGCTCGACCAGCATCTTTCCGAACTTCAGAGTATTCGACGGAATGACTTTTCCGCTCTGATAGAAGCAGAAAAGGAGAAATTGATAGCTGAAGTTGAGTCGTCCTACCTGGCCACGGTGGCTATCTTGGACCGCGAGGTGGCCGAAGCTGAGGCTGCGGTTGAGAGACTGTCCCAGTCCACGCAGAAGAAGATGGAGCTGCGGACACCATTGGATTCTAGTATAGCGGAGGTCACAGCCAAGATTCGCCTTCTTGAAGACCAGCGGGCCCAACTTTTGTTAGATTCTGAACGAGCCCAGGCTGAGCACGTATCGTCTAAGGAGGAAGAAGCAGTTGTTACCCGCCATATTCTTTCTCTGACCCGCCAGTGATAAGAGTTGGACGCTAAACACGAGAATGATACTGCTCCTGAGGCTGTGGAAGTGATGCGTCAAGAAGCTGAATGTCGAGTTTTGGCAACCGTAGGGACTCGAGTTGAAAAGTTGAAGCATCGGATCGAAGAGCTTTCTGCCAATCCCAGTGATGCTTAGGGATTGTAGTCTCTTTTTTTGTTATATTTTGGCAACTTTGTTGGGGATGTAATACTTTATTATAAAAAATAAAGAATTCTCTGGTATGTTCATTATTTCTGTCATGAACTAGTGATTTGTGTGGACCTATTATCTTTTGCGCACCTTGGTTTTTAGGTACAGATAATAAGTTGGAGAGGACCGACATGTTTGCTCAGAGGTAATGTAGACGTGGCAAATATGGGGTTCAAAATGATGAATCCTTTCTACTCAGAGGTGTTATAGACGTGGTAGGAGTGACTCTGGGGGGATACGCGGAACTACTCAGAGGTAATATGGACATGGAAGTTCTACGATCGATGTACGACAACGCGGGGGTTGTTTGTACGGAATGTTTATTCAGAGGTAATGTGGACGTGGTAAACATGATAGTTAGCGTAATCCTACGTAGTGCAAGATTCTGCTTTGCAGGGTGTAGACGAGGAACTCAGAGGTAATGTGGACGTGGTTGTTCTTCTAGTGAGGATAGAGTGCCACGGAACAACTGGGTTCGGAAAGCATAAGATTTTGTGAAAGGAAGGTGTATGTGAGCTATGATGATCAGGTCCACTGATTCCCTTGCTTAGGTAGAGATGGAAGTACATATCTGAAAGATGTTAAGAGTAGTACTTCTTTAGGAACTTGCCGTTGATGGACATAATGAACAAGTCCCCGTTTGGTCGGGCGAGGTGGTAATCCCCGTTTGAGTATACCGTCTCTATGATGAAAGGTCCCTCCCACTTGGGCTCGAACTTTCCTGGTGTTTTGTGAGTCAACACCATCGGCCTCCTGACTGCCAGGACCAGGTCACCTACTTGGAAAATCCTTTGCTTGACCTTTTTGTTGAAAGCCTGTTGTTTTCCATAAATAAATTCACTTTATTTGTTGTGTATCTGGGAAAATTACAACTGTAGGAATCCGATCTAGAAGACGATCGCTTTATCCCTTGGACGATGCGAAGAAGAAAAGCTCTCAAAATTTTGACAGTAATTTAGATCACTATGTATCTGTACAATGAATGAGAAAAGAACCCTATTTATAGAGTCAAAAATAACTGAAAGGATAACTGTCTTCACAGCCTGTGCATAGTTGAAAATCACGCAGGATCTAACATACGCAAGGTTGTGAGCAGTTACTGGACGTGGCCTGTAACTGTTGGACACATGGCAATCATGCATGAGTCGTGTACAAGTTACAGGACACGCAAACGAGAGATCAGTGGCATGGCTGCCACATACTCCAATTTGATGAAATCCACGCAGGCTCGTTGAGGACGAAATCCACGCAGACTTGGGTCAGAAAGCTTCAAAATCCACACAAACTTGGGGCAGAAAGCTTCAGAATTCACGCAGACTTGGGACAAAAAGCTTCAAAAGCCACGCAAACTTGATAAAGGAACATAGAAGTTCAAAATACACGCAGACTTGAGCCAGAAGGCTCAAAATATACGCAAGCTTGAGGCAGGACTGCCAGCTGTCTTGATTCGACGTGCCTCGACTGACACAAAATCTCTGACAGTGATTACTTTGTCAGTCGCATTAAATGACAAGAAACTCTTTTGCTACGCCAACTTGATGAAGGTTGAGTCTTGTTAAAGAAGATTTCAAAAGTCACGCAATAATCGGCTATGATCTCTCGAGTTCCGTGCATACGTGGCATACGAGGAGACATTCTTCGACTGTCGTGCTGTCAGTCATAATGACATTTCTGATAAATGATGAGCTGTCTCTAGCGTGATTTTTAAACATTTGTCTTGATCAACTCAGCGTGACTTTGAGACTTCGTTCTGATCAACTCAGCGTGACTTTCATTTTTAAGGCCTACAAAACCCCCTTCAAAGTTTTCGAAAGTTGAAAAGACTTCAAAATTTCGAAATACTTTGAAAACATGCAAATGAATTTATTAAATGTCATGATGACTCTTCATTTTTCGAGACTGATTGCATCCAATTTATGGTAGAATATGAACCGCCGGCGTGCTTCTTTATATAAACGGGGAGAAGATTCGACTTTAATCTGCATCTCACGTCAACATGATACTGAAGGAGAAAGCTGAGGAAGAAGCACGAAAGTTGGGTTTTTGTGCCCATGGCGACCCTACTCTCGGGGGTAAGGAACCGGAGCCTTTAGTTTTCGAGTTCAAAGATGACCCTACACAATTAGCCAAGAACTTCCTGAGCCATTTTGGTCTGGATGGCTCATCTTCTTCCAATGGGCGCAGCCTCGCAGAGCAGCGGGAAGCGCTCAACGCTCTGTCATGCCGTATGGGGGTCAACAGCGTAGAGGAATTGGGCGCCAAGCTCAGTCGCTCTGCAAAATAGGGCGTGTCCTTTTCATGTTTCTGTTTTAAAAATATTGTACCCCTTTATCTTTGCATTGAATGCTCAAATATTTCTGTGGTACAAATTTACGCTGAAAGCTAGCTTTACTCTAAATAGCGTGCACTAATGAAGAGCATTAGGCGGCAATCTTTGAATATTTCCAATGATGTGCTGTCTTCAAAAGCACACGTGACACTCATTCCGTGGTTATGAGCGATTTTTACTCGGATTTTCTCGGGGTAGAGTTAACTCCACCATCCAACTCTCCATGTATAAAGGCTCTTCCTACCATCTGAGGAAGACCCTTCTATCCCACGAAGAGTTCTGAGTTGTCTAATTTGCGCGTCAAAAGCGCATGAGCTCCCTGATGTTGGTGTCAGAAGAACGCTCCCCACAGCATCCAAATCGCCAATGCCAGTTCTAGAAAAAAATCAGCCAAGCTTCTGCAGAAAACAGCAAAAAAAAAGAGATTAATCAACAGAAATGTCATTTGGCACGCACTGGCCAGTCAAGCGCACCCTGTTCAGTCAGAAACAAAAAAGCTTATCTTCAACAGTGAAAAGTGGGCTATTATACTGAACTCACCATCGAGATTAAGATTAAAAAGCATTGCTTTCCTGTTGAGAATGAAATATCGCAAAAAGGTCATTCTCAGAAGAAGAAGAAGAATGAAGAGATGAGTATGGGTGGAACTCAGTTATCTATTTAAAGGTCAAAGTGCAAGCCTATTTTTGGGAAAGATCCGAGTAAAAAGCGCTCATAACCACGGAATGAGTGTCACGTGTGCTTTTGAAGACAGCGCAGCATTGGAAATATTCAAAGAGTGCCGCCTAATGCTCTTTATTAGTGCACGCTATTCGGAGTAAAGCTAGCTTTCAGCGTAAATTTGTACCACAGAAATATTTGAGCATTCAATGCAAAGATAAAGGGGTACAATATTTTTAAACAGAAACATGAAAAGGACACGCCCTATTTTGCAGAGCGACTGAGCTTGGCGCCCAATTCCTCTACGCTGTTGACCCCCATAGGGCATAACAGAGCGTTGAGCGCTTCCCGCTGCTCTGCGAGGCTGCGCCCATTGGAAGAAGATGAGCCATCCAGACCAAAATGGCTCAGGAAGTTCTTGGCTAATTGTGTAGGGTCATCTTTGAACTCGAAAACTAAAGGCTCCGGTTCCTTACCCCCGAGAGTAGGGTCGCCATGGGTACAAAAACCCAACTTTCGTGCTTCTTCCTCAGCTTTCTCCTTCGGTGTCATGTTGACGTGAGATGAAGATTAAAGTCGAATCTTCTCCCCGTTTATATAAAGAAGCACGCCGGCGGTTCATATTCCACCATAAATTGGATGCAATCAGTCTCGAAAAATGAAGAGTCATCATGACATTTAATAAATTCATTTGCATGTTTTCAAAGTATTTCGAAATTTTGAAGTCTTTTCAACTTTCGAAAACTTTGAAGGGGGTTTTGTAGGCCTTAAAAATGAAAGTCACGCTGAGTTGTTCAGAACAGAGTCTCAAAGTCACGCTGAGTTGATCAGAACAAAGTCTCAAAGTCACGCTGAGTTGATCAAGACAAATGTTTAAAAATCACGCTAGAGACAGCTCATCATTTGTCAGAAATGTCATTATGACTGACAGCACGACAGTCGAAGAATGTCTCCTCGTATGCCACGTATGCACGGAACTCGAGAGATCACAGCCGACTGTTGCGTGACTTTTGAAATCTTCTTTAACAAGACTCAGCCTTTATCAAGTTGGCGTAGCAAAAGAGTTTCTTGTCATTTAATGCGACTGACAAAGTAATCACTGTCAGAGATTTTGTGTCAGTCGAGGCACGTCGAATCAAGACAGCTGGCAGTCCTGCCTCAAGCTTGCGTATATTTTGAGCCTTCTGGCTCAAGTCTGCGTGTATTTTGAACTTCTATGTTCCTTCATCAAGTTTGCATGGATTTTGAAGCTTTTTGCCCCAAGTCTGCTTGGATTCTGAAGCTTCCTGCCCCAAGTTTGCGTGGATTTTGAAGCTTTCTGACCCAAGTCTGCGTAGATTTCGTCCTCAACGAGCCTGCGTGGATTTCATCAAATTGGAGTACGTGGCAGCCATGCTACTGATCTCTCGCTTGCGTGTCCTGTAACTTGCACATGACTCATGCATGATTGCCATGTGTCCAACAGTTACAGGCCACGTCCAGTAACTGCTCACAACCTTGCGTATATTAGATCCTGCGTGATTTTTAACTATGCACAGGCTGTGAAGACAGTTATCTTTTTCAGTTATTTTTGACTCTATAAATAGAGTTCTTTTCTCATTCATTGTACAGATACATAGATATCTAAATTGCTGTTGAAATTTTGAGAGCTTTTCTTCTTCGCATCGTCCAAGGGATAAAGCGATCGTCTTCTAGATCGGATTCCTACAGTTGTAATTTTCCCAGAAACACAATAAATAAAGTGAATTTATTTATGGAAAACAAATTGGCGACTCTGCTGGGGAAAACCATCTCCTCTTCTGAGATGGCAACAACTCAATGCGACACTTCGTCAGTCGGCTCGACGAAGAAGGTGATATCGATCCAATTCGATCAACTCGCCTACGAAGAAATGCAGTGGGCTAAGGGTGGCAAGCCCACTTCAGCCTCCATCACTACTTCCAAGTCGAAGGGACGATCTGTCTACGTCCCTAAGAATCAGTTGGCAACCAATGGTGACTTTTCTGCCACAGTGTCTACTCCTAACACTGGCAAGGAGTCTACTGCAAGCACGCACACTCTTGTGTGTTCGAAGACAACAGCAGCCAAAAGTTATGCTGGCAGTACTGGCTCCTTAGGCAAGCCTGTTCCAGTGTGCAATCTTAATTCCAAAAGTCACGCTGGCAGCACTGGCTCCTTAGCCAAGCCTGTTCCAGCGTGCAATCTTAATTCCAAAAGTTACGCTGGCAGCACTGGTTCCTTAGCCAAGCCTGTTCCAGCGTGCAATCTTAATTCCAAAAGTCACGCTGGCAGCACTGGCTCCTTAGCCAAGCCTGTTCCAGCGTGTATTTCTAAATTCAAAAGTCACGCTGGCAACACTGGCTCCTTAGCCAAATCTGTTCCAGCGTGTATTTCACCAAAATCTGGCTCTTTAGCCAAAACTTTATACACTGACAATACAGGCTCCTTAGCCAAATTGTCACCAGCATGCTCTAAGAAGAACAGCTCTTTAGCTATTTCTTCTTCTTTGCCAAGTTCTACTAGAACTGGGGGTGGTCTTGCTAAAACTCCTCCACACAAAGTCCCTTCAAAAAGAAATAATTCTTTAGTTGTTTCTTCTGCTCCTGTAGTTTTTACTTCAGGAACAGCTTTGACTGACAATTTTATTAGTCAAAGAAAAGGAGATGGTCTTTTGACTACTCTTCCTTCTGGACATTCTATGTCTCAAAACTTGAATAAGTCTAAGAAGAAACATTTCTTAATGTCTTCTTCTACGACTTCTTCGAATTGGGCACAGAATTTGTCTATAAAAGAGGGTCTGTTACCAACTCCTAATCAAGGGGATGGTTCAACTCTTCCTTCTCTGCAAATATCCAGATCAATGGAAGAAAAACTCCAAGTTTCAAAAACCAATGTGTTACCGCCAACTGATCTAAGAGCAAAACTTGATCGAATCCGTTTATGAAGCACTTCTGGTGTCAAAAAACCATACCAATCGGGAACAAAAGCAAGGGATCCAGATGCAGAGTATGCTAGAAATTATGTGGCTCACATTAATCACTCTCTATATAACCAAGAGCCATTAAGACCCAAGAACCGGAAATATATTCCTAAATATGCACAAAGAATGTTCTCTGATGTACCTCAATCTTCACAGACAGATCTACGAGAACATCTTCAACAGAAGAGAAGGAATAATTCTGTGTCAATGGACCATGCTGAATGTGACTTCCAGCCAAGAGTCATAATTCAATACAGATGTCAATCAATAGATCAGGACCATGTTGATCATGAATGTGACTTCCAGCCGAGAGTCACAATGCAATGCAGATGTCAAACTAAACGATAATTTGTTTTCAATCGGATTCAGTGTGAACCTATGCCTGATGAAGATGAACCTCTGTATGCTTCTGTCAACATGACCTCTCGGGATACTGGGGGTAGAAATGATAGTCCAGATGGAGTATATAGAGGTACCAGATCAAGAATCCTGGCTTCTACTCAGAGGACTTTGATTTCTGAAGATGATTCTAAATTTCTTGGGGAATCTAACTTCCCACCTCTTCCTACTGGGGGTAGTTCTCCTATAACTGACTTTGATACACAAAGCAGTGATTCAGAACAAATAACATCCACCAGTTCATCAATAATCCCTCGTACAGCCACAACATATATGGTCGATGGGAATACTTATGAACCTTCTTCTTCCATGACTCCTCAAGAACAAAGAATTGCTTCTTTGGAACAGCAAATGAAGTCTATGGCTGATAATATGAAGTCGATGTATGAACTCATGGCAGCCCAACTGCAAAATCGACAGATTGCACTAGAGGCCATACCAATTGACACTGGTGTAAGTCCAGTACATGTTCCTCCAGCAGTACAATCCAATACTCCTGGGCAAGCTCAACCGGTTCCTAGTCACTCTGGAGCTGGGGGTAGTACTTATAATGCTGTTCCTCCTTCCAACTATTCTCTACAAGCTACAACTCCACAATCCTCCGGAGTTGTTACTGAAGAATTGAGGAATCTCCGAACTCAATTTGAGGCATTCAAACAGAAGGATGGTTTACAAAGGTTAGGCATCAAGCAACCTTATCCGATAGAATGGAAGCAAGTATCGTATCCTCCTAAATACAAGCCTCCTACTATCTCATTCTATGATGGAACCACTTCTCCAAGTCAATTTATTAATCACTTTGAAGTGATGACTGACCAGCTGCAACCAAGTGACGCCCTCCTTACTCGGGTGTTTGTCGGATGTCTCAAAGGAACGGCTTATGAATGGTATAGAAGTCTCCCGGATGGGTGTATTACCTCATTTGTCGGTTTCAAACAAATGTTTCTTGAACGATTCTATGAAGGGCTCAATGACATGACTATGTCTGCTCTTATAAGAATCAAGCAGAAAAATAATGAAACTACGGAGGAATTCATTGAACGATTTCGAAGAGAAGCTCTGAAGATGCCTCTTGGAACTCCTGATGTTGTTACCATCGACTCATGCAAATCAAATTTGTTGCCAATCATCAGCATGTGGACAGGTTCTACTCAATTTCAAGATTGGCCTTCCTTCATAGTCAGTGCCAAAGCCGCAGAAATCAGTACTGAAACTTTCAAAGGTTTAGGAGTGCAAATGGATCCTAAAGAAACAGGTCAAAGTAATAACAATAATGCTAAATTCAATAAAAGCAAGAGAACAGAAACCCTTGAAGTTAATCTTCAGAGCAAAGATGCATCGACTGTTCAAACTCCTTCTGCCTCTACGACTCAACAACCAAGAGCACCTCGCCCCAAAGAAGAATAATCTTTTGATGACGATGATGTCCTTGGTATCTTTGAATGTCTGCTGAAAGGTAATAAAATACAATTACCTGAAATCAAGAAACCTGATGAAGCTGGTAAGACAGATCATCCTAAATACTGTCCGTACCACAGAATGTTGGGTCACACAATTCGTACATGTTATGTACTGAAAGGAAAGATCCAGAAAATGATTAAATCTGGAGCTCTCTCTTACTCCGAAAGAGAAGACTGTCACCTCCAATGTCGTCTCTATGTAATTCGGAGATTTTCTCCCTCAATTCCTTGAAAATGGGATCGTTCCTATTCCCAAGGCAACTCTTGAAATAGTGAATATTCCTCCTCCACAGTTTAAAGGATTAGTATCAATCACTATGGAGACAAGAGAAATCATGTGGATTCATCCTGATCTAGTAGCAGATTTTGAATCTCCTCCTCTTTAAAAGACTACTTCCCGAAAGTCCAAGAAGGCTGGAAAGATTAAGTCATGTCATATGACTTCTCTCGGATATACTTCCGACATAGAATCAAAAGATAAGGAAGAAGCACTTGCTGGTGCTACTCGAACAGGGAAACCTTATCTGAAGGATTATTCCAAGAATCCCGAGGATACTCTTAATATCTCTCCTGCTGACAAAGATGTTCCTAATGTTCCTCTTAAAGAAGAATCATCCGCTGCACCTATTCCTTCTACTGCTCCAGTTGAACCTGCTCCTTCCAAGCCCACAGCTCTTGAGAAAGGCAAACAACAGGCTCAATTTGATAAGCCAATCAAGAAGTCCCCTCCTCTTGGGCTTCAGAAACCTTATAACTTTGACATTCTAGCTCAACTTGCTAATACTCCAGCTAGAATGTCCCTCTTTGAACTTCTACGTCTTTCTAAAGAAACTCGGAAAACGTTAAGTGAGGCACTTCTTCAGGCTGACTCTTGTCTTGCACAATTAAAAAAGCTAGGTGAAGAACCTGCCACTTGCTTACATTGCAACAGTGTTGGAGATTATACCAAATATCGCCTTTACACAAGACGACATGCTACTGGAGGATAATCGACATGATCGGCCTCTCTACTACACCGGTTATATCGATACGATGAAGATAGATCGTATCCTCATTGATCCAGGGTCTGCTATAAGTATAATGCCAAAGAGTCTGTTGGATGAACTAAAAATCCCTCTTCATAAGCTTTCTAAGACGGTTACTACTATTCTGGGATTCAATCAGAGCCGAAGCGAGCCTTTGGGAAAGATTCATCTGAAACTTCAGATTGGTGATTTCAGATCCAAAGTCACTTTCTATGTGATTGAGATTGTGGGATCTTATAATCTTCTTCTGGGGAGGCCCTTTCTTCATGAAAATAATGTGGTGCCCTCTACTCTTCATCAGTATTTTAAATACATTGATAGCAATGGAAGAGTACAAAAGGAAGTTGTTGATATAAACCCTTTCCATGGGGTTGAAGCTTATTTCAATGATTCCCGGATGTACAAAGAAGAGTATACAAGGGTGATACAAGCTATGGAGAAAGAGGATCCACAAAGTGAGACTTTAATAATTCCTGTTAAAGGTCGGACTACTCAACAACAATCTCTTAAATCTTCTGGAGAAGCCCCCTTCATTATTCCAGTGAGCGGACGGATCTCTCCATTACCTCAGTCGCCTACTCAAGATACACTGATCATTCCTGTTAGTGGGTGTACTACAGTTCCTGTATCTTCATATATGAAACAGGATACTCTGGTAATCCCTGTTAGAGGGCGGACTACTCTTCTATCTCAAGCTTCAAGGGAGCTCACCTCTTCTGAGCCATTTGTTATCGATCTTAATCGAAACAAAACTCCTTCTAATTCTTCTTCTCCCCCTTTAGTCATTGATTTGGCTAAGATTTCTAAGGCTCAGCCTTCTTCTAATGTAAATACTGCTACTTTTAAATTTAATGAAAAGTCTCCATCTTTGCAGTATGTTGATGTGTGTAATCATGTTCATAGTTATTTACATTTGTTAGATGACTTGAGAACAATAACCATAGGAGTTGTACAGACCTTTCATACAGATGTATCCCTAGAATCATCACAAACTTCATAATTTCTGGTTCCCAGCAGAAAACCAGGAGACATTCCAATATTCTTCTACAAAAGGGCCCCAAAATCCTTCTAATCTTGAAGATGATGACAAAAACGATGATACTGAAAGATTACAACTACGTCGTTATAGTCAGCAATCTAAAGACATCATTAAAAATATGGGTTATGATTTCAAAACTGGCCTCAGTAATGGTAGAGGAAGAAGAATGTCTGTTCGGATTCCTCCTCTGAAATATGGAAGGACGAAATGCAGATTAGGTTATATTGCTCCTACTCCCTTTATCAATACTATCCATGAAGATCCCGAATCTGACGAAGATAAGAGATCTAATTCTTCTAGTACTACCTCTTGGGATTCTGATACAAGTATTGGTGAATTCCACTGTAACATCCTGTATTCCAACATGGTCTCCATTGACTGTTCTGAAGAAAGTGATGAAGACGAAGATGGGTTTAAAATCTCACCTGAATCAGAACAATGGGCCCAAAGGTTAGATAATCAATGGGAGTTCCGATTCGAACAAAAAGAACCTCCGACTGAAGACAAACTTGTTCAAATAGATGTTGGTGAAGAGGGATCCCCCAAACCAATATTCATCAGTGAAAGTCTTTCAGAAACTGATAAGCAAGACATAATCAAACTTATTCATGAATACATCGATGTCTTCGCTTGGAGTTATGAAGATATGCCAGGACTTGATCCACAGA
Organism: Iris pallida; assembly: GCA_029216955.1. NCBI lineage: Eukaryota > Viridiplantae > Streptophyta > Magnoliopsida > Asparagales > Iridaceae > Iris > Iris pallida. The sequence goes on from JANAVB010005600.1 coordinate 2,126,850, forward strand.
TAGCAACTCATAAACTCAATATCAAGCTGAATGCTAAACCGGTCAAGCAACAACAGCGACGATTTCGTCCAGACATTATGGATGCAATTGAAGCTGAAGTCAATAAACTCATGGCCTCTGGGTTTATTAGAGAGGAACAACATCCTGATTGGGTGGCTAATATAGTTCATGTCCTTAAAAAGACTGGCAAGATCAGAGTATGCATAGACTTCCGCGATCTCAATGCGGCATGTCCTAAAGACGAATTCCCTCTACCAATCACTGATGTTATGATCGATAATACCTGTGGGTTTGAACGGATGTCATTCATGGACGGGTATTCTGGGTATAATCAGATCAAAATGTTTCCAGATGACGAGAAGCACACTTCTTTCAGAACGCCGATTGGTACATACTGTTATACAGTGATGCCATTCGGTCTCAAGAATGCAGGAGCAACTTATCAACGAGCTATGAGCACTATATTCCGTGAACATTTGCGGAAAATAGTCGAATGCTATGTTGATGATATTGCAGTCAAAATTCGACAAAAAGAGGATCACATCCAAGATTTGAAGACTATTTTTGATCTAATGCGTAAGCATCAATTAAAGATGAACCCTACTAAGTCCTTCTTAGGCGTCTCTAGTGGCAAATTTCTTGGCTTCGTCATTACCGCTAAAGGTATACACGTGGATCCCGAGAAGATCAAAGCCATCCAAGAGATGCGTCCTCCACGCACCTTAAAAGAGCTACGAGGATCGCTTATATCAGGAGATTCATCTCTAATCTTTCAGGACGCTGCAGACCATTCAATAAGCTTATGAAGAAAGGTGTTTCTTTTGTCTGGAATGATGAATGTCAGAAGGCATTCGATGATATAAAACAATATCTGATGAGCCCTCCAATATTGGTACCTCCTGTCTCAGGAATACCGTTCCTCCTATATACCCGAGCAATGAGTCATTCACTGGGTGCATTGCTCGCTCAAAAGAATAAAAATGGTCATGAACAAGCCATTTACTATCTCAGTCGTACTATGACCGGAGCTGAACCTCGATATTCACCGGTCGAAAAAGAATGTCTAGCCTTGATGTTCGCTGTCCAAAAGACACGACATTATATCATTGGCCAGACTATTCATGTCATTTCCCGGATCAATCCTATACGGGTTATGATGAAGAAATCCAGTGTTTTGAATTCTCGATTGGCTAACTGGGGGATCTTACTTGCTCAGTATGATATGCACTATATCCCTCAGAAATCAGTCAAAGGACAAGCTTTAGCTGATTTTTTGGCTGCTCATTCAATTCCATAAAATTCAAAACTCTATGATGAAATCCCAGATGAAGTCCTAGATTCAAACCAAATTGCTGAAAAAGATCCTACTTGGCGTCTATTCTTTGATGGAGCTTCAAGAATAGGTCCTAATGTGATATTGTCGCTGGAGTTGGAATCGTTCTTGTGTCGCCAGAAGGTCTTGCTATCCAAAGAGCTTATTCTCTCGATCAACCATGTTCAAATAACGTAGCCGAGTACAATGCACTGCTTATTGGTCTTCAACTCGCTAAACATCTGAATATTCAACATTTGGAAGCGTATGGAGATTCTAAACTCATTGTCAATCAGATAAGGGGTATTTATGAAGTTCGCCATCAAGATCTGGTTCCTTATCATAGATCGGCTATATCTATGGCTTCTCATTTGAAGGGTTCTTTATTGAACATGTTAGGCGAGCATGTAATACAGAAGCTGATGCTCTCGCCAATCTTGCGGCGGTGTTGGCTATTCCAATTAGACGTCAACAAATGATTGTTGTTTGTAATCGAGAATTATTTCATCTCGAAAACAATCTAACTCGAGGACTTCCAGTTGACATTGAAGAATCAACATCTCATGATGTCAACACAACAAGAGGATTTGGATTAAGTCGTAAATCATTATCATCTTCATCTGATTCTAGCATGGAATTCATCTTCAGTAATTCAGCTGAGACTCAGAGTACGGATAAAGATTGGAGACTTCCTTTCTTAGATTTCGTATTGTATGATATTCTTCCAGATAATCCGAGTGAAGCGGCATCTATCAGACGACGATCACTCAAATTCTATTACAATCACACCACAAAAAACCTTATATCGTCGAGCTTATGATGGTTTACTTCTTCGATGTGTTGTCGGTGATGAGGCTCAACAAATCATTCGTGAAGCACATGATGGAATTTGTGGAGCACATCAGCCTGGACCAAAACTTCAAGACCGTATTCGACGTATGGGTTATTATTGGCCCACTATGGTATCAGATGCTATCGAATATGCAAGGAAGTGTAAAGCTTGTCAAATCCATGCGGATTTTATTCATCAACCCTCAGAATTTCTGCATCCAACGGCAGCATCATGGCCCTTCGAAGCTTGGGGCATGGACATTATTGGTCCGATCAATCCGCCGTCATCAAAAGGTCATCGGTTTATTCTTGTAATAACCGATTATTTCTCCAAATGGGCTGAAGCTATTCCTTTATCTGAAGTCAAAACTTCCAATGTCATCAACTTTATCAAGCATCATGTCATCTACAGATTTGGTGTTCCCCGACGCATTATTCATGATAATGGTAGTACATGATATTAAGGAAGGTCATTATCATCCTTCTCTACATTTGGACGCGGACCGCTGTCATCCTTCTCGAAAATGCGATCAGCAAAAGAACTGAGAACTTCTTTGCTGGATCCCACGAGAAACTTGCAGGCTGCCATCCTCATGGCTTCCTCTTCTTCAGTCCTTCCTGGATCAAGCAGAAAGTCCAGAATGTCTCGTGGTGGCTTGGGTGCAGACGAACCTTCGCCTGCCTCTACCTCCTTCGGCTGAAATGGATCGACAGGGCGTTCTTCCATGTCCTTCTGAACCTTCGAGACGATTTTAGCCTTCTTAGATGCTTCTTCAGACGACATTTTTATGTTGAAGAGTAGAAGTGTTCGTTCTTGTTAGATTCCTGCTATATTTATAGACAGAAGTTCCTCGAATAATGAAGCGACACATTCATCTGACGGTTCGTCCGTTCATTAATGCTTGACGGTTCATCCGTTCATTTATTACATCCATCTGACGGTTCGTCCGTTCATTAATGCTTGACGGTTCATCCGTTCATTTATTACATTCATCCGACGGTTCATCCGTTCATTAATACCTGACGGTTCATCCATTCATTTATTACATTCATCCGACGGTTCACTTATTTATTATCACCTGACGTTTTGTCCGTTCATTATCTTCTATCAATTTATTAAAAAAGTGGGGATTCGTTATTTATCACGTTTTCATAACCTCTGAATAAATGCTGAATCTACCTACTCATCTATCATTTTCCATTTTTGACCTCTGCATAGAAATCAATCTATTTTCTTTTAAGTTCCTACATATTATCACGTCCATATTACCTCTGATAGTATTAGGTACTCTAAATCAGAAAAGAAGATTTTATTATCTATCATGTCCACAATTCATCCAGATAGATACAAATCATTGAGCATAGAAGGATTATCATTTCCACTCTCATATCATCATAAAAAGTCTATTACATTTTCTTAGACTTTCTTACAAATCATAATGGAAATCTATTACAATTTTGGATCTTCATTTTATACACACAACAATAACCTAATAGAGATCTATTTTCTTCCTTGGATCTTCTCCGTCGGGTTCGTTGTTGATAGCAGTTCCTGATTGTCTGAGTCCCCGTGGCGACCAGAACAGCAGGAATCAAACTCTGGTCTTCTCTCTCAGAAAAGAGGAGAACCCCAGAGTATGGCAGCCCGAAGGCGTGTTGCTGCCAATACAATTGGTGGATTAGGAGCGGCCTTTTAAAGGAGATAGGAATGTATCCAACATTGGGATACAATTCCTAGTTCTACCGTGAAAAGAACTCTACTACCCGATTTCTCGGGGTAGAGTTAACTCCACCATCCAACTCTCCGTGTATAAAGGCTCTTCCTACCATCTGAGGAAGACCCTTCTATCCCACGAAGAGTTCTGAGTTGTCTAATTTGTGCGTCAAAAGCGCATGAGCTCCCTGATGTTGGTGTCAGAAGAACGCTCCCCACAGCATCCAAATCGCCAATGCCAGTTCTAGAAAAAAAATTCAACCAAGCTTCTGCAGAAAACAGCAAAGAAAAAGAGATTAATCAACAGAAATGTCATTTGGCACACACTGGCCAGTCAAGCGCATCCAGTTCAGTCAGAAACAAAAAAGCTTATCTTCAACAGTAAAAAGTGGGCTATTATACTGAACTCACCATCGAGATTAAGATTAGAAAGCATTGATTTCCTGTTGAGAATGAAATCTCGCAAAAAGGTTATTCTCAGAAGAAGAAGAAGAATGAAGAGATGAGTATGGGTGGAACTCAGTTATCTATTTAAAGGTCAAAGTGTAAGCCTATTTTTGGGAAAGATCCGAGTAAAAAGCGCTCATAACCACGGAATGAGTGTCACGTGTGCTTTTGAAGACAGCGCAGCATTGAAAATATTCAAAGAGTGCCGCCTAATGCTCTTCATTAGTGCACGCTATTCGAAGTAAAGCTAGCTTTCAGCGTAAATTTGTACCACAGAAATATTTGAGCATTCAATGCAAAGATAAAGGGGTACAATATTTTTAAAACAGAAACATGAAAAGGACACGCCCTATTTTGCAGAGCGACTGAGCTTGGCGCCCAATTCCTCTATGCTGTTGACCCTCATATGGTGTAACAGAGCGTTGAGCGCTTCCCGCTGCTCTGCGAGGCTGCGCCCATTGGAAGAAGATGAGCCATCCAGACCAAAATGGCTCAGGAAGTTCTTGGCTAATTGTGTAGGGTCATCTTTGAACTCGAAAACTAAAGGCTCCGGTTCCTTACCCCCGAGAGTAGGGTCGCCATGGGTACAAAAACCCAACTTTCGTGCTTCTTCCTCAGCTTTCTCCTTCGGTGTCATGTTGACGTGAGATGAAGATTAAAGTCGAATCTTCTCCCCATTTATATAAAGAAGCACGCCAGCGGTTTATATTCCACCATAAATTGGATGTAATCAGTCTCGAAAATAAAGAGTCATCATGACATTTAATAAATTTATTTGCATGTTTTCAAAGTATTTCTAAATTTTGAAGTCTTTTTAACTTTCGAAAACTTTGAAGGGGGTTTTGTAGGCCTTAAAAATGAAAGTCACGCTGAGTTGTTCAGAACAGAGTCTCAAAGTCACGCTGAGTTGATCAGAACAAAGTCTCAAAGTCACGCTGAGTTGATCAAGACAAATGTTTAAAAATCACGCTAGAGACAGCTCATCATTTGTCAGAAATGTCATTATGACTGACAGCACGACAGTCGAAGAATGTCTCCTCGTATGCCACGTATGCACGGAACTCGAAAGATTACAGCCGACTGTTGCGTGACTTTTGAAATCTTCTTTAACAAGACTCAGCCTTCATCAAGTTGGCGTAGCAAAAGAGTTTCTTGTCATTTAATGCGACTGACAAAGTAATCACTGTCAGAGATTTTGTGGCAGTCGAGGCACATCGAATCAAGACAGCTGGCAGTCCTGCCTCAAGCTTGCGTATATTTTGAGCCTTCTGGCTCAAGTCTGCGGGTATTTTGAACTTCTATGTTCCTTCATCAAGTTTGCGTGGATTTTGAAGCTTTTTGTCCCAAGTCTGCGTGGATTCTGAAGCTTCCTGCCCCAAGTTTGCATGGATTTTAAAGCTTTCTGACCCAAGTCTGCGTGGATTTCGTCCTCAACGAGCCTGCGTGGATTTTATCAAATTGGAGTACGTGGCAGCCATGCCACTGATCTCTCGCTTGCGTGTCCTGTAACTTGCACACGACTCATGCATGATTGCCATGTGTCCAACAGTTACAGGCCACGTCCAGTAACTGCTCACAACCTTGCGTATGTTAGATCCTGCGTGATTTTTAACTATGCACAGGCTGTGAAGACAGTTATCTTTTTCAGTTATTTTTGACTCTATAAATAGAGTTCTTTTCTCATTCATTGTACAGATATATAGATATCTAAATTACTGTTGAAATTTTGAGAGCTTTTCTTCTTCGCATCGTCCAAGGGATAAAGCGATCGTCTTCTAGATCGGATTCCTACAGTTGTAATTTTCCCAGAAACACAATAAATAAAGTGAATTTATTTATGGAAAACACATGTGATATACGGGCTTGATAGAATTTAATACGCTGCTGAGCTAGGAGACGTTTTTCGTCAAGTGCCTCCAATTCTCGCAGACGGCGATGTTGATTGCCTTCTTCTGTCAATTGATTTGTGATCGCTATACGGAGTGAGGATATCTGGATCTCAAGTGGCAGTACCGCTTCGCTCCCGTAGACTAAGGAGAATGGTGTGTTGCCCGTAGGAGTCCGTACCGTTGTACGGTAGGCCCAAAGGCATTCGTCGAGCTTTTCGTCCCAGTCGCATTTGTTGGATGACACGACCTTTTTGAGTAGCCTGACGATAGTCTTATTAAAAGCCTCGGCCAATCCGTTTGCTGCCGGATTGTAGGCGGTTGATGCTACGTTCTGAATACGATTCTTGTCACAGAATCTGCTGAAAACATGGCTGATGAACTTTGGACCATTATCGCGGATATTCTGTCATGATCTGCACCCAGTATAGGGGCACGAAAAGTGGGTACGTCCAGCCTACGTCGCAGTGTCGGTGGTAGAACGCTGTCCTAGGTTATTATCTAATCAACAACTCACGCAATTATATAATGTACTTGTCAAATCTTAACTCCGAACGGAGGACAAGTATAGATATAATGAATTCTCAATCACAGTCTAAGCACGATAAGATAACACAGAAGTTTATAACTAAAGACTAAATAACAACAATTATAAACTACTAAATAGTAATATCTCAAACAAACTCAAATACAAACTCGTACCTCAAGTTATTACAATTCAAGTTCTAAAACATGAAAACTAAACCAAGTCTACTAGCTAGTCTCTCGATCACTCCTGAGTGTCGGGGCCAAAAGTAGCTAAGCCATCTCCCAGTCCATAGTAAGTAGGACAAGTGTCATCGGGGCAAGCATCTATAATATTTTCAACAGGTCCAGTCAGAACAGGAACGAGTACAATTCATCAAGAAACCCCAAGTAAATGATAGAGAACTATAAAGCAGTTTATAGACAGTTATATTGATGAACATGGCAGTTTTATACAGGTAGTGATGTAGAGAAACAGTTAAGGTACAAGGAAAGTAAGGTAACTAAACAAGAGGAGAAACATGGCAAGAAAGACTGTAAAATATAATCTAGCTGAACTAGAGTAACATGATATAAGTCCAGACAGTATAATATGAGTCAAGTGTAATCCCAGTGTGAGTCCAGACAATGTAAATCTAATACCAGATGATTCCAGTACAAGACGAGTCCAGTATAAGGTGAGTCCAGACAATGATCAATAATTCCAGGGTGAGTCCAAACAATACTCTAATAGTGTGTTTTAAAATATCGAGATCGACATGTAAACGGCTGTAGGTAATACGGCACACCACTTACTGATCAGGTGAGGGATGGCTATCGTTCCAGTATAATTCCAAGGGAGGTGATTCCAGTATTTGGGTAATGTTCACATGTCTACTCTAATATTTCCCCGCCCACAAGTACAAGTAAATCCATAACCCGACACGAAATAGTACAAGTCCAGCCAGAACATTAATGATACCAGAAGTGATTCCAGAGTGATTCCAGTAGGTGATTCCAGTAGTGATTCCAGAAGATGATTCCTGTAGTGATTCCAGAAGTAGAGGCCAGACATGAATAAATGAGTGTCGTATGAAATAGATCCAGCAATATCGAATCATGTTTGTAACAGAGAATCAAATAGAACTAACTAAAACAGAAATACAGTAATTGACAAGTAAATGAAAGAACTATCAGAGAATGTACTCGCCTGATACTCTAAAAAGAGTAGTATAATATCAGATGTCTGCACCGGAGTCTCAATGTCCTAAATAGAGCATTACAGGTTATAATGTATTTAAAACAAGGTAAATGAAGGCTACAATACAAACTACATGATTTCTAGGTCAATCTAGGTCAAAGTCAACCCTAAGTCAAAGCTGATCAACTGTCTAGGTCAAACTAGGTCCAAATCAAACTTGGTCAACTTGGTCTCAATTGGGCAAGCATTGGTCATTTTGCCTAATCTAGGGCTTTCTAATTTGACCATGTTTTAGGCTAAAGCTATCAAACAAGTTCAAACCTATACTAATCTCAACCTTAAACTACTACAAGTACCATGCTACCCTTACCTCAATATACATGTACTATAACACATGCATCCCATTTGTAGGTCTACAAATTAAATACATGTGTTACATAGATGTATCTATGCCAATATACATCTACTTTATAACCCTATAGTATGTATGCTTACTACATCTCACATATCCCTATAGTATATAGTATCCATACACCCAATCCTACTAACATTCCCTTACAAACACGCATACACTCACATTTATGCATAATTTATATATTACAATAATACACATACATATTTTTATACCATATTACTATTTATCAAGCATATAGAATATATTTATATGTACATATAGTGAGATAGAGAGGGGGTACATGTGAGTGTGTGTATGTAGTGGTACATGTGAGTGTTTACTGTTAACACATGTGTTACAAGTAAAGAATGTGTGTGTTCATATAGAACAGTGAACCTAAATCTCAGGAAAATAATGTGTTAACAGTAAAGGGGAATTAAGTAATGTGTGTGGGGGTATTGGGAAATCAGTGTAGGGTAGATTAAGGTGTGTGTGATACATGACCAAATATGGATGAATATTTGGTACATGACAGTAGCTTGTAGGTCCTCAGCCTAGGTCCCAAACCAGCCCATGTGTGTGTGAACATTGATATCAATATCAGGAAACAGGAAAAACAGTGCAGCATCTCAGTTTTGTGTATGTGTGTTTTGACAGGAAAAGTGTGTTCTCAGGAATTTCAGTGTTTAGGTGTGTGTTTGTGAGGCAGTGGGTCAAACACGTATGTATTCAGAATATGACAGAACAATGTGTGTGTGAGCTCGACTTTGAGTATCAAATGTGGCAAGTAGAGTGTGTGTTCAGACAAATGTGTGTGTACAGTTGTGTGTACTGTCAATAGTGGTGTGCAATTGATCTCAGTTCAGGTTTTGAAGATCCTGAACCCATCTCAGGTTCTCAGGAACCTGAGAACAATGACCAATCATATTTCAGTTAACAAATCAGTCCAAATTCGAAATTCCATTACTGTTGACCACAATCCAATCTAACCTGTAAATCCAAACTAGCAGGAACTAATACACATGTATGAATCAAATATGGCAAGTTAACATCAATCAAAATCAGTTTAAAATGGAAAATAAATTAGAAATCTGAGAACAGTGCAACACGTATCAGTTGGAATGGGAAATTGGGATTCGAACATCAAAACCATGCTAATATGACCAATTAATGGTTGGTAAGGGTTAGTGCACATCCATACGTGTCCTACAAGTGTTTTTGTGTCAACACAAGTCGACACGACGTGTCCAGAACGCGAACCATACAGTGTATCAAAATCAGCACAGGCAGCCTCGTGCGTGCGTGTCGAGCCGTCGTGGGCTCGACACAGAGCTCGGGGTGGGTCGATCTCGTGCATATGGGTTTGCCCATAGTAGGGCTAGGAATCCCACACCCTGACCTGGGTCGAGCTCGTGTCGTGTCCAAGTTAAAACCCCATATCAGTGAACAATTTCCGTGTGCTGTGTCTGTGTACAAAATCAGTGCAGGTCAATTTCCTTCATGCACACATATCGAGAACCTGTGAAAATTTATGGGTGTTGTGTCAGTCATTAAGACAATGTTTCTACCAAGTTTCATGACCTGAGTCACCGTGTCGTGTCCTGCTAGGACACCCGAGCAGCAGGGCACTCGACCACAGTGTCGTGCAGCGTGTTCGTGTCTATTTTGGACACGGACACGGCTCTAAAACATGCTCAGTGTTCAACATAATTAATCTACATATTAAGAGCTTCAAAATCATGTAATTAGTTTTTGAAATTAACAATATTTATTCCATTCAAGCATTTCATCAAACATCTATTTAAATACACCGTTACGTGTCCGATACGGACACGAAATGGACACAATTTCCTACCAAACTTGGGCTACACCTAGAGGGACCCTAAATGAATGCATCTATGGGAAGAAATCGGGAATTTAATAGGGTTTGTAGGGTTTTACCTATTGAGTGTTCAAACTCAATGTAAAGAGCCTCGATTCGACGTCTTCCTCGATTTTCTTTGGTTCAAACATCCTCCAACCTCGCTAGCAAGCACCCACAAGTATCCTCTACTGTTGGGGATGATGATACAATTGATTTGACTCAATTTGGGCTCAATTTGGATTAAGTGGGAGAAGTTTAGAGAAGAACAAAGTAGGGCTTTTCTAGGGTTTGTAAAAAGAGGCAAAGGCTCTTAAGTAGGATACTTATAGGAGGGAGGGGGCTTGTATGGCTGTTGAAACTATTAGGGTTAGGTTTTTAGATGAGTGGCCTTCCTATTGGTCCAAGGCTTCTTTTCACAAATATCCTAAAAAGAAATATCCTACCTAGGAATATCTAGATATTACTAACCTTGGCACTTAGTAGGAATGTTCTAACCATAATTCTAACCTCAAGACTAATCTAGGTTATGTTAAACTTCTAGGTTAAGGCTTAACTGAAAGATTAGCACAATATTTAATTAATCAAAATTATAATTCTACCAAATTGTCAAAATGACAAAAATACCCTTAGGCTAAAAATTGATAATTTGAATTCTAACCACATGACTAGGCTCCCATGGTCATAGTTAGTCTCTAGGCTTAGCAAAACTAGGGTTTCACTAGTTAATCATCAAAATTACTATTCCACATTTTAAATAGTTTTAAATTGACTAAAAATTACCAAAAATCACAACATGATTTAAATATTATTATTAAATAATTATAATTATAAAATTTTAAAATTACCCTTATCTGGAAAACTGGGTGTTACATAATCCTACGGGGAACCCGGAACGGTAGATGACATGATGCTTGATGAAGCTGATCACCCTAGAGCTTTTCACTTCCGTCAGAGAAACTGCTTCTTTCCATTTGGAGAAGTAGTCGGTGATGGCTAGAATAAAGCGGTGTCCCCTCGATGAAGGAGGGGTGATAGGTCCCACAATGTCCATGCCCCAAGCTTCAAAGGGCCAGGAGGCGACCGTAGGATGTAGTGGTTTCGATGGTGTATGGATAAAGTCGGCGTGAAGCTGGCAAGCATGGCACTTTTTAGCATAGTCGACGGCGTCGGCTGCCATGGTTGGCCAGTAGTAACCCATGCATCGCAGTCGATCCTGCAACTTAGGGCCAGGTTGATGAGTCCCGCAAGTCCCGTCATGAGCTTCCCGAAGGGCTTCGGCTGCTTCTTCGTTAGATAGACATTGAAGGAGAAGCCCGTCGTAGGAACGTCGGTACAGCGTTTTAGTAGTTGTATCATAATAAAACCGAAGGGAACGCCTTCTGACCGAGACGACTTCTTTCGGTCAGCGAAGTCGATGAACGGGAACCTCCAGTCTTGGACATTAACACCGGCACTTTTCGTCATGGCATAGGCCATTTGTGTGCATAGGTTGTTTTTAAGACTGACCAAGTCTCGTCCTACTACAGTGACGTAGTATTGAGTCCCGAGGGGTGCTGCTAATGAAGCTGCGAGGCCAGCCAGAGCGTCAGCCTCCAGTTTTTGTAACCGAGGCACATGTTCTATGAAGAACTTAGTGAAGGTTAAAATAATATCCAATGCAACTTCATGGTAAGGAACCAGATCTTCATGGCGAACTTCGTACTGCCGTCGAATTTGATTAACGACGAGTTTTGAGTCGCCGTAAGATTCCAGATGATCCACCCCCAGCAGTCCTGCCAGCTGGAGTCCCATGATGAGAGCATTGTACTCAGCAACATTGTTAGAGCACAGCTTTGAAAGGGAATAAGCACGCTGGATGACCAGCTGATCGGGGAAGACTAAGACCACCCCCACTCCGGCGATGATTTGGCCTTTGGGGCATGCTCTCGAAGCGCCATCGAAAAACACCCGCCATACGGAGCTTTCTTCGGTGATGTTTGATTCTTGGACCTCATCCGGGATGTCTTCATAGAGTCTGGAGGACTCTGGGATGGGGTGCGCGGCTAAAATGTCGGCTAGGACTTGACCCATGACGGCTTTTTATGGAACAAATACCATATTATATGGCGTCAACAGGATTGCCCATGTAGCTAGTCGGAAGTTCAATGATCCCGGCTTCGTCATGAGAACCCTGAGTGGATTGACTCGGGAGATGACATGAATTGTCTGGCCCGAAACGCAATGGCGAGCCTTCTGGATGGCGAACACCAAAGCCAAACATTTCTTTTCGACAGGGTTGTACCGGTGTTCAGCCCCAATCATTGTCCTACTAAGGTAGTAGATAGCTTGCTCGTAGCCTGCAACGTTGTTCTGAGCCAACAAAGCATCGAGGGAATGATCCATGGCAAGGACGTAGAGGAGAAATGGTTTGCCTGCGACGGGTGCCACTAGGACTGGCGGGCTCGTCAGGTAAGCTTTGATATCATCGAAAGCTTTTTGGCATTCTTCTGTCCAAACGTAGGAGACTCCCTTCTTCATGAGCTGGGTGAAGGGTTGACATTTTCCGGAAAGGTTTGCTATAAACCTTCGGATGTATGCCAGACGCCCTTGCAGGCCTCGAAGTTCTCGGAGGTTCTTCGGAGGGTCCATGTCAAGGATGGCTTTGGTCTTCTCGGGGTCGACATGAATGCCTTTCGTCGTGATAATGAAGCCCAAGAACTTTTCACTAGAAACCCCAAGAAAGGATTTAGCGGGGTTCATCTTGAGTTGATGCGCTCGCACGAATCGAAGACTGTCTTTAGGTCTTGCAGGTGATCACCTTTGAGACGGCTCTTGACAGTGATATCATCCATATAGCACTCAACTATTTTGTGTAGATGTTGACGGAAGATGGTACTCATAGCTCGTTGGTACGTAGCACCAGCGTTCTTCAAACCAAAGGGCATTACTGTGTAGCAGAAAACCCCTTTCGGAGTCCTGAATGACGTGTGTTTTGCGTCATCGGGGAACATTTTGATCTGGTTGTAGCCTGAGTACCCGTCTATAAAAGACATATGTTCAAAGCCACATGTATTTTCGATCATCACGTCAGTGATTGGAAGCGGAAATTCGTCCTTTGGGCAAGCAGTATTGAGATAACTGAAGTCGATGCAGACTCGTATCTTTCCATTCTTCTTGGTGACAGGGACGACTTTGGCCACCCAATTCGGATGTTGCTCTTCTCGAATGAACCCGCTGCTCAGGAGTTTGTCCACCTCTTGATCAATAGCGTTCATGATGTCAGGATGAAAACGTCGTTGTTGTTGCTTAAGTCTATGCATCGTGATCTGGGGATCAAGTCCCGGCATATCTTCGTAGCTCCAGGCGAAGATGTCAATATATTCTTTGGCCAATTCGACTAAAGAGTCCTGGTATTTTCCCTTTAGGCTCTTGCTGATGAAGATAGGTTTGGAAGAAGACTCGTCCCCAAGGTTGATCTGTTCGACTTCGTCTTCGGTAGGGGGTTCGCGTAATTCAAAATGAGACTCCCACTGCGCTCCTAGGCGTTGAGCCCAAGGTTCTTCCTCGAAGAATTCTGGTGTTTGGTCTTCGCCTTCATCCTCTCGAGATTGTGCAGATGCCATGTTGACTGATAGCACCTTCCTGAAGGCTGAGCCGATACTGGTATCGGAATCCTAAGTTGATGATTCATATGAATGAGAGTGTTCCACTTCTTCTGCCTCCGAACTCTCTGGAGTTGCCGGTGGCATGACATAGCCCACCCTCCGTCGAGTACGATGATAGTAGTCATGTGGCTTTCCTTCAGGTGTTGGGAGTCGAAGGGGAAGACGCCGACCTTTACCGTAGTTTAGGCCTTTGTTGCTTTTCAGATCATAACCTATCTTTTGGATGAGGTACTTTGCCTTGTCCGTGTACCGATAGGCTTGTATTCTGCCGATATCCAGTTCTGGCTCGAGTGGTGGGAGGTCTTGATGACGTTCGACTTTGCCGAAGATGATAGGTTCTTCATCTCGATTCTGCGGTGGGACTATAAAACAGACTCCTTGGGACGGGACTTCTCGATTTACATGATTGACGGTTGTTATTTGTGTTTGTAACGACCGTAGAGCGTTATCTAGTGTATATATGGCATTCCAATATGGAAGACTAGAATAATTGAAAGATACTCTATTATTGATAAAACACGAGATTTTGTCTCGTGGGATTACATTGTCAAGAGAAGGTGCATCTATATCAGCAGATATATATTCTCCTAACTCTTCATCCGTGAGCACTGGAGCTGGTTCGGGAGAGCTCATCACAGGCTTGACCTTGGGATCTGAGAGGGCTACGTGGGCCTTCTATTGCAGCTTGGGTGAGGCTGAAGATTGCGGAGGTTTGCCTTTAAGACGCACCTTCAAGGGTGCCTCAACCGCGCCTTCAGTGACTGGTGCCTTCCCTTGTAGTTTTGCCACAAGAGGAGTTGATATTTGAAGAGGTCTTCCCTTGAGCCGTATCTTCAAGGGAGCTTCAGTGGGTGTTCTACCTAGAGAAGTCAGTGCTTTTCCAGGTAGCTTGATCGCCATAGGAGGCAGCATCTGGGGCGGTTTTCCTTTGAGTCAAATTTTTAAAGGAGCGTCAGGAATCGTCTCTGGTTCCATATCCGTCTCTGCCGCTGTTTCTGCTTCGTCATCGGCATCATTGGCTTCTCCTTCATCGAGCGACTTATATAAGCTAGCATCGGTGAAGTAGGCTTCGACCCCCCTTGAAAGGGTCAATGTCCGCGAACTCTGTCCGGATGATGCCGTTGTGGACACGTACTTTATACATTGATGGAGTGTAGATGGCACTACCATGTACTCGTGCAGCCATGGACGACCCAGCAGGAGGTTGTAGTTGACGTCGGCGTCCACGACATAGCAAGTCACTTCGGTTCGGAGATTACCGATATGACATTTCAGTCGGATTTTTTCCAGCGGTTCACTTTTGTTGGCATTGAAGCCGCTGATTATAGTGTTGGAAGGCGCCAGACGGTGCATCGGAATCCCCAGTGTTGAGAGCAGAGTCCTAGGGATGATGCTGAGGGAAGACCCTGGATCGATCTGAATTCGCTTCACCTTGACGGAACCCACATACCCTGTATAATACAGTGGCCTATTGTGCCAGTTGTGCTTGAGCAACATGTCTTGTTGGGTGAAGGTTATGTTGGGGATGACCTCCTCCGTACAATGGTAGTGTGCACATGTTGTTGGGAGGTCCTCAGGCTGCTTAACCTGACTGATGAAGGACTCAGCATCGTTCAAGGCTTCACAGAGAGCTTCGCGGGTGTCTTTGGAAAGACGAAGAAGCTCGAACAGAGATAAGCGGGCAGGAGTACGGCAAGTTGTGCCAGTATGTCGAAGTTGTGGGGCTTGGCTAGCTCCGAAGCATTTTCTCTTCGCAAAGGCTTGTCGAAACGGGCCTCTACGTGCTTCTGTTTATTGGCTGCTGGATGTCTGGATGAGCCCTCTTCCTGGGCAGCAGGGGCAGTGCAGGGAGGAACCACCTCGACGGCAGCTTCATCGGGTTGGGCGTTCTGCTGCGAACGCATTTGTACAGAAAGTGCCTCTTCCGCGGAGGAAGAGACCATGCGGCAAGACTTGATCTTCTTGCCCTTAGTTTTGGAGGCAGAGCATACCCCCGGTTGAGTAACTTCAGAGACGAGGTCTAGGTGGACCCATAAGATCTCTCCCCTGTTTGTGGTGAGTGGGATGAGTCCACTCACGTTGTCACGGGTAGGTGGTAGGTTGACCACCTCCATTGTCGCCTTTGGGATGGGGACGACGCCATCTTGTGATGTGGTTGGCGGCAAGGTGCCGAATTGGAGCGACACCAGGTTGGCCGAGACTGTCTTCTCCTCGTAATCGACGGAGATGACATTCGTATTGATCATGCGCTGGATGTAGTTTTTGAGGACGTAGCAGTCCTGAGTTGGATGTCCTACAAACCGATGGTAATGACAGTACCTCGGATTGTCAACTCTTCCAACCTCGTCGGGACGCTCCGGGTCCGGTAACTTAATCTTGTCACCCTGCTTCAACATCTCGAAGAGTTGCAAGGTGTCTTCATCATTGAAAGAATAGACCTCTTTTGGCCTCGGTGCAAGCGAAGGCTTCTGAGTAGGTGCTTATGCGCCTTTAGAGGCATTGACAGTCAATGCCTGCTTCCCCTTCGTCTCACATCCAGGGTTGCTGGTAGCATGCCATTTTTCCTTGTCTTCAAAGGCATGAAAATTGACTCCCAGAAGGCGAGCATTGTATGCCTTCTTTTCAGCTACTTCGGCTTCAATAATCAATGAACTCCAGTCGGGAGGAGGAGTGGAGTTGAGCCAGAGCTTAACCGCAGGAAGCATGTTCATGCTGCAGGAGGAGAGGAGTGCATGTTCTGGCATACCCGGGGGCAGCCTGAAGCAGGCTTTTCGGAATCGTTCGATGAATGCTCGAACCGTCTCTTTTTCCTTCTGACGTACCTCTATGAGGGATGCCATCGTCATGTCTTTCCCTTTATCGTAAAAACGATCGAGGAAGAGGCGTGTCAAGTCATCAAAGGAGGATATAGAGTTATCAGGGAGACTGCAGTACCAGTCGTAAGCCACTCCTTTCAATGCCCCGACAAACAGGCTGGTGAGTAGCACGTCTTCCTTCGGGAGATGTCCCGTTTGAGACTGGAAGTACGTCAGATAACAGCGTGGAGAGTCCTTCCCGTCGTATGGCATCAATGTTTGTGGTTTGTACTTGGGAGGATAAACTACTTTGTTCCATTCGAGGGGGTACGGTTGCGGTATCCCCATCTTCTGGCGCTCCTCCTGTCTGTTCTTTGACTCGAAGCGTTCACGCAAGTCCCTGATCATCTCAACCACGTCTTCCGTGGAACTGGGAGTCAGAGAAGACGGTACAGTCTGGAGTTGTACATTTGAAGGTTTCGATACCCGAGGTGCTTCGTGGCAATCGGTATTCAAGGATGACCGTTGAAGGGGCACACTTGATTCCCCGTTAGCTCCTGGGTCCGGATTGGTGGAAGGTGCTCTGGCCAAAGCTGACCGTATCTCAAACACCGCTTGAGTCAGTGTTTGCATGGAGGCAGAGAGGGTTTTGAGTCCCCCTCCAAAGTATCCATGCGTTGAACGAGATCTGCTGGTGGAGCATCAGACTCCGCATCACTACCTCCTATCATGTATACTGTCATGACGTGACTGGAAGTGGATGGATCGGTTGAAGCTTCACTCTCAGCCTCGCTCTCCTGTAGAAGAGGAACTTCACCTGGAGCTTCATCCTGGCTACCTCCAGCTATGCTCTGGAGGATATCCTCGTCTTTGGGATGAGGATCAACAAGGGCCTGACTACCCCCAGCTTCCTCTGAGATCTTCTTCCTTCCCCGGGTGCCTTCAAACACTCCTGAGGACGGGATAGTCACCTTGGTCTTCCTCGGCTGGCTCTTGGATGAGGACGAGGTCGAGGAGTTGCCAGTCGCCTTTCGGATTGATGAGGAGTTAGAGACTACGTTGCAAGAAGCAACCTTTAGTTCTGGCTCCTCCTCAATCGACACCTTCTTCCCAAGGCGATATTGGAGGGGTGCTGATGATTGCAGTCGCTGGAACACAGACTACTTTTGTGATGGGACTGCTGTTTTGCAACAACAGTTGATGGTGACCACATCACAGGTGTGTCCTGTGAGGGGCGCATTGTGCTTGTCAGTCGACTCTTCTGATCGGCGTTTGTGAATGATCACATTACGCAAATCGTTAGGGAAGAGTGCCACCTTCACACCCCCATCAGGCGCATGGCAAGGCTAAGCGCCGGGGTGGTCAAGTGAATGTTGCACCCCCTGATCCAGCGTAAAAGATACGCCCAGATCAGTAGTGGGGAACAACATTTAGGGTGGCTTGAACCAGCCTCAGACGCACAACCAATGTAGGCGCGGGGGTTCAAGACCACAGAGTTTGCCTTGTACGACTTGGTTGCGAACACAGCAGATGCGCCCAAGTAAGACAAGGACTTTGAGGGTCGGCTCGTTTCTGGCGCAGAAGCACCCGAGTTAACTTTGTACAGCTTACCATCAGCAGCGCGCATGATTGTGAGTGTATGCTTCTGGTTTGCTGTTGGCATAGCACGTTTGAGGCGCATGGCCCGTGCCGCCTTGGACTTCTTTGTACCAGCCCGTTGGGGTGCATAGTACTCAGAGTCCAAATTATCCTCGTCATGACAGCAAGTGAGTCTGTCAAAGACAGAGGCCTTCTGCGGTGCACCAGAGTTCATGAGCGGGGCGTTAGACACGCCCCTGCTCCGTCGACGAATCTTTCTTGACTGAGAAGGAGATGGTTGGGGAATGTGGTCAGCACCACATTTTTTCGAGAGATGCACTGCACCCATAGGCACATCCTGGCTGCTGTGGGCGTCAGCGAGAAGGGTAGGCTGCATCGGCGCATCCCCTTCAGTGATGGTGCCAGGGGCCTCCACCTTGTGTACCCAGGCTTGGCGAGTCTTCTTCGGCTTTGGCAGCCGCTTCGAAGGACTTGCGCTGCCTTCAAAGATGAACTCCTCATACGCATGTTGATTGAGGCTTACGACTAGTATCTTGTGGGAGGAGCCCACCTTCACATCGTCAGATTACGACACAACTTTCTCATCGGAAGAGAAAAAGGGTCCCCAGCAGAGTTGCCAGCTTGTTTGCCATTAAAATCTTTGATTGGAATTTCAATTACAAACAGAACAGTATTACAATGTAGGACTTAGATGTAGTCCTAGGAGTACACTTTTGTTTTTATCTGGGTCCTATGTCGGTGGAGCGAGTGGTAATGCGTTGACTCCGTTGACGATCTGACGACGATTTTAGGTTCTCTGAAGGTCTGGGTTGCTCTGGATGCCGGAGCTTACGGAGGGGAAGAAGACGTTGAGTGTCTCTTCCGATCTCTGTAAGTAGACGTGCGTCTATGTAACTCTGATGATCTCGTTCTCTGTCTTTTTCTCTGTGTGTGTGTGGAAGAAGAAAATGATCCCTCTATTTATAAGCAGTAGGTTGGGCTGCTCATGCGCACATATGTCGGATGTGCCTAGTCGTGGGAATGCCACATAGCTGATGCTGGCGGGGGCGCATGGTTGATGCGCCCTGATTCGGGGATTGAATCCTTCCTGTTGCGTCTGTGGTGCTGCGGAAGAGCTGACACGTGGCGACTGAAAGGATTCTTCGGTTGCTGAGATCTTGGGTGGTTAGCACCCCTTCGTGGACTGAACTGAGTGAAAGGACACGTGGCGCATGTCCGTAGCTCAAAGATCTCGGATTTGGTGGAGAGTGATCTGATAGGATGCGCCTAGGATCGGGCGCATGAGAAGACTTTGGCTCGTAACCTTCAGGAGTCATGAACCGGTCTGGGCGTATGGCTTTTGAGGCGCATACGAATCTTCGGGCGCATGACTGCGGAGGCGCATGCGAGTGGTTGGTCGGCCACGTGGCTTGTAACCGTCAAAAGAAAGTAGTGATGACGCTGACGTCAGCGGCACTTCATTTTCTGTAAAAGCTGTTGCTGCTCTGTCATCGACGCATGGCTGCTGTCGTATCAGACTTCAGTATTTAATGCTCTTGACGGGTGATGAACTTTTGAGTGGGCGCATTGATCTGCGTTCCACTAGGCACATAGGGACGCGTAGGGCGCATCCTTACGAGGCGCTTGGTACTGACCGACGCGTCTGTATGATGCGCAGGATCTGACCGGCGCATCTGCTACATGGCACATCCTTATTGGTCTGTCTGGGGCATTGATGGCTCTCTGACTTAGCTGAATTCGAAGGAGCAAATTCATCATCATAAATACAAGTTCATTGCACTAACTTCGGGAAGGTTTCCACTTGGCGCATGGGTTTGATTTGCCCTGGCCTATAAATAGCAACAGTTTGAGATAGTTTTGTTGTCTCTCCCTTGACTTCTCGACGAAAATGGATTCGACAGATCCTCCTCCTTGGCAAGACGTTGTACTGTGGGTGATGGTTCTCCTTGTTCGAAGAATCTTTGACGGTGAACTCCTTCAGAAGACTGAGATTCGCCAAGTTGGAATGGACATGGCAGTTTATGTTCGAGCCGCTTGCTGGTAGTATTCTTTTACGAGACGACATCGAGTGCCAAGTTGAATACATGGTTTGGGTTCGATGTGCCTAAGCCTCATTATGATCGAAGAGCCCCAGGCTGGCAGATGCGCATGTGCGTTGACGAGGAAGTGATTCACTATGACGGGGCGGAGTGATGCGCTAGGAGAGTAATACGTCGGGCTGAGACGACGCGGCTAGCTGAGACGACACGGCTAGCTGAGACATCTGAGTGATGGGCCTAGTTGAGAGTAGGCTGTTACAAAGTCTTTAATTGGCATCATATTTTTGAGACGATGTCGGACAGGCACAGCATGTTGCAACTGCTAGAACACAGACTGCCTTGGTGGTGGAGTCACTATCTTGCGGCAGCAGCAGTTGATGGCGACCGTAGCACAAGTGTGCCCGTGAGGGGTGCATTATGCTTTTCAGTCGGCTCTCCTGATCGGCGTTTGTGAATGATCATATTACGCAAATCATTGGAGGAGAGTGCCACCTTTACACCCCCATCAGGCGCATGGCAAGGCCAAGTGTCGGGGTGATCAAGTGAATGTTGCGCCCCCTGATCTAGCGCATAAGGCACGCCCAGATCAATAGTGGGAGAACCACATTTATAGTGACTTGAACCAGCCTCAGACGCGCAACCAATGTAGGCGCGGGGGTTCAAGATCACAGAATTTGCCTTGCACGACTTGCTTGCGAACGCAGCAGATGCGCCCAAGTGAGACAAGGACTTTGAGGGTCGGCTCGTTTCTGGCGCAGAAGCACCCAAGTCAACTTTGTACAGCTTACCATCAGCAGCGCACATGATTGTGAGCGCATACTTCTGGTTTGCCGTTGGCATAGCACGTTTGAGGCGCATGGCCCATGCCACCTTGGAGTTCTTCGTACTAGCCCGCGAAGGTGCATAGT
Organism: Iris pallida; assembly: GCA_029216955.1. Lineage (NCBI taxonomy): Eukaryota > Viridiplantae > Streptophyta > Magnoliopsida > Asparagales > Iridaceae > Iris > Iris pallida. Next base: position 2,147,988 of record JANAVB010005600.1, read on the forward strand.
ACTCAGAATCCAACTTTTTCTCGCCTTGACAGCGAGTGAAGAACTTGCAGCCAACCCAGAAGAAGAGAAGAACTACTGCAACTTTTTGTGGCTCGAACGGGCTTCCTGGATAACGGGCTCCCTTTTTTTTATTTATTTTGGTGCCCTTTTCAAAGGAGGCAAGAGGGCTCTATATATAGAGTGGAATGAGACCTCTCTTTTTCTCCTTTCCGATGTGGGATTAAAAGCAATATTCCTCTTTTTTCATGCTTCTATATGTCTGACCCCATATTTCTTCAGTATTCTGGGAGAATGACGTAACACTGTAGTGTTAGGTGAGTGATTTCATTATATTTCTCTCTCTTCTTGAGTTTGACGAGGAAATTGAATCGTTGGACAAAGGTTTCAATATATGTATATTCAATATTTATCTTTTGGAATTATAAAGATTAAGTTTTGTCCATGTGACATAATCATTGAAAATAGTGTGTTTGATATGTCTTGACGCTTTTGTTAGACATTGATTTGTTATCTTGATGTGGGTTGGCATCGCTTCCACGACAAACACTTATTTCAGTGTTTGTAGTCAAACTGTTTATGATTTATAACATTATATTTTCAGAAAATTTGTTATAACGAAACAATTTATTGAAATAGGCTAAATGATAAGAAGTTTGGAAAAAAAAATTAATGGATAAACTTTCTGCCTGGCAGAAATTGGACATGTCAAATTTCCGCCGGTGTCTACGACGTAAATAAATTTTTACATGGTTTGGCTTTGGTTTGGTTTTAGTTTGATTTGATTTAATCTTTTAATTTGGTTTTTTTGTTTGACTTAATATGTTAGTTAGTTTGTTATTATCTATAATAATATGGATGATAACAAAATATTAGTTAATATTTATTATCAATATTTTTTCATATCACTAAAAGGTAATTTGTTATTATATATAAACTTAATTTATTTATTTATAAAAATTAAATAATTAAATAAATATTTGTATATAAATTTTAAATTAATATTATATAAATAATAGATAATTATTTTGTTATCATCCTGTGCAACACACGAATCAAAAAATGATATATGATATATTAAAAATTAAATTATATTAAAATATTTTAGATATATTTTTAATACATTTTAATTATGATTCCTCTATTTTTTTAAATTTTATATATATATTTAATTAGATAATATCATTTAGTTAATTTAAATATAATTTAAAATTTTAATATATTATTATCCAAATTATCTATAATAAATTTCATATATGCGTTTAGAAAATTATATTTTGAATAGTAATAGATGTGGTGTTATGTATATGTTAATATTTTAAAAATGATATTTTTGATATCATAATTTTTAAAAATATATTATTAAAATAAATATTAACTAATAGATTTTGTGATCATCCATATTATTATAGATATAACAAATTAAGTAATAGATTAAACAAAACTAAAAAACTAAATTAAAAGATTAAACTAAACTAAACTAAACTAAAATAAAATAAATCAAGAAAAATTCAAGTAGATTCTATTTCTGTCAGGGACACGGAGTAAATTAGATTAAATAAATTGAGCAGAAGGTTTCTTTCTTCGAAATTTTCAAAATTCAAGTAGATCGGAAACTTTTGATCTTTTAACATATTCTATAAAAAAATTGATTGTTATAACAAATTCTTCTTTATATTCTTATTTCTAGTAGTTGGAATTAAATTTTGAGTTATTTGTATTTACCCTCCCAATTGCTAAGCTTATTTCTACTTCCCCCCCAATTTTATTTTAATTAGTGTTACCCCACAATCTTTCGGTAAAGTGCAAATAAACCCTCCTAAAATTTGCATTTTTGCATTTGAAGACCCCTTATTTAAAAAAAAAATTCCACATTTTAATTTTGCTCAGTTTGCACCTATGCCATTAACAGACGTTAAAATACGTCTAAAAATACGATTTTATCCCTCCCCTACTCCCCCCCCCCCCCCCCCCCCCCCCCCCCCCTCCCCCTCTCTCTCTCTCTGGTGGTGGGAGTTTATCAAGCGGGACCGACCAGAGGAGAGGGGAGGGCGGCCGGCCAGCGGAGGGAGGAGGGGGCGGGTCGAGCTAGGAGTGAGCATTCGGTTAATTCGGTTCAAACCGAACCGGAAATCGAATTGAACCGAAAATCGAATAAGCAAAATCGAAACCGCTCCGAATTGGCCCATAACCGAATCAAACGGAACCGAATTAAATCGGTTCGATTTACGGTTTATTTGCAATTTTTTTTTAATATATATAGTACTTAAATATACATATATATATATATATATATATATATATATATATATATATATATATATATATATATATATATATATATATATTAACTAAATTTTCTTATTCCGTTTTTGGTTTGGACCGAAACCGAAACCTAAGACCGAAACAAAATAAAAAATTTTAGTATTTTCAAAACCGAAACAGAATAAGAAATTTTTAAAACCGAGCCGAATCACTTATTCGGTTCGGTTCGATTTTCGGTCCAAACCGAATAATGCTCACCCTTAGGTCGAGCATGGCCGACCAGCGGAGGGGGGTCGGCCAGCGAAGGGAGGAGGGGGTTGGGAGGGCTGGCTAGCGGAGGGAGGTGGGGGACGGGTCGAGGGGCCGGCTAGCAGAGGGAGGAGGGACGGTCGAGGGGGGCCGAATAAGAAAAAAAACTGAACATAACCGAAAAAGAGATTCGGTTCGGCTAAAAAAAGATTCGGTTCGATTTTGGGTTTCGGTTTCGGTCCAAAACCAAAAACCGAATAAGAAAATTTAGTTATATATATATATATATATATATATATATATATATATATATATATATATATATATATATATATATATATATATATATATATATATTACAGATATATACTAAATAAATTTAGGTATATTTAAGTACTATATATATTAACAAAAAAATGCAAATAAACCGAATAAACAAAAATCGAACCAATTTAATTTGGTTCGATTTGATTTGGTTATGGGCCAATTCGGTTCGGTTTTGATTTTGCTTATTCGATTTTTGGTTCATTTTGAACCGAATTAACCGAATGCTCAACCATAGCTCGACATGTCCCCTCCTCCCTCCGCTGGCCGGCCACCCTCTCTTCTCCTCTAGTCGGTCCCGCTTGACAAGTCCCCATCATCGAAGAGAGGGGGAGGAGAGAGTAGGGGGAGGGGTAAAATCGTATTTTTAGACGTATTTTAACGCATGTTAATGACATGAGTGCAAACTAAACAAAAATTAAAATGTGGGTTTTTTTTAAACAATGGGTCTTCAAATGCAAAAACGCAAATCTAAGGAGAATTTATTTGCACTTTACCCAAAGATTGGGGGTAACACTAATTAAAATAAAATTGGGAGGGAGTAGAAATAGGATTAGCAATTGGAGGGTAAATACAAATAACTCTTAAATTTTTAACCAAAATTTTATTTATTTATTTCCATTAAAATCTCTCCAAAATGTTGGTGCAGGTGACCGAGAATGAAACGTGACTATGCTAACTACTACACGTGAGGCACGGACAGGTGACATCCATCATTCACAAAAAGTCCAGATCACGTTAAAGTCAACGCGTTAGCTTCAGCAGTCACCAAAACCTTCTCTCTCTCTTTTTTAATTTGCATAAATTGTAGTAATAAGTATATACTAGTCATAACCCGTGCCCATAGGGCATAGTTCATTTAAGATATTCTCCCTCAAAATTTTGGACATCCAATTTTAAACGAACAATAATAATTTTGAGGCCCCATGAAAATATTAAATCTCAACCACTGCTGGATGTGAATTTTCTTTGAATTTTCCATAAAACTCCACTCTCAATAATGTTCATCCACAACCATGGCCTCCATCAAAATATTAAATCTCAACCATCAAAATATTAAATCTCCATTTTTGGATTCTCCATAAAACTCCACTCCCAATAATGTTCTTCCCCATAAAATCTCACTCTCAATAATGCTCTTCCTCATAAAATCACACAACCGTTGATTCACCAAGATTAAATTCCAACCACTCTTTATCTTGGTACAGTCAGTCCTAGGATTCAAAAAACTTTTGTGTTTTGTATAATAGATTTTTAAAATATAAGGACGAGAATACATGAAGAAAGTTAATTAATGTGGTGGTCGGTTCGAACAAAATATCAGAAGTTTCTGGCCTTCCCCGTAATTGACCAGTCTTCCATTATGACCGTTGCGTTCACATGTGGGGGCGGTGACCGGATCAGATCTCCTCTCCTTCCCGTAACTATTATATAGATGCGTCACTTTGCATATAAGGCCAATCTCCAATGGTGATTTCTAAAATTGAATTTCTCTACTAGTTAGCATTGTACATTGAGAATATTTTTATTCTATCTGTAAGAGCTTTTACATAGAAATTATAAAAAAATAATTCTCCAATAGTTTTATAGAAAATAATTGTCATGAGAGATACGAGAATTTTTATGAGAGTTTCAACATGTAAAAAATTTCATAGAAATTTTTCAACCTACATCATTGCTATCTAGAATAGAAATAATGATAGAAGTTTTTTTTTTTTTTTTTCTAAAATAAATTTCTTTAAGATAGAAACCTCCGGTGGAGATGGCCTAAGTCTGCTAAAGTTTGTTATTTTAGAAATAGTCTCTTCCGTTTTTTTTTTTTTTTTCTTTCTTCTACTTTATCTACTTCAAATTATGTTCTGATACTAGTAACAGGTGGACCGGGTATTAGGTATATAAGAATAGAATTTCTTAAAGAGTTGTGTTATATATTTCTCAAGGTATTAGGTCAGCCCGGCCCGGGCCCAGGTCAAACCAGATTTGATCGGGCCCGGTCCGGGCTAGGCTCAGACCGTCAGCAAAAGCAGGTCGGACCGGGCTAATCCGGAGGGGGGATGGCTGGACCTAGCCCGGACCCGGGGCCCGGTTTGGTCGGGCCGGGCTGAATTAGATTTGGGCCAGGCCGGTTCAGCGGTGGACCGGTCGGACCGGTTTGAGTAAGGAAAACCCAAAAAAAATGGTTTGCTTTCTAAAAAAAAAAATGAATGACCAAATAAAATAATACATAAATTACGATTAATGACTAATACATAAACTGCAATTAATGACTAATACAACATTACAAAGACTAATACAAGATTACTAGTACATAAACTGCGATTAATGACTCATATAAGATTTCTAGAAGTTGATACATGATTTTAAACGTCAGCGTAGCTTCAGTATACCATGGCTACGGTCCCATTTTATTCGTTTTCTACAATGCAAACATTCAACAAGAACTTTAGTGGAGTATCTTCTTTTGGTTCCGCCACTTGCACGACGCTCATCGTAAACTTCGCTAAAATGATGCCAAATTTTCGAATCGGATTCAAACTCTTCTTGCGGTGCCGGTTGAGGTTGCGGTGCAAGTTGCGGTTGATGATCTTGTGGTTGTTGCGGTAGTTGATCATTATCCATGATATAAATCATCTCTTCACACGAGTTTGCTTGTAAAAATTGTAAGAGAAAAGAAATTGTGGTGTGATTAAATTTAAAAATTTATGGCCTATTTAAAGGATTTTTTTTGGGGTACAAAATGACATATTTTACCCCAAAAAGAGTTGATATAAGGATATTTTTGGTCATTTCCAGCAAAATGACCAAAATACCCTTTCAACGGACTAAAAATAGCAAATAAATTGGAGGTAAAATGGTCATTTGGCATCACAATGTTTTAAAACCAAAAAAAATTTCAAAAAATCGGCCAAACCGGGTCCGGGTCCGGGTCGGTCCGGTCGGGCTAGGGGGGTTTGATCGGCCCTGACCCGCGTTCAAACCAGTCCGGACTAGTGGGTCGAGGAGCGTAACCCAGCCTGGCCGACTTTAGGGGCGGGTCGGGCCAGTCCGGGTCGTTGACCGGGCTCCTGCCGGTCCAGACCAGATTTGACCAGGTCGGACTCGAGCCGGGAACCGAGTCGCCCGGCCCATTGAACACCTTGATATATTTCTTGTATTTGTATACCTATCTCTCTTTATCTTTATTCCAAATATATATTGGTGACACTATATTTTCTCCCTTCTGTGGGATAACAACTTCTACATTGAATATGCACAGATACGTCCCGTGGTTTTTTTTTTTTTATAAATTGAAGGAATAATACGTCCCTATTGATCTTCCATCATCCAGTCAAGATCTTATGCCTCTTTTTGGTAATCACTCTTTTTGGTAATCACAAAGGTTATCCAAGTTCGGCCACTAAATACTTGCATGTTGTATTTCTTGAGATGTACCCCGATATTGTTGGTTGGCCATCTCCAATGGGAATTTCTATCTTCCCTATTTCTATGGTAGAATTTTATTTTAGAAAATTTTTCTTCCAACGATATTTTTATTCTAAATTCTATCATATGTGATGGTGATGTAGGATGAGAAAGTTTCTTTGAGAATTTTTACATGTAGAATCATATAAATTTTCCCTCTCTTAGGCCATCTCCAGTGGAGGTTTCTCCTCTATTTCTATGGTATAAATCAACTTCAGAAAATAAAAGAAAAAAAATATCTCTCAATGGAGATTTCTATCCCAATTTCTATCATGATGGTTTCTACATATATAAACTTTACATCTCTCATACCGATTACTATTGAGCCCCGCAACGTTAAAGTGATCTACATAGGATAGAAATAAAGAACCATTAGAGGGTTTTTTTTTTTTTTTTTGTATTTTCTATATAGAAACTCTAACAACTAGGATAGAAATTTGATTAAAGTACAATGCCACCATCTCCAATGAAAATTTCTAAAATTGGGTTTCTATCCTACTTGGCATGATACTTTAAGCAAATTTATATCCTAATTGTTAGAGTTTCTATATAGAAATTACACAAACAAAAAGATAACCTCCAGTGGCCCTCCATTTCTATCATATGTGGCAACAAATGAAATGATCACTTTAATGTTGTGACATGGTTCTCCATTGGGATGTGTTTTTCTTCTTCCAAAGTTGGTTTATACCATAGAAATATGGGAGATAGAAATCGCCATTGGAGATGACGTTATAGCAATTAATATTTGACCCCACATCATTAAATTGATTATTTTATTTGTTGTCACATACGATAGAAATGGAAAACTAATGAAAATTATTTTTTTCTTTTTAATCTCTATATAGAAACTCTACCATCTATAGTATAAGAAAATTCTTAAGGCACAATAGCAAGTAGAATATAGGCTCAAATTTAGAAATCCCCAGTGGAGATAGAACTTATTGGGGTCGAAGAAAAAATCTCCTATAAAATGTGAAACAATAATGTTATAGGGACACTAATTTATTTGTTTGAAAGTTGTGAATTCTAATTAAATTATTTATATGATAAAGTTAAATCTAATTAAGTCTCCTATATCCAAAGTTATGTTTACATTTGTATATATAAAAGGTTAATTAATTAATTAGTTTGGAATATTATGAGATATGGAACAATTGTGAGATAACTTTATATTTGTTACATTTATTTTTAATTGTTAGTTAATTGTGATAATTAGAAGGCATTATAGGAAATACTTGTTGGAGTCCAATCTAGATTTGGTAACAACATATATGTCGAAGACGACTGGCAACAAGGCGTTTCTTATTCGCCAGCTCGTTAACTTCAAGTATACGGAGGGTGTCCCGGTGACACAATATCTGAACAAGGTTCATGATGTCATCATTTAGATGTATGTGATGAAAATATTGATTAATGATGAGTTTCAGGCCCTACTGCTTTTAAGTTCTCTGACGGAAAGTTGGAAGACGTTGGTGGTGTCGGTGAGCAACTCTGCACCGGATGGAGTTGCCACGATAGAGCCAGTCAAAAGTAGTTTCTTGAATGAGGATGTTCGACACAAGCAAGTCGAATCGTCGCAGGAGTCTGCTCTGGTGGCTTCCTACGGAAGGAGAAGACTAAAGTTATAGGCAAGGACACGGGAGAGTTATCAGAATCTTGCTACTGTGGATCGTAAGGAGGACTGATATCACTGTGGCGAAATGAGTTATCAAGAGGAACTGCATGAAGCTCAAAGCTGAGAAGGCAAAAGGCAAAGATGGTCAAGTGGATCTCACAGCAATGAAAAATATCATCATCGCAGCGACCGACGCAAAAGAACCTTGTAGCATGTGTCGATGGTGACTGGGTCATGAACACGGGGGCATCGTATCATGCCACTCCATAGAGGAGGATCTTCACGGCATACCATGACGACTGGTTTGAATGTGTTAGATGGGCGACAGGGAACGACAAGGGAACCATTGTAAATTCGAGTATTGCATCATCTTCCAATGGTTAGAGGAGATTTTTACAACGTTTCTATATATAGTTGTAGACATACACATTGCAATATTTCAATACATATTGCAATATTTTACTACTTTATAACAACAGCCTTCATGTATGATTTTGAGCCCTAGAATGGCATTTGAGTAGACATACACATAAAACTTTTCTTGTTCAAGATTATAGTAAAAAAATTGAGCCTTCAATAGCTATTTAATTATCCTATTATAATTAAATGTAATATAACAAAAAAGTGATATGTACATTTATATTTGTTTAACTTGAATTATTTTTTCATAGATTTTTACGGTAGGCAAGGGGGTGAATAACTGTAATCTGTAATCTAGTATAAGTTTTTGTTTTAAAATTTTAACTAAAGTAAAAAATGTAGCACTTGAAACATCTTCCACTGTGGATGCTCTCATATCTAATACTTAGATATAACTAAGTACTATAATAATAAAAATTAAAAATCAAAATAGAATTTTTGTTTTTCAAAAAAGAAAAGAATATCTTGTAAAACTGCAAAAATAAAGGGCTACATATGATAATATTTCAACAAAGAAGACGTGTGGGGTAGGTATAGAAGCAACCACTTCTGACAGCTACATACACACGTATGATCCCTTGGTATCTTCCCCCCTTTTATTTTTTCCAACAAATTTTATTAAATAATTAATTAATAAAATATATTAAAACTACCAATAACTCATTTAAATAAAGATTATTGTTGTTTTAATCATAATTAGTCTCAACGTTTCACTTATTTAAACCACCACCTCCCATCCATTATTCCTCCCCCCTTACTCTCTTTCTCTCCGTGACATATATTTCTTCCCCAGTTTCAAAACCCTAATTTTCTCTCTAGTTGATCATCATTTGTCACATTCCTGGTCATTTCTCTTCTGGTACGTCATGGGTTGGAATTGCTTTGGATTTTTTTATCATTGAATGAGTACTTACGGATGTAGCCTCCTTTAGTTTTTTTTTTTTTTTTTTTTTTTTTTACATTCAAGCAAAAGATGCTAACTTGATGATAGTTTCTTAAATTTCTTAGGAAATGTGGTAGGGATTTTCTGGGCATGCCTTAAAAAATGCCCAAGACTAAGTTTTTCATTTTTATTAAATTCTTTTTGAAAGGGAATTTATGGATGGAGCCTTTGTTTGTGGAAACTTGGTAGAAATTTATACTAAAGATGCTAACTTGATAATGGGAAAATGTGGTAGGGATTCTTCTGGGTATGGTTAAAAATGCTATTTGGTTGAAGTTTTAAGAATTTTAAGAGAACCCATGTTAAAAGAAATCTTTTTGAATCTATGTGCTAATTATATGTTATGAATATTGCCTTGAAAAACGAATAGTCATGATTAAAATGGATCATCGTTAACATCATTTTATAGGAGCAAGCATGCCATGATAATTTGATCTTGAGTAATTTTTTGTTCTAGAATTTGTTTCCTGTATATTTATATTGTTTAAATATATTCTAATGCAGGTTAAAACCTTATAGGCATGTAAAAGAAAAGGACATATTCCATTTTTTTTCCTTTTCCATTTGTGTATATTATAGTAATGATTCTAAGAATTGGTTGGGGATTTTTGAAGTTTGTAGAAGATGACAATGGAATATGAAGACGGATATGGCCAGGCTCAAAGTCCTAAATATGATTGCCTTCTCTTTGGTGAGTCTCCTGTTCAGAACTTATTTGTTTTATGTCTATTTTTGATTGGTAGAGTTAGCTCAGGGTCTACTTGGATTGAGGGAAAAAAATAAGCAGAGTTAAATGGGGTTAAGTGAAGGGGAGTAGAGTCAATACATATTACCTTGGTTGGATTGGAGGAGGAGTTAATTGGGGTGTGTTTAATAACTCTTGTTTGGATTGGAGGCCTTGAGTGAGAGTATGATTAATAAAAGTATAATAGTTACCAAAATATCCTTATTACATATGTCATAAAATTAAATTTAATTGGAATTTTAATAAGAACTTGTCATAATATCTTCACAAATGAGGGAGCTACGGAGGAGCATGTTGAAAGCAAGAAAAAATGGTGAAAAAAATCATGATATTTTATATGACAAATAATGGGTATTTATGACTTTTTAAACAAAATCTCTCAATCCCCCTTCGTTAACCATCTGATTGGGGGTTGAAAAAAAAAAGGACAAAAAGGGTTAAATAAACCCTCACTTAACCCTTTATAACCCCCTCCTAAACCCCCACCCTCAAACCAAGCATTGTTTTTATTGATCCTTGGTTTGTCACATACAGATCTGGATGATACTTTATACCCCTTGAGTTCCGGCATTGCTCTCCATTGCCGCGAAAACATCCAAGGTATGAGTCTATTTATTCTAATCTAACGATTCATATTTGATTCATCCCATTTCCATTTTTCATTCAATTGAAGTATTTGTTCTGTTCTATTGCAATAGCCTACATGGCTGAGAAGCTTGGAATAGAAAAGAGCAAGGTCCCTGAGATGTGTGCTTTACTTTACAAGCACTATGGAACAACCATGGCTGGCTTAAGGGTATGTCAACTTCCTTTCCCTTGGTTTATATTGTATTTGAAATGGTGGCAAATAAATTGATCTAGAGTATGTTCAATGTTTTATGTCACAGGCTATTGGTTATGAATTTGATTATGATGACTTTCATAGTTTCGTTCATGGAAGATTACCTTACGAAATGCTGAAACCTGATCCTGTTCTTAGGCATCTTTTGCTTAGCTTGCCGATTCGCAAAATGGTAAGCTTTCATGAGAATTTTAGCCTAAAGCGATCCAAGTTATTTTTCGGTATTTTAAAATAATTATCAATGTATCTGACCCTATGTTTAATATCATTGTGAATTAGATATTCACCAACGGTGACAGGATCCATGCTGCTAAGGTTCTTAGTAGGCTTGGATTGGAGGACTGCTTCGAGGGAGTTATATGTTTCGAGACTCTGAATCCACTCGAGGATTCATCTTCTCGTGGGAAAGATGCTAAGACTGAAATCTTTGACATCCTTGGACACTTATCTGAGAAAGATACCGGCGTTGAGTTTCCTAAAACCCCAGTCCTCTGCAAACCATCTGAGTATGCTATGGTTGAAGCACTGAAGATAGGCAAGATTAACCCACAGAGAACGGTAGGTGTCATTTTCTGTATTAAATTGTTGCTCAAGGGAGCTATTAAATTATCATGAAGAGAAATAAATGGAAGAATTCCTGTGTGACCTAGCAAATTTCTGTCTGCAGATTTTCTTCGATGATAGCATTCGCAACATCCAGTCTGGCAAGAGAATTGGCCTGCACACTGTGCTGGTAAGCCTCTTTGAACCCTTTGGAATAATATAATATCATCTTGAATTAGGCAAAATGTCAAAAGCCTGGGAAATCGTTATATTTTGGACACTGTTAACTCTAAAATATTTATATATTATAGTTTGCTGAGCTAACTTGTATCTATGAACATATCTATACTAGTTGGCATTACAATACCTACCTATTGATCAAATTACCTAGGAAGCACGGACATTCCAAAACTGTGGGTTGTGTTGTTGAGTACGTGCATCGGACACATTTGGGAGACAATCCTGACACCAAAGTGATGTGTCTGTGTCACCGTGTCGTGTCGTGTCGTGTCGTATCCGTCTTTGTACATCATAGGAAATGACTACCTGTGGTGTCTTTTTCTCAAGTTAATTGTCTTGGTGGGGTTTAACATGCCTGCAGTGGCTGATTATGGTGCTTGATTTGTTGATTCAGGTGGGTACTCACATTAGAGTGAAAGGTGCAGACCATGCTCTGGAGAGCATCCACAATATCAGGGAAGCGTTGCCTGAGCTCTGGGAAGAGGCTGAGAAAGTAGAGGAGACACGATACCAGGGGAAGGTTGCGATCGAGACATCTGTAACAGCTTAGAGCTTTTTCTTTTTCATAATTCTGTTTAACAACAGTTAGCAGGAGAAATTATATGAAAAAGTGTACGAAATGTCTGCAGGATACTCTACCATTCTGTCACTCTACATGTATGTAGCTATCTGTAATTCAGTACTGTATTGCTCGCTGTTTGATCTAATGAATAGGAATACATGAAGCATATGACTAAGATGTGACTTCTGTGCCTTTTATTGAAATCCTACAGTATTATATGGATGACTATGTTTATCCAATCATCTAAAGATTTTCACCTCCCAAAATGGACAATCACTTCTTGTGTGAAGTCTTTGTTGGTTGGGATTATGCACAATTTTTGTGTCTTTGCAGAAATCTGTGAAGTAACACATGCATCTTATCAAAAAACTGCCACTTTTGATTCCCTTATATTTATCAAACTTTTTCTACATTTCGGCACACGTTTCTTTAGGAACGTTACATTTAGTTTCTTTGGCAATTCAGAATTCTTGGATTTGGTAATTGTTTGATGGTGTACATAACTCGTAAACTTGGATTTGTTCTAAAAGAGGAGGCTGAAGAAGGCGATAAGTATGTGACAAATCTCAGTGGCCTAAGAAACAAGGGCAACAATAATGTCGATATTTCCAACTAAGTACTGTACTCTGTCACACAAGCTTCCATTTTTCCTCTTTTTCATAACCATATATGTATTTTTGTTGTGATTTGGGATAAACCCAAATATAGATGTCCAGTATTACACAGTTTATTATATATTTAGAAAATCCTATTTGGCAGGTACTTGCATGGCCTATATAAATCTGTGCATGTGTTAAAGTTGTAGAAAATAGTTGCCAAAGATTGTTATGGTAGTTCTTTCCTTGAAACAAAGGTCCAGTCACTTAACTGTCCCCTGGGATTTGGACCCAGGACTTCCCGTCCTCTTGCCAAATGCCTCAGCAATTGGGTTACAGAAACGTTGATAGTATTGGTACATCAAATATTGTGAAAGACATGTTTTCTGTGCACAAAGACATGGCAGATGTAAAATATTTCTGTGAATTACTTTGAGGCCTGGATATAAAGAAAAAATGTATTATGCATAGCTACAACAAGATAGAGCTTCCTTTTTACACTTTGAAAGATAAGGCACATAATTATTTCAATTCAAATCCAATGCTATGTCATATTTTATTGATGATCCACACCAAACGGGTGCTCTAACCAAATGAATAATTAGAGTTGTTCTGATAAGAAGCCTCCTTTTGGCATTGAAGTGCAACATTAATAATACTGTTGAAAGAGTGCTTATTATTCAGTAAATTGTCTGTGGAACATAATGGACTCTCTCTTTACTGTGTGTAATCTTTTTCCTCTATTTTCATAAATACAGAACATGCATTATAAGAAATACAAAACCTTTATCCGGTTTTCAAATTGCAACAATACCTGTTATTGCAATGTTCCTTTAAGTAACCTGTTGATATAAACTGGAGTAGTCTACATGCCTTTTTTTCTTTTTTAAAGAAAATTCTTCTACTTAATTTGAGTTTGTTTGCAAGCCAATATTTCAAATCATGACTTGAAGTTCTTAATACTTCTTAAGTTTTATCAAGAACTTCAGAACATTTGGATGCCACTGGTAAGCAACATGATTGATCCCTATATTTCTTGTAAGCAAACATTGCCTCATTATGTTGAGAAGAATAGCCTAGAAGCCTAGGGCATGGAAGATCACCATAAAATTTTCTATGAGGTTAAGATCACCCCTAATATCACCATAAAATTTTGAATGATGGTAACATAATGTATATTCCAAAATGGAAGTGTTATAGTCTAGTTAAAGGATGTGGATGAATAATAATTGATTCTTCTACTGTTGAATAGTTGTGGGTTCAAATTTTTTTATGGTGATACAAATTGCTTGCTTGAGTTTTGTATCACCCAAAATGGATGCATGCATGACATATGCTACACTGCATGTCTGGGGAAACCAGTCACCTACGAATTAACTTTTTGCAGGTCATAGCGGATTGCTGGCCTCTGAAAGATCACACAAAAAAGAAAGAAAGAATTCAACCTCACTATTGGTATTTCATTAATAGAGTTGGATATATTTTGAATTTGCAAACCTCATATATAATTAGAAATTTTTGGAAGATTGTGCCATAAGTTTGTCCAATTCGTAGGAAGACCGTGGATGTCTAGTTGTCCTCCCAACTATCATAGGCCTAAAGTTCTAAACATATTTTAATTGATAGTTTACAATGCTGCTAAACACACCATTCTTAAGAATATGATTTTTTTCTCCAACGTCAATATTAGTTCAAACGTAGAATCCACGATTGCTCAAATTCACTAAAGGCTTTGGCAGAGCATATTTTATCCAACAAATACAAATGTCTCATTCTCTCATAATTTTAAAAGAAATTTATTGAGTCTTAAAGTTATAGGGGCAAATGGGTATCATATTAAAAATACGAGAGAGTGAAATAAGGAAAGAAAAAAAAGTGTAACCTCTAGTATAAAGAACCAGATGTTCGTTTAGAGAACCAATTTTTTTTTTGAGATATTCCCCAACTATTCACTAAGGATATACGTCACTCACATAAGGAATATCGAGTCGCATACTATTATTAGTCAGAAGCTCAATCCTAAGGGACCATTAGGAGCCTGAGCCAGAAGCCGGATTATCCCATAACTTTTAAACTGTGTCATAATCAACTGAGACACCCCGGGACAATAATAAGGAGAATGATCATAATAATTTTTTTGCGATCGTATCTTAGCAAATTGCAGCATACCTAATGGTCATCCTTGTGTCCTCAATCTTAAGGATAAATTTATTTCTAAACCATCAATCTTCAAGATTGCATTTGAATAATTAGTATCTTAATTTTATTTAGTTAGAGTTGTATTATTTGAAACTATAGTTTCGGCTTCTATGTATTGGAAATTTATATGTGCATCTCTTTATTTATTTAATACTTTAGATATGAGGTATCTTTAACATAAAATTTGCGATCTGTTAATCTGATAGGACATAATTCTCGCCGTTAGGGGGAGATAGGAAAAAAAAATGCCTTGTGTAACCCCTCTTCTCGAAATTTTGAATTTTTTTTATTTGATTTGAATTAAATAATGATTTTTGGAATTTTATAATTTTTAATTAATTAATTATTATTATATAAGACCTTAGCCATGGTTAAGTTTTGGAGTACAAGATGACTAGAAATCATGGCACGGATAGTACACTGGCGTGCCTTGACTAGTGTATTAGCCATGCTAGGGAAGGCCGAACCATAAGTGTGTCCCAACTAGAAAAACCAGGCCAAATTGCGACTTGACCTCTATAAAGAAGTTAATTTAGTTATTTATTAAATATTATCACTGTTAGTCCCTTGGCGAACAATCGATGGAAAAACACGATTTCAGAAACTATTGTAAAGACAATGTTTCCAGCAACAACACCCTAAAGAAGGTGATATTGTATTACAAGAATCTAAAAAGATTATTTCGTAATATTACTCGAAGGCAACAGAACCGTATAACTTCTAAAGAGAAGCGACGGTATTCTCGAAGGCAACAGAGGAAGAAGAAAGCCTGCTGGGGTGAAAGATCACCGGCGCTCAAAGCTATATCCGCTTTACGGACAAGCCTCCAGGAACCAGCAAGTTCGAAGAGAACTTTAGAACGCTGGCCAAAAATGTCGACGACTCCTCGGAATAGCAGCAGCACTTCTCTCTCTCTCTGAAAATTCTCTGATTATTTTCTGTAACCCTGGAGAGAGGAGATGCTGATGATATTATAGGCACGAGGTGGGCTATTCAAATTCTGAACGCACGCCCTGGATTAATGCCAGATCCGAATTTTCTGGATCTGAGCCATTTCCGGATCTGAGCCCACAAGACCCGCGGACGTTACATAATTTGAACGGCCCACTCGACCCGTACGCTCCGTACGCTCCGTAAGCCACGCAGGGCCGCGCAGAGGCTCGCGCACGAGCGCAACTAAAGCGCACAATGCGCCTTGCGACGAGCTGTCGTGCTAAGTGCAAAGTGCCATCAAAAAGCCACAATAAGCCTCAAAAGCCCATTAGCCCAAGCCCGAGCCCGAGCCCGAGCCCGAGTCCGAGTCCGAGTCCGAGTCCGAGTCCGAGTCCGAGTCCGAGTCGCTAAGCCCCTTCGGGGCTTAGCTCCAATAGATTTAAATCTATTTTCATTTGGCCAAAAGTTGGTTTCTTATTCTCACCTCTATATAAAATCCTCCCACATGGCACCCTCCATTGGGCCTCAACCCATGTGCATCTCTCTATTCCTTCATAAGTAATATATAGAGATACATATTGGTGTGATTTTCCGATGTGGGACTATCTTTTAACAATAGAGTATTGTGAACACACAACTCATAGAATAAAATACCAACAATCCCCCACATATCTCTATATATATGAGTTAAGCGTTCCACATAATAACTGTCCATTATGCATTAGGATAGATGTCGCTGACGACTTGAATCTTCCCGCATGGGTTTGAACAACAGTATGATACAAGAATGGACTACGTCTTGAATTCTGTACCACAGCTATAATTTTTCCCACTCATATAATGTAGTTATCTGTGCTTCTGGCTGCACATTAAAGGCCTTGTGCCAGCCTGGATTTCAATGTATGTATTTTGGGCGTCTACAAATTTACCCTCAAGAGACGGCCTATTTCTCTTTCCATACATTATAGGTGAGTTCTTTATAAAGAGTCATGGCATGAAGCATTGCGCTCCTTTGCGGTGCTACGTCGCTATGACATGGCTCAACGCCGAGGCTTTACCCCACCTGGGTACCTCATCGTAGTGTCATACTACTGTAGCATGAGGTCACAATCCTCTTTGTAGTGCCAAACTACTCAGCATGAAGCCTTGCGCTTCCGTGCGGTGTTACGCCGCTATGACATGGCTTGCAAAGCTGAGGATTTACCCTTCCTGGTACCTCTTCGTGGTGTCATGCCACTGTAACATGAGGATACTGTCCTCTTTGTAGTGCTGTCTACACCTCTTTATGATTATGTATATGCGGTGCTACGCCGCCTGTGACTTGGCTAACAAAGCCGAGGTATTACCCCTACCTGGGAACCTCATGGTGGAGTCACCCCACTGTAGCATGGAGTTGTAACACTCCTTTGTGGTTGTTGCGCCACCATGCTTCCTGTAAAGCATAACAGACCTTCACTCAGTCTGAGAACTCATTAAGGCATTATGCCATCCTTTCCACAGGATCAATTTTCCGTAGAAAATTCATAGTAGACAACAGTGGTTATGGGTCCGAAACCTTTACATGTTCCGCAGAACAAGTACCCACTGTTAACTAATATTTTTCCAGTCAATAGTCCTCCCTTGAATCAAAAAATTAGATATCTGGTAGATTTCTCTTTGAACCAATAACATAAAATTTATTGATAGGATTATAATGACACAATATTAGAATGCCTTCAAACCCATCTTCCTTGCTGTGTCCTCGACCAGCTGTCGTTTGAGGCCTTTCGTGAACGGATCCGCCAGGTTCTCCTGACTCCGAACATCGATCACTGCAATGACGCCTCGTTTGATGAGATCGTTCACTGCTCTGTGCTTTAACCGCACAGTCCTCTTCTTTCCGTTAAAGAGTTCATTTGATGCTACTGCTGCTGCCGCCTGGTTGTCACAGTATATCGGGATTGCCGGTATCTGAGCTCCAACCACTGGAAGATCATACATGAGCTCCCGAAGCCACTCTGCTTCATCTGCAGCAGCATCCAATGTAAAGAATTCAGATTCCATGGAGGAGCGAGATAACATTGTCTGCTTCTTCGATTTCCACGATATAGCAGCTCCGCCCAAAGCGAATATGAATCCACCTGTAGAATACTCGCTCTCCACCTCTGAACACCAGCTAGCATCACTGAAGCCTTCCACTACTGACGGATCTCCGCTGTAGTATAGTGCAAATGTCTGAGTCTTTTTAAGATATCTCATAACATGCTTCACAGCGTTCCAGTGTTCAACGCCTGGGTTGCTAGTGAACCGACTCAGCATTCCTACCGCAAAAGCTATGTCAGGCCTTGTGGCAGTAGTAGCGTACATCAAGCTTCCGATGACGCTAGCGTACTCCAACTGCCTGACGCTTTCCCTCGAATTTGGCTCCAGCTTCTGATCACTCCGGTACGGTGTATCAATTATAGGAAGATCTTGATACCCGTAGCGAGTGAGCATCTTCTCAATATAATGAGATTGTGACAGCGCTATTCCAGTACCTGTCCGGATGATCTTGAGCCCCAAGATTACGTCGGCATCCCCCATGTCCTTCATACTGAACTTGGTCGAGAGGAATTTCTTTGTCTCTGTGACGCAGTCTAAATCCGTACCTAGGATTAGCATGTCGTCCACGTAAAGACAAACGATTACTCCTCTTCCGTCAGCAAACTTCGTATAGACACACTTGTCTGTTTCACTGACCCTGTAGCCATTTGACCTTATCACCTTGTCAAACTTCTCATGCCACATTTTGGGAGCTTGTTTCAAACCATACAGAGACTTCATCAACTTGCAGACTTTGTCTTCCAGACCTCTGACGACAAAACCTTCTGGTTGTTGCATGTAGATCTCTTCGGTCGGCTCGCCATTAAGGAATGCCGTTTTTACATCCATCTGATGTATCACCAGCTTGTGTATTGCTGCTAGAGCAATTAACAATCTGATGGTTGTCATCCGAGCTACTGGAGCATAAGTGTCAAAGTAGTCGATCCCCTGCTTCTGTGCAAACCCCTTGGCCACTAGCCTGGCCTTGAACTTGTCAATGGTTCCATCTGCTTTCATCTTCTTCTTGAAGATCCATTTGCATCCGATGGGTCTTGCTCCTTCTGGCAGGTCAACTAACACCCATGTGTTGTTGGAGGTGATTGAGTCAATCTCGTTGTCTATCGCCTCCTTCCAGAATACAGCATCTCTGGTCTTCATCGCCTCATCATAGGTAAGCGGATCTGCTTCCACATGATAGGTGACGAAGTCATCTCCGAAGTCTTTCGGCCTCCTTACTCGCTTAGTTGACGGCTCAGCGAGTTCTGGTTCAACTGGTGTCTCTTCGACAATAGCTTCTTCTTGGACTACTGGTTCGATAAGGACTTCTGTCTGCTTTGCACTCTCATCATTCTCCGGAAGATCCGCGAGAACAATATTTTTGTGCCTTGCAAACTTGTCTTCAAAATATTCAGCATCGCGAGATTCAATGATATGATTTGATTCTATATCAAGGAATCTCCGAGTGTCACTCTTCTCGGCATAACCCAAGAAGATAGCCTTAGTAGTCCTAGTCCCCAGCTTCTGAATCTTTAGATCTGGGAGCTTCACATAAGCCAGACACCCCCACACTCGAATAACATTCAAGTTAGGTCTGACTTTGAACCAGAGTTCATGAGGGGTTATATCCGAAGTTGCATACGGTACTCTATTGAGAATGAAAGTAGCCGTTAATGCAGCTTCTCCCCATAAGCTCTTTGGAAGACCCGTAGTCAACAGCATAGAGTTCATCATCTCTGTCAATGTTCTGTTCTTCCTTTCTGCTACTCCGTTGGATTGAGGAGAGTACGGAGCCGTCGTCTCATTTATGATTCCATGTTCTTTACAGAATGATGAGAAATCATGAGACCGATACTCCCCGCCTCGATCACTCCTTAGCCTTTTGAGTTGTTGTCCAGTTTGCCGTTCAGCCTCGGCCCTGAACTCCTTGAACTTCTCGAATGCTTCGTCTTTAGACTTGAGCAAGTAGACAAAAGCATACTTTGAGAAGTCGTCGATGAAAGTAATAAAATACTTCATCCCGGCTTTTGTAGAGAATTGCTTGAAATCACAGATATCTGAGTGAACCAACTCCAGAAGATCTGTGCTTCGATGGACCCTGTGAAAGGGTTTCCTTGTGATCTTCGTCTGAGCACACACTTCACATTTCTCTACCTTACCCCCACACTTGGAGATAAGTCCTAGGCTAGACATCTTGTTAATTCTTTTACAATGAACATATCCTAGCCTATTATGCCACAACTCAAAAGAATAGTTCAAAGTAGAAATAGCATTAATATCAATTTTTTGGGTTACAACAAGCTAAATTTTGTACATTCCTTCAGTCTGGAAAGCTTTTCCGAAGAATGTACCCTTCTTGGACATCACCATCTGGCCAGCATTGATGTCCATCCTCAAGCCTGTGTTACAAAGCAGGCTCCCAGAGATCAGGTTCTTAGCAATTGCAGGAACATGCTTCACTCCTTGAAGCGTCAGAGTGTTCCCCGATATAAGTTTCAGCTCCACCGTCCCGATCTCCAGTACTTCAGCTTGTGCCTGGTTTGCCATTAAGACTTTCTCGGAAGTTGGCTCATATGACTCGAACCATTCCTTGTCTGAGCAGACATGACATGTCGCACCAGTGTCTATCCACCAGTCCGAGTCAACTCCCGTATTTGTAACCTGTGCTATCATTGCAACCAGATTAGTAACCAAAGAAACCTTACTAGGCTCACCTTTTTCTGGTTTCTTGCAGTCACTTTCGTAGTGGCCCTTCTTGCCACATTTGAAACAAGTCACATGGGACTTGGATTTCTGATTCTTGAATGAAGGACTCTTCACTTTCAGATTAGTGAAGTCCTTCTTCTTCTTATGAGGAGAAGCCGCCTGCTTCCCCTTGTACTCTCTGGTTTGGACCAGATTTGCTTTCGCCAGTTGTTTGGACAGAGAATCCATCTTCTGTTGAGAGCGCATCTCGTCCTCGACATGGATCTCTTGCAGGAGATCTTCCATACATATGTCCAGCTTCTTGCGGTGCATCCTTGCATAGAAGTTGCTCCACCCCGCAGGAAGTTTAGAGACGATTCCTCCAACGACAAACTTGTCGACAAGAGACATCTTCTCGTCATCTAATTTTTGGCGCAGCTTCAGAAACTCCTTTACTTGGGGCAGCATAGCCTTCTCATCTTCGAAGGTCCACTTGTGGTTTCAACCAAGAAGATCTTGGACCGATTCTCGTCATCTTCGTACAATTTCCCCAAGGAGTCCCAAATCTCTTTGGCAGAATTCTTCTTGGAATAAGACTCTGCCAGAGAGTCTTCCATGCTATTGAGAATCAACAGTTTACAGATACTGTTTTCTCTAATCCATTTTGCCTGCTTGGACTTAGCAGCGGCAATAACTTCTGCGGTTCCGGTTGTTAGAACGACCGGTTCTTCCTCATTCAGCACGTGATCAACTTCCACGAGTTGAATGTTTAATGTTACTTTCCGTTTCCAGATTTGGAAATGTTCGCCGTCAAATTTCTCCAACTTGTTAAAGTCGGTATTGACGAGCGATGCACGTGAGTTATCCATCTTTTCGATATAGCTTTGAGATTGTTAGTCCCTTGGCGAACAATCGATGGAAAAACACGATTTCAGAAACTATTGCAAAGACAATGTTTCCAGCAACAACACCCTAAAGAAGGTGATATTGTATTACGAGAATCTAAAAAGATTATTTCGTAATATTACTCGAAGGCAACAGAACCGTATAACTTCTAAAGAGAAGCGACGGTATTCTCGAAGGCAACAGAGGAAGAAGAAAGCCTGTTGGGGTGAAAGATCACCGGCGCTCAAAGCTATATCCGCCTTACGGACAAGCCTCCAGGAACCAGCAAGTTCGAAGAGAACTTTAGAACGCTGGCCAAAAATGTCGACGACTCCTCGGAATAGCAGCAGCACTTCTCTCTCTCTCTGGAAATTCTCTGATTATTTTCTGTAACCCTGGAGAGAGGAGATGCTGCTGATATTATAGGTACGAGGTGGGCTTTTCAAATTCTGAACGCACGCCCTGGATTAATGCCAGATCCGGATTTTCTGGATCTGAGCCATTTCCGGATCTGAGCCCACAAGACCCGCAGACGTTACATAATTTGAACGGCACACTCGCTCCGTACGCTCCGTACGCCTCGCACGCCACGCAGGGCCGCGCAGAGGCTCGCGCGCACGAGCGCAACTAAAGCGCACAATGCGCCTTGCGACGAGCTGTCGTGCTAAGTGCAAAGTGCCATCAAAAAGCCACAATAAGCCTCAAAAGCCTATTAGCCCAAGCCCAAGCCCAAGCCCAAGCCCAAGCCCAAGCCCAAGCCCGAGCCCGAGTCCGAGTCGCTAAGCCCCTTCGGGGCTTAGCTCCAATAGATTTAAATCTATTTTCATTTGGCCAAAAATTGGTTTCTTATTCTCACCTCTATGTAAAATCCTCCCACATGGCACCCTCCATTGGGCCTCAACCCATGTGCATCTCTCTATTCCTTCATAAGTAATATATAGAGATACATATTGGTGTGATTTTCCGATGTGGGACTATCTTTTAACAATAGAGTGTTGTGAACACACAACTCATAGAATAAAACACCAACAATCACTTTAGGAGATTCGGTTGTACCAAACTAGTTCGAATTGGACCCGAACTAAACCCAAGCCCAAGTAGACATGTAGTGAGACCAAAGACACCCATGTAGACAGGTAGTGCGTCCAGCGACGTCCATGATGATATATATTGTATATATTTATATTGGTATTAATTAAATGGTCCAATAATTAATGTTATAAATAGTTGTTACATGACATAGAAGTGTCATTTGATATAGATTGTATGGAAAACCTTTTTCTAAAATACTACTACTAACCTCTATTACAATTTTATTATAAGTTAGAAACATATATATATATATATATATATAAATATATATATATATATATATATATATATATATATATATATATATATATATATATATATATATGATTTTTGTTTTCATGCATATACAAATGTATATACAATTTCCCAATAATATATATTATATATGGTATAAAAGCGTATATTGGATATTTTATACGCACATATAAAATTCCTTCTATGAATAGATTGGCATTTTTCTTTCATATATATATATATATATATATATATATATATATATATATATATATATATATATATATATAGCATGCTATTTATAAAAAAAAGAAAAAAAAGAAATAAGAATAGAAAGGAAGACCCAGCTTGTCAAACTGGCCCAAACCGAGCCCCAAATTTTCCAAGGAAACAAAATTTTGTTTTCATGCATATACAAATGTGTATATAATTTCCCAATAATATATATTATATATGATATAAAAGCGTATATTGGATATTTTATACGCACATATAAAATTCCTTCTATGAATATGTTGGCATTTTTCTTTCATATATATATATATATATATATATATATATATATATATATATATATATATATATATATATATATATATATATATAGCATGCTATTTATAAAAAAAAAAAAAAAGAAATAAGAATAGAAAGGAAGACCCAGCTTGTCAAACTGGCCCAAACCGAGCCCCAAATTTCCCAAGGAAACAAAATCTCCCACCTTAACTTGAACACAGCTGAACCCAGGCCTTTTTCGACTTCCCCACAACCGTATATATAGAGTATCTAGAGAGAGTAAGAGATGAAACCAATCGAGTAGGGGAGAGTATTCGGTTTATTCGGTTCAAACCGAACCGAATAACCAAAAATCGAATTGGACCGAAAACCAAATAAGCAAAACCGAAATCGAACCGAATTAGCCTATAACCGAACCGAACCGAATTAAATCGGTTCGGTTTTCGGTTTATTCGGTTTGTTTGCACTTTTTTTGTTAATATGTATAGTAACTAAATATATCTAAATTTATTAGTGTAAACCTATAGTATATACACATATATATTTAGTATATATCTATCGTATATATATATATATATATATATATATATATATAATATATATATATATATATATATATATATATATATATGTATGTATGTATGTATATATATATATATATACATACATACATACATATATATATATATATATATATATATATATATATATATATATATATATATATATATATATATATATATATATATATATATATATATATATATATATACTATACACACACATACACACACACATATATATAAAAACTAAAATTTTCTTATTCGGTTTTCGGTTTTGGACCAAAACCGAAACCGAAACCGAATAAGAAAAATTAGTATTTTCAAAATCGAAACCGAACCGAATTTTTTTAAAACCGAATCGAATCTCTTATTCGGTTCGATTCGGTTCGATTTTCGGCCCAAAACCAAATAATGCTCACCCCTACAATCGAGAAGTCCAAACTCTAACACCAGACCGCCGCCCCGACCCCCCTGGCCCTGCGTGCTGCTGCAGCTGCGCCGGCCGGCCACCGTCGGAGCGCCGCCAGAGCAGGTCGCGCGCATCACGCGCAACAGAGCACAGCAGCAACATGCTGCCCCGAGCCAACTTCGCAGCATGTATTCTCCGTACGTGCTTGTTCGTTTTACGAACCGTTTCTTCTGGTACGATCCCAACCTATACACCTTTAATCCCCTTCAATTAATTTGTTTAATTTTGCAACATGTACGACGAAAAACAAGTTCCAAAATCGAGAAAAACTCGATTTACTGTACGTTAGAAACTATCCCAGCGTCTCCTGTTTGCGGTCGATTTACGACCAATATGTTGCGTGTCTTGAAAATCGGTTTGAATACACTTGTAGACAACCTATAGGAGAGTAAAACCCTTCTTGTAGATTTAATTTACATCCAATGTACAAAAAGTAAATTGTTTGTGAAGTTAGCAAAAAATATATTTTTAAAACGCCAAAAAACTACGATACGGAGTCCGTCCCGACAATTCGGACGACTTGTCACAAACCGAAAGTATCGAAAGGTGTGTATCGACTTCGCGGACGTGTGGACTTTGACGGAATTCGAATTGGTTGCGTGTGTGCGACGAACTTGATGTGTATCCGTCAAAATTTATCGTATCGGCCTCTTTGCAAACTAGTCAATTACTTTGTGCACGTTCGTCATCTCGAGACGAAACTTATGCTGTCACGACCCGCACCCTGTATAGGGGCACGAGAAGTGGTTACGTCCAGCCTACGTCGCAGTGTCGGCGGTAGAAAGATGTCCTAGGTTACTAACTAATGTCATGTAGTATATATAATGTACTTGTCCAGATATCAGCTCTGAATGGAGGACAAATAAAGGATATGATATACTCAATCACAGTCTAAAGCACGATAAGATAACACAGAAGTTATACCTAAGGAGTTAAAGACAACTACAACTAACTACTAAAATAATACAATATTATCTCAAACAAACTTAATACAAACTCAATATCTTAACTTTAATACAACAAGTCAAAACATGAAAGCTAAAGTAGTCTACTAGCTAATCTCCTGAATCACTCCTGAGAGTCGGGACCAAAGGTAGCTAATCCTCCGCCAGGTCTATGGTAAGTAGGGCATGTGTCCTCAGGATTATCATCTGTAATATTTTTAACAGGTCCAATCAGGACAGGAACGAGTACAACTCATCTAGAAAACCCAAGTAAATGACAAAGAACTGTAAATCAGTTATAGACAGTTTTATTGATGAGCATGGCAGTTTTATACAGGTAATGATGGCATAGAGAAACAGTAAGATACAAGAAAAGAAAGGTAACTAAAATAAGAGAAGAATCATGGCAATGAAGACTGTAATAAAAGCTAACTGAACTAGAATAACATGTATGAGTCCAGACAGTACAATATAAGTCTAATGTAATCCCAGTGTGAGTCCAGTCCATATAATCCGATACCAGATGATTTCCGGTACAAGATGAGTCCAACAGTGATCAATGAATCCAGGGTGAGTCCAACTATGATCTAACAGTGTGTTTTAAAATACCGAGGTCGACATGTAAACGGCTGTAGGTATCAGGCACATCTCTCACTGATCAGGCAAGAGATGGCTATGCTTCCGGTAGATTCCAGTTGGAGATTCCGAATTTGGGGTATGTCTACATGTCTTACTCAATATTTCCCCGCCCAGCAAGTAAATCCAAAATCGACAAAAAAAATCGAGATGAGTCCGGCCAATACATGATGATTCCAGAAATGATTCCGGAATGATTCTAATGACTCCAGTAATAGAGGCCAGCAAGTAAGGTATGTGTCGATACATGGATCCAGAAATATTCATACGTGTTGATACAGAGAATCACATAGAACTAACTAGAACTGAAATACAGTAATTGACAAATAAATGAGAGAACTATCAGAGAATGTACTCGCCTGATACTCTGAAAAGAGTAGTGTAATATCAGATGTCTGTACCAGGGTCACAATGTCCTAAAATAGAGCAATACAGTTATGACATGTCTAATATGAAGGTAAATGTAAGATACAATGCAATCTACATGATTTCTTAGCTAATCTAGGTCAAAGTCAAACTTGGTCAACTCTTCAGTCAAACTAAGTCAAATTAAGTCATACTAGGTCACAAGAAGTTAAACTAAGTCATACAAGGTCAAACAAGGTTAAACAAGTCTAATCTAGGTTAAAGTCAACTCTTGGTCAAACATTCTAGCCAAACTAGTCAAGTTATCTAGGGTTTAGTCAATAATGGTCAGACTAGTCAATATGGTCAAACTAGGTCAAAGTCTAGGTCAATCTTAGACTAACTAAGGTTTTGGTCAAACATAGACTAGTCAACAAGGTAATTAGGTCAATGGTCAACTATCTAAGTCAAACTCTATAAGGCTAACTCAAAACCAAACATAGGCTAACATGTCTTAGGATACCTAAGATACTATACCACAATGTTAAGGTATAACCAATTATCTATACAAAGTATATCACACATAAATACATATATATAATACCAACCTTAATCCTATAATCAAGCTAATCCCATACTCCAACTCAAGTCATGACTCAACTCTAAGTATCTCACTTAACCCCATACATATCTTAATCTACTTAGGACTATCCACATAACCTATATGGTCAAACCTAAACCAATTAGTTAGGGTTTAGTCAAACTTAAGTCATCAAGTCATCTAAAATCCATCTAAGTCAATTCTAGGTCAAGGTTGACCTATAGTTGACTTTGGTCAACAATGGTCAACAAGGGTCAACTTGCTAGTCAACCTAGGTCTACTAAGCCTATTGATCAATTCCAAACTCACTAACCATAGGCTATAGGCTAGTGTAACTAGATACCATGTATAGGTATCTCATATAGGTGTCTATAGCCATACATCTATACAATATATATCTAATACTATATATTCTCACCTATATATAACCTACATATATATCCAACTATATATATAATACCCACATATATACATATATATATATATATATATATATATATATATATATATATATATATATATATATATAATCAATATACATAGAGAGTGTGAGGGTGTATGTGTGGTGACACATATGTATGTGGGAGTGTACTGTAAAGAGGGGGTAGTGGTGTGTGTGTGTGTGTACAGCAAGGGGAGGGGGTTATATCTCAGAAAACTGAGAAGGGGACACACATACACACACATACTTATAACATATATATGTATACACACAAACCTACATATATACATACATATACACACTCACACACTTACATACACACACATACTTATATACATATATATACAGTATATATACACACAAGTATACGTATATATACATAAAAATTAATTTGAATCTCAAAATAAATACTGAAATTAACCTAGGAAACACTGTTCATTACTGAACATTGGGGTAAACCCAAAATCAACACAAAATCGTGTTAAGACTCGAGTACAGTGGTTGGTAATCGTGCCCCCATGTGTACACGTGTCGTAGGTGTCCCTAGGTGTCCACCACGACACGACACGACACGACGTGTCAAACACTAAAAATCCTAAATCGGGTAAGTTTCAGACACTGTGCAGTGTCACAGCGTCGTGCACGGGTTCACGTGTGTGTAGGACACGACACACACATCCACGTGTCTCGTGGTTGTGCCCCTAGGTTCGCCAGGGATAGGGCTACGTGTTCCAGTGTCTGTCTCGTGTCCACGTGTCACCAGGACACGACACAAGACGTGTATCAGTCGAGAAAACTCGACTAATACACACTGTGCAGCGCAGTGTGGTGCGGTAGGTTCGACGCCTCATGGATACGCCACACGCCACGTGGGGCCACGTGGTCATGTCCACGTGTATCCTACATGTTGGACTACACACTCGTGTCACCACGAGGTGTCCTCGACTCGTGTCCAGGCGATACGATGCGCGTGTCAAAGTGCTTTGTGCATCCGTGCACAGTCAGTGCAAGACCACTACACTCATGTTTTCGTGTTCGACATGACACGAGGTGTCACAAAACTCGAGGGGGGCCTGTCAGTGGTTGCCCCCACCTCTGTGCCAAGTGGCACGTGTCCACGTGGCGTGGACATGAAGAAATTCGTGTCGGGTAGCAGGGCACAGTGTATGTGCATCGTGCAGTGAGTTCGTGTCCGTTTTGGACACGGACACGACTCGGATTCGTGCTCAGTCCTAGTGTCTCGTGATCAACATGCCAAGGGCTACCCAAATGTGTTATTTGTTTTGGAAAACAACAACTTTTATTCCTAAGTGGCATTTCACCAAATACTGTAATTAAAACCCTGATACGTGTCCGATACAGACACCAAACCAAATCTATTTCCTACCAAATTTGACCCACAGCTAGGGTATACCTATATGCATGCAATTATGAAGAGAAAACATAATATTAACTAGGTTTGAGGGTGTTTACCTATAAGTGCAAAATCCTCAATAATAGACCTTTTTGAATGAAAACCTCCTTCAACTCCCAATGTCCAAAGCTCCACAATTTCTTGCTAGCAAACCACAATTGGTATCCTCTAGTGTAGGGGAGTCCAATGTAAAATACTAGACCCAATTTGGTGTTGAAATTGTTAAATGGTGAAGGGTTGAAGTTGTAGGGAAAACTAGTTTTAAGGTGTAATGTAAATGAGGCATGAATGATGAAGGGGTGTGATTATATAGAGGGGGGGTAGGGTTGGTCTGCCATGGGAAGGGTATGGGTAGATATTAGGGTTCCTTTCCACCTTGCAAACTTAGCCCTTAAGGTTTTGACTAAGGGGATAGATATTTCTAGGTTTTCTAAATATCTAAGAAAGTAATATCTTAGATATTTCCAACCTAAGTTTATTTACACATAAGCTAACATCTAACATTAGTCTTCTAGGTTAGTTGCTAACCTCTTGATTAGTGCTAAACTAGGTTAGGAGCTAACATGACACTTAACAACTAAATAAAATAATAATAAATTACATAAATCCAAATAAATTCTAATAAATTACCAAAATACTCTTTTGACTAAAAAGTGGTAATTTGATATCCTAATCACATGGTTAGGCTCATATGGTCATAGTTAGTCTCTAAGTCATATAATCTCTAGGGTTACATTAGGGTTACACTAGTAGTTAACCAAAGTCATAAGCCATGACTTAGAAAATAGTTTTAAACTATCTAAAAATCACCAAAATTCATAACATGACTAAATCACCATTATTTAATAATAAAAATAATAAATTTTCAAAATATCCTAATTTTAAAAAACTGGGTGTTACATATGCCAACATGACCGTATCATTTTTCTGGTTTTGCATGCCAAGTTTGGTCCGATTCTGCGAAGGTCGACCGGAACGCTATTTTGGCGGGCCCGCGACCCGATCCAACGGACGAATTTGTGCACGATCCACCAGAATCCAACTTTGGACATACGGTTGGGTTCGTCTTGTCAAGCTGGATCCGTAGACATATAGTTTGATGACTTTAGAGACCGTATGTACTGACACACTTTTCGGTGCAAAGCGGGTCCAACGGCGAACATCGCTTTGGCCCAAAATTATCATTTTATACCTGTGTCCAGAATTGGACTTATGGACAGACGATCCTAGCTAATTTGACTATTTTGAACATGTTGATAATATCTGTTTCAGCATCCGGAGACTGTTGCGCAAGTTGACCTTTCATGACTCATCGGAGTGGTTTTATTTTGTCGGTATCACCAGCAAAGGACCTCAGACGGGTATATTTTCTGATAGTTTTAATTGCTTTAATATCTACTATATCTGATTCAATTGTAGTATTTTACTTGATTCTTGACACGAGGATACACGGACTAGTATACATTGGATCTCGTCATGAGATGTTATTCCTGGTTTACCTGGTATATATTCGATCTTGTTTCCTGTACTTGTATAGACACAAATTTGGGAGTGGGCTGGCCCCCTGCTCTTTAAATCCCGTGTCATGACGTGTCATGGTTGGATCTATTATACTACTCGGGGATGGAGAGTTATTAGAGGTCATGTGATCATTACCCCCACTTGTTTACTACTTGTGCATAGCTCTACCCTCACCACACGTAGGGTGTAGCCTGACCTGATACTACTTGTGCATATCTTTCCATTTTGGTCGGCCTAATCCCTATACTTGTTTATTACTTGTGCATAGCCGGTCAAATGGAATAGCCTGATCTTGACCCAAGCCGATCACATCACGCTCTAATATCTCAAGGCACTTTTTATGCTTACATTGTACCTTAGATTACTTTCACCGTTTATATTCCATTTTTACCTTATATCTCACCCATGATATGTTATTCAGTTCTCTTGTACAGTTTTACTTCCAGTTTTGTCATTTTATCATATATTTCATTATAATTGTCTCTTATAATATTTGTCAATTCATATGGAACTGTTGTTAGTTTATGTACTCGTTCCTTTCCTGACTGGATCATTGATATAGGTGTGGATGACGTGTTTCCTACTCTTCTGCTAAGGGCCATACGGGGGGGAGATAAAGACTCGAAGGCCAAAACCTAGATATTAGATAGATGTTGTATCATTTTCAATAATTGTAAGAACCTTGTATTTTTTTTAAAAATATAAATTTTGTAAATATTGTAATAAATTTAGAAATGTGAATGAACAGTAAACTTTATTTTAAGCATATGTTTATTTCGGGCTTGACATCGTACTACCGTCGACACTGCAACGTAGGCTGGCTTGGACATGCACTCGTATCCCGAAAAAACGAGTGCGGGTCGTGACACCTTATTCTAGAAGAACATCATGAATTATCGTTCTAGAAGAACGTCATGAATCATCATTCCAAAATAACGTCGTAAATTATTATTCCAGAAAATCGTTGTGAATCATCATGGTATACTTCCATTTTATCTAATCTTGACTAAATTAGGAGAAATTATCCCTCGTATTTTATTACAAACAAATTATTAGATGCATACTCGATGACTTTAATAATACTGCATAAATAGTTATACATACCAACTATAATGTACCTTTAGAATAAAAGTAAATATCAAAAGAATCAGATAAAGGCAACAAATGAAAATTTTATACATTAAAAAAGTGTAAGACCTAAAGGTTCTAAAGATTCAGCTCTCTTGAAGAAGAGACTAAATAATATCACACCCTAAATACTCTTGAAGAAGCAGCTGTTGAAGAAGCATCTCCAGTAGAGAAAAGTTCATAACGATCTGGAAGATGTCATCAACCAAAGGTCAAATTTCTTAAAGTATATCGCCCCGGTCGAGAATATGCCTCAGATCTCAGAAGAGACTTAAAAGAGGTACCTGCATCCAAAAAATGTTTTATACATATTCAAGAGAAATTTGTAATCGAGAAGAATTTGTATAGATGAAATTATCAAATGAGAATAAAAATGACGATGAAATAAAGGATAACACTAAATCATGAATAATTCTTGAATGTTTAAAATAATAAAAATGGTCAAATATAAAAAGATGTGATACCCCTCGCAAAACGTGGAGTGTTCAATCTTATAGTACAAATTAAACCCAAAAGGAATAACCCCGGTAGGTTTAAATGGGTGTTTGTAAGAAATGAAGAGATCCAATATATATAGAGCAATATTAGTCGCTCAAGGATTCTCGAAATTACATAAATAGAATATAAACAAACATATCCTTTGGTCATGATAACCTAGACGATAAGATATACATGGAATCATCTAAGGATTTAAATTCTCATATATATTTTCGAGGATTTAAAATTACCAGGATATTCTCAAAAAATTTACAAAATCAGCCATATATGAACTAAAACCATTAAGTATGTGATATTATAGGGTCTTGAGTATCTATCTAGGAAATGATAGAATGATGATACTAAATATCTAGACATATTCTAATATACAAAAAAAAATCTATGAAAGGATTCGTCAAACTGGCCTCGTCTATATACATGACAGTATATGCTGAAGAGATTTGAAATACCTCCTCAAGAGAAGATAGATTTCTTGAAGAGATAAGTCTTCTAAAAGATAATATCTAGAATAAATAATTGCCCGAAAAGATAATCTTTCGAAGAGATAAGTTTCCAGAAGAGGTAAATATCATGAAAAAGAGAATCTCCAGAAGGGATCTCCTGAAGAAAAACTATCATATCTCTTGAATAGAGAGATGAAGAGATTTAATATGAACAACTGTCATTCACTCAATAGAAATAATCTCCCAAAGAGATAAATCTTCTCAAAAGATAATCTCCCAAAGAGATAAATCTCCTGGAGAAGAAAAAAAATCTCTATAAAGGATCTACTGAAGAGAAAATCTCCTATCTTCTGAAGAGAATATCTCCTAAAGAGATTTCATATGAACAACTGTCATTTACTCAGTACACCTGGAGTGGTCTGGTAAATGTGACCTATTTTGGCCACCATATTTAAATTAAATAAGTACAATTTTTTATTGTCATTAACTCAACAAAATATCATTTTGTGAACCTGTCGATATGCATCAACACTGAAATGACATCTACACATAGACAATAAAATGACATAAATGATATTTTTAAATATATTAAATGAATCATTCTTGATTTAATTCATATTGATGTGTTAATTATGGGATATTCAGATGCAAATTATTGATTTGATTCCCTTAAGGGGATATCATAAACAATTAAGATATTCAATGTTATAGGTAGTTCGGAGATCAATCAAGCAAATCACTGCGTCAACCTCATTATTGCACTTAATGAAGCAAACAAAGAATGTGTATGACTATGGTTTAAATATTTCAACATATCAAGGATAGTTGCGAGCTTTCAGGAATCATAAATAAGCCTACAACTCTGTATGAATGTATAAGCAAATTAAGTAGTGTGTTGAAATGTAATATTCAAATGTAAATGTATATTTTTTTTGTGGGGAGCTAGATGCAAGCATCCTGAAGATACTAATAAAGACATTTGAAAGTATGTATGCATGATACTCGATGAGATTTGTTTTCCAATGAACCTTTAAAAGATTTTTAATGAGGTTTTTTTTTAACTATGATTTTTTTCTTAAAAAAAGTTTTAATAAGGCAATAATTAAGTGGGCATACAATGGAGAATATTTTGATTTATGGATAATACTAAATAATGGATGTCCTTATTTCTATCTACAACCACCCATAGTTTATCCCCTCTCTCTATATTCTTAAAAAAAGCACAAGAGCTATTATATTCGGCCATAATATTTTCTTTCTCATATATATAGGCTTTTTCTATAGGCACTCCATATTGTACTCTAGGACAGCTCATTACTTCAGGACAATCTGGTTTGGTACAACTTTTACTCAAGGCAGGCCCAAGTTTTCTTTGGGGTTGCCAAACCCCAGTATACTTTAGGACTGTCAGCAAAACTGACAGTCCTAACCTCTTAGGACTGTCACTCTTTTGACAGTCCTACCGTCGTTCTTTCCCGTGCTCCCCCGCCTGCTGTCGCACGCCCCCGCATGCGACCCGGAGTGACGTACAGCCGACTTGTCGACCACCTCG
Organism: Iris pallida; assembly: GCA_029216955.1. Lineage (NCBI taxonomy): Eukaryota > Viridiplantae > Streptophyta > Magnoliopsida > Asparagales > Iridaceae > Iris > Iris pallida. The sequence goes on from JANAVB010005600.1 coordinate 2,181,948, forward strand.
ACCAGAAAAAAAAGAAAAAGAAAAAGAAAACCCTAACTCCACTATCCCTTGATGATGTTGACGACGATCCCTAGGGTTTCGTCCCTCGACGACGCCAAGGACCCTCCCCACATACCCATACCCCCCCTGTTCCGTCTCCTCCAGACCCTCTTCGTCTTCCTCGTCCTCGGCCGCTCCCTCTCCCTCCTCGCCACGTCGAGCCGACCTCGGACTGGTCACGACGAGCAGCTGGTGAAGCTCTTGATAGGACTGTCCACAAAATTAGCAGTCCTACTTTTTGTTATGACTGTCAACTTTGTTGACAGTCCAAATCCAAACTCTCTGTTTGGACATAGTACTGTCAACAAAGTTGGCAGTTCTTACATAAAAGTAGGACTACAAACAGTCCTACTTTATATATACAAGGTGCCAATAGAAATTATATAAACATGTAATTGTGTTACAGACTCCTGGCCCGAAGGACTACTTGTATCTCACCGCAATCGGTTCGCACAAAGTTGACAGTCCAAATCCAAACTCTCTGTTTGGACATAGTACTGTCAACAAAGTTGGCAGTTCTTACATAAAAGTAGGACTACAAACAGTCCTACTTTATATATACAAGGTGCCAATAGAAATTATATAAACATGTAATTGTGTTACAGACTCCTGGCCCGAAGGGCTACTTGTATCTCACCGCAATCGGTTCGCACTCACATTTATTCCTCCACATGGAATTAAATGTGCTTCTTTCGTTGCTCGAACCTGCAACCTCTTGGGAGGATGTGCCTCACTCTAATCACTTGAGCTAGAGGTCATTGGCTTTTGCATATATATATATATATATATATATATATATATATATATATATATATATATATATATATATATATATATATATATATATATATATATATTTTATATATATATATATATATATATATATATATATATATATATATATATATAAAATATATATATATATATATCAAAAATAGTGATAATTTTTTTTATCGAATATTTTCAAAATTATTTATTTGTTTACCAAATATAGGACAATTTAATTCCAAAAAAATTATTTGTGACAATTTTTTTGGGCTAATTAGCGTTTGGACCCTGGATTTTATATCAGATTAGTGTTTAGTCCTTGACTTGTCCAATTGGAAAGTTTGGACCCTAGATTTTTTCTTTCTTTCTTCCGATTATGCCCTTCCCAGATTAGTGTTTATGGCATCTTTAGAATCTTGAGGATGGCAGCAACAATTGTTGTAGTTTAGTAGTTGTTTTCTTCTGCTTGTAAAATAGCTTATATGTTTTTCATAATCTTGCTCTTCTATCTTCTTTTTATGTTTTATAATGTCTCTTTTGGAAATAAGATATAAATAAATTCCTTCAGAAGCCATTGCAGCTATGTTGCACGGATACAAATACAACATGGCACAAAATTGATACGTGACACAGATATGGTACCACCATTTTGGCATGTCCTATTGTATTTTGGAGTGTGTCTAGTGTCTAGTACGTGTCCGACACAGACATGGTAATCATTTTGAAGTGGTGAAAAAGAAGAAACTAATATTTGAACCTTCTACATATCGAACTTGCTTTTCTAGGATGACTAGTTGCTATTAGCACACTTAGATCCTTAAATTCCTCTTCCACACCATTGAACTTCCAACACATCTAGATTATTCCATATTCAATATTAAGCTGCTATTACCAAAATCTGAGACTTACCTGGAACTGAGCCACATGTACATCCATAAACCCTATAACCTTAAGGTCATGACAATTCAAATTATTAGAAGCCTTTTCCTATATATAACTCAAGAAAGCAACAATAAAACTTCATTAAAATCATTATGCAGTCAAACCTAGTATACATTTTTTTCTATAAAGTATTTACTGAACATAGTAGGATTAGCAGAAAGAAAAAAAAAAAGTACAATAACAAGCATCGTGATTATTCCTTAAAAAAATTTCGTACAATGGGAAGAAGTATAGAAAATTTTGCAGAGAAGAGAAGGAAGTTTGGAGAATTTGCAAAACAAGAGACAAGACGCCATTGAAGTTGTTAGCATATGGGATTAGGAGCCAAGGGAAATGGCGCTCGGAGGGATTGGTGGGGTGTCAATTCCTTTGGCACCTAGGAGCTGGACGCCAACTCTTTTGACGCTCCTCTAATTAAAAAATAGGACTATAGTCTCTAGCTGATGTCATCCTCAACATGGCATAATCGGAAGAAAGAAAAAAAATAACAGAAAATTTTCAAAAAGATAAAAGATTGTAAAATAATATATAAGATAATAAGTTGATTTTTTTTGAAAAAGGTAATGTGTTGTCAAAGGAGTTGGCGACATGGGTGCATGCACTTGACGACATGAATGTAATTTCGTTTTTTTTCTCATTTCTCAGATTTCTTGCAGATGTTGGGAGGGATAAAATAAATATATTTGGACTTTGGCAACATACAAACTCGTAGCTAAATTGCCGGAACATGTGTTTAATAAATATATGAACTTTTTTTCGAATAAAATAAATAAAAGGAGCCACCAGACCGCTAGAAGAACTGGCGACCTTGGAGCATAATTTTGTTATAAGGAAATGAAAAACATATCATGGGATCAAGTCGCCACTCCCACTGACGACATAAACATAATTTTGTTATTAAAAAAATAAAAGCATCCAAGTCCCCCATAGGAGTGGCAATTTGGCTTTTTAATTAATGTTTAATAAAATCTTACTATCTAAGGACATTGTCGTGTAACTGCAGTAGCAATTAATGTTGTACATTAGTGGTCTAATTATTAAAATCATGTATAGCTAATGCATTTCCAAAAAAATGTTGATGTTGACAACCTTTTATGTTGCCAATAAGAGTGACGACTTAGGCTGTGTTTGGTAGGAAGGACGAAAAAGTGGAAGGAAGAAAAAAGATAAGGATTCATTTTCCTTCCATATGGAAAGGAAAGATCATTTTCTTCCTTTGTGTTTGGTAGCAAGGATGGAAAAGATAAGAGATGCATTTTCCTTTGTTTGGTATGAAAGAAAAAGTGGAAGGAAAGAAAGTAAAAAGTATAGGGTTTACCAATTCTACCCTCAACTAAAAACACTTATTTACCATTTGACTTCATAAATAATTTTTAAATAATACATTCATATGGGGGTATAATTGTTAATTAATACAAGCCTCCACTTTTCCTTCCACTTTTTCTCCCACTTTTGTGGGGATTGGATTTCTTAGGTTATGAGGGAAAAGTAATCCCTCCACTTTTCCTTCCTTCATATTTTTCTTCCATACCAAACAAGAGAAAATGAATCTTTCCCTTCACTTTTCCCTCCTCTATTTTACTTCCTTCCACTTTTCCCTCCTACCAAACACACCCGTAATGCCATGCTCGCCATTCCTTCTTTTTTTAAAAAAAATTACAACACTCATATCGCCAACTTAGTTGGCGACCTATTATTTTATTCAAAATTTCTCAAACTTATTATCGTATCTACTATTTTACACTATTTTGTTATCCTTTTGAAAATTTTCTGAAAAAATAAATTCAGGGTCCAAACTTTTTATTTGGACAAGTCAAGACCTAAACACTAAACTGGGATAAAATCTAGGGTCCAAATGCTAATTAGCATTTTTTTTGGCAAATTATATGGGCACATCAAAAAATTATCATGGCTAGCCCATTTTGAAGTTTGGTTTATCTACAAGTTTGCCATTGAAGAAAGTGATCATGGCTATCCCACTTTCTAGTATAAAAGTCAAAAAGAAAATTTCTCCTTTTGTCTTCTTCTTCTCCAAAGTTCCATTTCTACTTTTCCAAGAACCCTAGAATATTCTTCTTGTCCCCCACTCAATCTTCTTTTCTTGAAACGTAGAATAATTATCAACGAATATTCCTAGTACTCGGTATGTTTTCGACTACTAGATGGCAATATTTGTTTAAAAAATTATTCATTCCAAATTATTGAATGTTTTATCATAATGTAGGAAATATGGAAGAAATAGGAACATCAAATCTAGCAATCGATCAGTCTGGTCCTTCCGAAGAACACAACATTCTCTCCAAAGAACTCTCGGTAGCTTCCCGACCTACCTACGTACAACAATTCGTAGTCGACATTTGGACTGCCACACACTCAGGCAGTCCCATGTACTTGGTGGACTGCCAGAGAGTGCGGCAGTCCAGAAGTTAATCATCTGCTCCACTGGACTGCCACACTTCCTGGCAGTCCATAAAGTACTATGGACTACCAGAAAGTGTGGCAGTCCAGTTGAATAGTGTATGAACAACTGGACTGCCACACTTCCTGGCAGTCCATAAAGTACTATGGACTGCCAGAAAGTGTGGCAGTCCAGTTGAATAGCGTATGAACAACTTGACTGTCACACTTTCTGACAGTCCATGAAGCACTTAGGACTGTCAGAATTTGTGGCAGTTTAGTTTAACTGCAATGTGAGTCCTGAATTGGATATTGTCTTTGGTTTTGTCGTTGATTTAGTTATAAAAAAATTCGAAAATTTATTGTAGGGCACCCCATCTCCTATATGCATTGATTTGAGGAATATATTCTTGACGGATATGGTTTTTGAATCTTACGACGAAGCATTAGAATGGTGCAGAGAAGTTGGAAGGAGATCAAACACAATCCTTGTCATTTCAAGGTCGTTACGGCACCGGCCGAATCGAAAAACTGTAGATCTTAGTTGTGAAAGAGGTGGGCAATATAGGGATCATCGTAAAAAAGATTAACTTCTTCTAATAAAATCTCAGAAGAAAGCGGCAGGGACAAGAAAATATGGTTGTCCATTCAAGTTAGTGTTCGGGTGCAAAAATGACGAGAAGTGGACAGTTGTGGTGAGGAATGGGATGCACAATTATCCTGTGTCGGACACGCTTGTTGGTCATCTACGCTGGAAGATTGAACGACGATGAGAAAAAGTTAGTTAAAGAATTGTCAACTTCCAGAGTTGATCCTAAACAAATTTATTCTGTGCTGCGTGAGAAGAATGATAAGAACAAGTCAAGTTTGAGGACAATATACAATGCACTAGCTAGGTCGAGAACAAATACTCTAAAAGGAAGAATGACAATGCAGCAAGTGTTGAAGGTACTTGCCGAAAATCATTACGTGGAATACCATAGAAGACTTCCGCATAGCAATGAAGTCATTTCTATGTTTTGGTCCCATCCGGATTGCACACAATTGGTACGGTCCTTCGTCGATGTCTTGGTTGTTGATTGCACGTACAAGACTAATAAATTCAAGATGCCATTTTTTCATATTGTAGGGTTCACTTCTACCGGTCAAACATTTTCAGTTGCCTTTTGTTTCTTGAAGAATGAAACAGTAGAGGACTATACATGGGCATTGGAAAAATTAAAGTCACTTTATACTGGACATAGAGAGCCGTCTGTTTTTGTCACCGACCGGGAATATGCATTGATGAATGCTATTAATATCGTATTTTCTCATGCTCGTAGATTATTATGCAATTGGCATGTAAATCGAAATATTCAAGCACAATGCAAGATAAAGTTCGAGAAAGTAGATGGCAAAGTACTAAGGAAACTTTCGACGCAACATGGTACATCTTTAAAGAACAGTGGGAAAAGAGCAACCCGGCATGTATATCTTATATCAAAGACACATGGCTTGATCCACATAAAGAAATTTTTTTCTTAGCATGGACGAATACGGTGAAACATTACGGCACGACCACTACCAACCGTGCCGAAGGATCACATTCAAGACTGAAAAAACATCTGCGTTCATCGGTCGGGGGTTTTGTGTCAGTTTGGGAAGAAATCAATCAAATGACCAATTCGACCGTGAACGAGATCAAGGCTTCATTTGAGATGAGTCTCAATATTGTGATGCACCAATATAAGAAAGAATATCTCTTGTCTGATTTAATCCATGTAGTGTCCCACTCTGTATTGAATTTACTACTTCCTGAGATTGGTCGTGCGAATTCAGTCGGGTTCGATACCGAAGTATGTGGTTGTACATATCGACATTCTTTTGGCCCCCCTTGTGCACACGAGATCAACGAATATCGACGTCAATGTAGACCTATTCCAATAGTGGTCGTTGATCAACGTTGGAGACAGCTGTCGATCATGCCTATAGTGGATATTCATGATGATTTCTTTTCCATGCCACAGATGAAACTTCTTCATGCAAGATGGTGTGCCACTCTAGAACCTGAGAGGAGGTCTATTGAGCTTAAAATCTAAGAACTTGCCAATCCGGCAAGTAGTCGTCTACATGAGCCATCTATTGTCATTGCTCCGAAGGGTAGACCGCCAAAAAGAACACATAAGAAGAAGCTCCAGGATACTAAGCGAGAACCCTCACTCTTTGAGCATATTAAAAGAAGCGTGGAAAGTGTAGTCATTCCGAAGAGGATGAACAAGCTCCCTACTCACAGAAAGAAGCAGAAAAAGAGTGTTGTTACAGCGCTTGATGTGTACATTGGTGCTTTTTTGCCCGCCATACGGAAATATATTTGGTCTATAGATGATGTGCCGAAAGACGAACATTGTGGATTTTATGTGCTTGCACGACATTTAGGCTACCCCCCAAAGACGGATGTTGACAAGTCAAAGCAGAGCTATATTCTGAGTTGGTGTCTCGTCTTTCATTCTACAACAAAATACTTGGCCAAGAAGACGTTGGAGAATTATTGACAAGCATTCCGTGCGATACCCAGACTACTGGACCAGAACATTACTTGGACGTACCTTTTGTTGCATATCTATTCGCTAATAAGTATAAGATACCAATTATCGTTCTTTTTCAGAACATCAACAATACATTCTTTCCAATGTGCGCTCCTCCGGTGGACTACAGTATATCCAATCTACATACCATTGGACTCGACAAAAATCACTTCGTTATCCCGTGGTTGATCGGTCACTCTCCTATTCCTCCCCCTGCGTCAGTTTGGTATAAATATGCTCCGGAAGAATCGATCGCTTGGATAGCACCATACACCGATGCTATAAATGCTTACAAGAAGATCACGAATTACGTGGAACCTATACCAAGGCCGGAGGGACACTACGATGTATTAATTAGCTAACGTATAGAAGAATGGAAGCAATATATCACATTTTGTAACATTTTGCATAGAAGAATGGAAGAATTATATCACATTTTGTAACATTTTGCATAGAAGAATGAAAAAAATATATGACTGAGTATCTCTTATTGAGTATCTCTTATTGTCACTTGAGTATCACATTTTGAGTATCTCTTATGATTGTGCAATGTAAGAATGAAAGAAATATATGAGTGCGCATTATACGACTGTGTAATATATCACATTTTGTCACTTGAGTATCACATAGTTAGTATCATTATTGAATGAGTATCAACATGGACTGCCAAGTTCCTGGGCAGTCCAACTCACAGCAAGTATTGATGTGGACTGCCTAGTTTCCTGGCAGTCCACATATTCCTGGCAGTCCACATCAATATGTGGACTGCCAGAAAATTGGGCAGTCCAACTCAATACTTGCTGTGAGCATGGACTGCCCAGTTTTTTGGCAGTCCAACTCACAGCAAGTTCTGAGTTGGACTGTCCAGTTTTCTGGCAGTCCACATATTAATGTGGACTGCCTGAAAACTGGACAGTCCAACTCACAGCAAGTTCTGAGTTGGACTGCCTAGTTTTCTGGCAGTTCTGAGTTGGACTGCCCAGTTTTCAGGCAGTCCACATTATCCATATATTAATATGGACTGCCTGGAAACTGGACAGTCCAACTCATAGCAAGTTCTGAGTTGGATTGCCTAATTTCCTGCCTAGTTCTGAGTTGGACTGCCTAGTTGGACTGCCATAAAACTGGACAGTCCATGCTGTTACTCAGTCAATAATGATACACAGCAATAACGATACACAGTCAATAGGGTACACAATAAGAGATAGTCAGTCAGTCAAGTGATTACAGAGTATTCAGATACAAATCACATAGTCAGTCAAGTGATTACAGAGTATTCAGATACGCAGACCACTTGAGGCTCAATAAGTCACATAGTCAGTCAAGTGATTACATAGTATTCAGATACAAATCACATAGTCAGTCAAGTGTTATAAATCACAGAGTCATTCTTGGTCATGACGCATCTTCGTGCGTCGCTCATCTTCGAAAAATGGATAATCATCTGTGATGTTTTGTATCTGGAGGCTAACATCTTTGTAATTCTTGCCCTTGCACATGATCAAAAATTTTCCTAATTTCTTAACTTTCGAAGCCTGTATGCATGAATAAAAATTATAAATTTAGGTACCGAAACTTTACCTAGAAGACGGGGTTACCGACACTTACCATCTTCTGCAGTGCATCATATAGTACTGACTTGGATGGTAGAGGGGCTGCTACCAGCACTTTAGCACTTCGCTTATCTGGATTCAATATCATACCATGTCCGGCATCCACGTAATACTCCATATAATCCTCACTACAATCCTACATCTCCACCGTCGAAGTTTATATGGTTTCACTGACAACATGACGTTGCCACTCAGTGAAAAAATACAAACCCCACAGGTAGTACGACGGGACATAAGTCCTAGAATTCTTCCCTTTTGTAGCAGTCTTCAATTTTAAAGAGCTAGGGATAGTCTGTACGTAACCAAACTGACGAAGCACTCAGTCTGGGATGTGAGGCTCCTCAGTTTCATGACAAAATATCGGGCCTCTAAATAGTGCAACTGGTTGCACAGCATGAGTAGTATTTCGCATATCCCGATATGGATCCCAAATAATCTACAATATGTATTCATTAGTTAAGGAATTATTAATTAATGTGAAAAACTAGAGTAGTAAGTAAATGCTACTTTAATTTAATATTGTTTCACCTCCTTTGCCTTCATATCTTCTAGAGCAACACGTAGGGTAGCCAACGTATGTGGATGTCTGGTATCTATCTTAGTCGGCTTCTACTTACACATGCTAGGCATCTGCTCATCATAATCTCTATTAAGAGTAGCCCTCTTCAGCGTCGAAAAATGCTCGTATATCCACGCCTGTAAATGTAAAATATTCATAATGTCATCGTTATCGACAGAATTTTATATTGCCTATAAACACTATACGGTATTATTTGCTTACAAGGAGCAGAGTTTGGCAACCAGCTATTGTCTTCGACTCGACTCGAGATATAGTACCAAGTTCGCGGTAGAGATGTGCTAGGATACCACTTTCGAATGATATTTGATCCACAGTGTTCAAGTCCGTAAGATTGTTTAGATATTTGGCATGTATCGCGGTCTCGGACTTGTTGGTAACGCCTAGAATAAATTGCATGTATGCCCGGGCCACGGAGTCGTCATTAGCATCGTCGTCATCGTCGGAACAGAATGTATTCCTCAAAAAACTTAAAGGAACTCCATACGACTTCTTAAATTCGGGGAGGGTGACAAAAGTCTCCGTCTCTACCCCAAGAGAATTGGCGACCAATCCCACCAGCTCATCATACATCTCGAAGTCACCCTTAGAATAATCCATCGCCATTTGACGACCGTCAACTCTAAGCCCAAAATGTGGTGGACATCATCAAGGGTGATTATCAACTCTTCGTCTGCGAGACGGAAACTGTTGGTTTCTGGATGCCAACACTCCACAAACGCAGATATCATTGCGTGGTACAATATCTGATACGAGTATTTTGCCAAAATTTGCAATCCAGTGGGGGAGATTTTCGCCTTCACACTCTCTTTTAACTTGCCAAATCCCCACGTACTGCACATCTTCGCATGGTTTATTACCCGTAAAAAGGCGCGAGCTTTTCTACAAATAACAAAAATAAAAATAAACTTCTGATATTAAATACAACAATTTTTTTTGAATAGTTATTCGATATTTAAGGTAATCAACTAACCGGATCCTTCCAGATCTGATAAGAAATGTAGTTCTCGATTGACGTCAATATCGAGCAACCAATTGGGCCAGAATCTTCTATTTCCTCGGCTATATGAGAAGGACCGGATCCATCGTCACCTCTCTTTCGAGCAATGGGTACATCATCATCATCAGAGGAATCATCACGATGATTCACCGGCTTCTTCGAACGACTTGCAACATGTTTCGTTCCACGGGTTCTTATCTGTGAGACTGGTTCTGGTTCTCTGATTGTTATCGCTTTTTCAAGAACTCTACCAGCTTCACATGCCTTGCGATCTGATGCTGTAGGACATTTTCTTTCAAGCCCGGCCTCAACGTCCTTCTCCTTTCTCTTCTTCTCATGACTAATATTTAATCTTAATTATATATTGAAATGTATAACTATGGACTGCCCAACAATCTGCCAATCTTACCTGTATGTTGGACTGCCAGAAGAATGGGCAGTCCAACTCACATCATGTGTAGCTTTGGACTGCCCAACTCTTTGGCAGTCCAGTATGTATTTTGGACTGCCAGAAGAATGGGCAGTCCAACTCACAGCATTGTGTAGCTTTGGACTGCCCAACTCTCTGGCAGTCCAGTCTCTATATTGGACTGCCAGAAGAATGGGCAGTCCAAGTCACAGCATGTTTAGGTTTGGACTGCCCAACTCTCTGACAGTCCAGTCTGTATGTTGGACTGCCAAAAGAATGGGCAGTCCAAGTCACAGCATGTGTAACTTTGGACTGCCCATTCTTCTGGCAGTCTACGATACAGATTGGACTGCCAGATGGTCGGGCAGTCCATGTCGACACAGACATTCTCAATTCGTGAGTGCTATTTTGATTTAAAAGACTTTAATTCCAATTAAAATACTTGCAATTAAAACAATGAATGAAACGTAATGCACACGAGATCAATTCTAGGATTTCGGATGGGAATTTTTTTAGAAATAATGGGTACCTTGTTTGCGAGGAAGCTTTCGGTGCCATCGGTCATCTTCGAAAGAGGAGGAGGGCGGGGGAGAAGACGACGACTGCCGACGGAGGAGAAGATGAAGATTGGAGTGAAAATAATGAGTGAGGGGGGTGGGGGTTTTGGAAGAGAGAGAAGCGATTTTGCAAATAAAGTGGAAATAATGGGTTTGGGGGGAGGAAAATTTGGGATAGCCATGATCAAAAAATTGGGCAAGCCTTGTGAAAAATAAAAAATTTTGGGCTAGCCACAATCCGGGCTAGCCATGATAAGTTTTTGATGTGCCCTTATAATTTGCCTTTTTTTTGCTATTTATAAGGGCACATAAGAATTTGATCAGGGCTAGCCAGGATTAGGGCTAGCCAATGTTTGAGGAGATTTTACTCGGGCTATCCAAATATTCTACTCAGGGGGCTGTCCAAACCCCACACCCCCAAACCCCAAAAATTAATCTCATTTCAAAATTTCACTCTCTCTCTCTTCACAAATCCTATTTTCCCTCCTCTTTTTATTCTTCTATCCATCTTCTTCTTCTCCACCATTTCCATTCTGTAACCCCGATTTTTCGAATTATTAAATTTTGTATTTTCTGGGATTTTATAATTTAGTCATATTTTATTTTATGGTTGTTTATGGAATATTAATTTCGATTAAGTATCATGACGAGGTTTAAAACATTTTTTGTTGTTAAGTTATTATAGTTGGTTTCTTATTAAAATAAATTTTCTTAATGATTTTAAATGGAGCAATTCAAATTTTGTACAATTTAGTTTTTCCTCCATTTGTAACAACCCATAACAACTTGTAACCAATTTTTCTAACTGAACTTTTGTATTTCTTGCAATTTAAGAAAGAGGAGGGACTTTTGTGTAAATTTTCAATTCAGTGGAAGGGCTTATGTGAAAAATCCCATTTTTTTAGTCACTCTATTTAAATTCTTCTTCTCTCTCTCTCTCTCCTCTACTTCCATTCTCCTGTTAAAAATCAATAGGAGTAGAGCTCATTTTCTCCCCAATTAGCTGAACCCTAACCCTAGATTTTCGAATTCGACGAAGGCTGGGCGTGTCCGATTATTCGGGAGCGGATTGTGACATATTTTTAGTGGTGGCCCATGCAGGTCTGTCCTAATGACACTTAGGCCATAGAGTGCTATTGGGGAACCTGTTAGACTAAGGAAAACTCATCACAGCATAGGATCCATGGGAAATGGTTATAGTTATTGAATATAGAGATTGACTATACTCAATATATTCTAGGAGGTTGACTATTTTTCTAGGACTTAGCAATCAACGAGTTTTCTTTCTATTTCAGGATGGTTACCACCAGGAAGACCCCAGATCAGCCCGAAGCTACAGGAGCTTCGGATCAGACCGCAGTTGATGTACCAGTGGGGTAGCTTCCACCACCACCCCCTCAGTTTCCTCCGCTGCCTCCGACGATGATGTTCGATGGCACCCAGGTGATGGCCATGTTCCAATAGTTCCTGGAAGCACAGAACCATCAGGTTGTGCAGTTTCGAGCGACGATTATGGATGCCCTCAGGAGCCAAGAGCCGGCTCCACCACCACCAGTAGCTCCTCCAGCACCAGCAGCACCGAGACCGGGGACGGCCAAAGACTACCAGAATCTCTGTCCGATAGATTTTTAGGGCCATGAAGGGATAGTGTATGCTGATGAGTGGTTGGAAATGCGGAGAGGACGCTGAAGATGGCGAGGATCCCGGATGACTTGAAAGTGGAAGTGGCGAGCATGCGACTCTTTGACCTCGCTAGAGCTTGGTACCGGGACGAGCCCCAGGTTTCTTGGACATATTTCAAAACTCTGTTCGAGGAAAAAAAATTTCCCGATGTGGAGCGAGATGAGCTTTGAATGCAGTTTGAGGCGTTGCAGCAGGGGACCATGACAGTGGCGGAGTACACGTCAGAGTTCACCCGACTCAGCAGGTTCGCAGAGAACCTAGTCCGTGCACCAGAAGAGAGGGCTTGGAGGTTCAAGAAAGGTCTCACCAGAGAGCTGCGACACGCAGTTAGGGGTGACTATTCAGTTTATTCGGTTCCAACCGAACCGAATAAGCAAAAACCGAATTGGACCGAAACCGAACCGAATTGGTCAATAATCGAACCGAACCGAATTAAATCGGTTCAGTTTTTGGTTTATTCGATTTTTGGGTTTATTTATGTTTTTTTTGTTAATATATATAATAACTATATATACTTAGATAAATTTATTATATACCTATAGTATATACCTATATATATATATATATATATATATATATATATATATATATATATATATATATATATATATATATATTGTAAACCCCCAATATTTTTCCTAGATATTTTAGTACCTTAAAAATTATTTTTTTTCTATATTATTTAGAATTTATTTGGAATATGTACGTAAATATAATGCATGTGTGTATATATTATATGTGTGCATGTATTATTACTATTAAGTAGGAATATAAATTCTTGGATTTTTAGATATTAACTGTAATTTTTAGGAAATTTTTACTAGCCTAAAATATTGGTATATATATATATATATATATATAATGGTTTTGTTAAAAAAAAATATGGAGGGGACCAGCCACGTGGGCCGGTCCACCTCAACCTGAGACCCCCCCTTGTTTACGAATTCCTTTAGTTGATAGCAGCAGCTAACTCGTAATACCAACCCGAGCATACTCATAATATAAACCCGAGCCCCATTCGAAAACCTAGCTATTATGAGATATCGGCAGCATATATATATTGCTCCGCGAAGTTAAAACCCTAGCAGCCATCCCGGAGAGTTCGCCTAGCCTGAGCTCCCCACCCCCGCGCCATCTCGGCCGTCGACAACCACCGGAGGCACCACAACCGATCGAAAAATAGTGAATACTCTGTTTGGTTCAGAACTCAGGTACCCAATTTCGAATCCGATTTTATTTGTTTATGTTCAACGAAAGTTTGCTCTATCGAATGCTGTACGTAGTAGATATAACCCTCTCAAAACTCTTTCTGGTAGAATCGAGCGAAACCCCATATATCGCTCGGTAATTCGAAACCAAGTTTCCGAAAAACTGTCGGAACAAAACAGTCGTAGGACAGTCCCAAACCTCAACTTAGAAGCCAGATTCTGAACTATGAGTCAAGATTTTTCAGTAACTAATTGAACACATGTGAAGACAACATAGCCACGATTGAAACACAACTGGTAGATCGGTATTTCGATTTCTGTGTGAGAATTAATTCCATGTTAAACTTGTGAGAAAAACTGATTTCAAAATAACAGATTTTAGAAAATTTTCCCCGATACGACGTACGCCCCGACAAACCGGACGACGTGGTCATGCACTATACGCATCGAAAGGCGCGTATAGACGTTGCGGACGAGTGGGAACTGACGGAACTCAATTTCGTCGCGTGTGCGCGACGAAATCAACGCTTATCCGTCGAGATACCCCCGTATTGGCATTTTGCAAACTTGCCCATAACTTCGTGTACAGTCGTCGAATCGAGACAAAACTTGCACCATAGGTCCAGATTGAAATTCTGGTCCTGCATGCCAAGTTTGGTTCAATTCTGAGAAGGTCGAATCGGAACCCAATTTTGGCGGGCCCGCGACCCACTCAAACGGGCGATTTTTGTACACGGCTCCTCGGAATCCAAAACTGGACATACCGTTGAGTTTCTTTCCTCAAACTGATATCGTAGAGATATAGTTTGACGACTTTAGAGACCGTAGACTTTTGCACGCGTTTTGGTGCAAAGCGGGTCCAACGGCGGACATCGTTTTGACCCAAAATTTACGATTTTACCCCTGTTCCCGAATTTGACTTTTGGACATGCGTTTCCTAGGTATATCTTCTTTACTAAGATCATTTTTGGTGTTTGTTTCAGCGTCTGGAGTTGTTTGGAGATTGTGATGTTTCTTGGCTGACATTGTGATTACTTGGACTTGCCACTTTGTACCACAGGCAAGATACCTTGCCACCTTACTCTGTGATTATTATATTCTTATTTTCAGTTGTTATTTTCAGCATTTTATTTCGTGATATTTAAACTGTGCGTCCAAGTCACACTTGGGTGCAAGCGACTCTACCGGTCGTTTGTCTTTTTTTATTTATTCTCTTGCATTGACTTAGCTTATTGACCACCCATTGATGTTGAGGTATTGGTATATCTCATATGGCCTTTGACACTTGTTGTATCACGTGATATGAGTCACATGTAGGACACGTTTCCGTGTAGTTGGCTGGCCACCGATACGTATGGAGCGTGCGACGGATAGGAGTAACTGCCAATAGTATTGCATGTTAGAAGACTTGGCGGTTACTAGAGGTTCATATCAGTCATGGAGATGATGATACTAGGCATTGGGTGGGGAGAACAATACCTGACGTATGGGCTTCTTTACACTTCCATGATTACCTGTGCGCTCCTCCGGAGACGCAGGCTCCAGGTGCCCTCTGACGTTTCCCAGAGCGTTATGGACGTAGCCCTTCACATGGTGCCCTCTGACGCTTCCTGAGTGTCACGACCCGCACCCGCTTTTCGGATACGAGACGTGTCCAAGCCAGCCTACGCCGCAGAGTCGGTGGTAGAACGCTGTCAAGCCCGCAAGAAATAATATGCTCAAACATCACATTTGCTGCTCATTCACAATTCTAAATTTATTACAACATTTACATCATTTATAATTAAAAGAGATACAAGATTTTACAATTAATAGAATTGATACAATTGCTTTCTATTTCTAGGTTGACTTCAGCATACCCAAGTCTTCCCAATGCTAACAGTGATCGCGGCTAAATCTGAAAAATGTTAGTTTCCAGTCAGGAATGGAACAAGTACACAAACCGACGGCAATGCAAAACACAATAGAATTAACAAGACATGAAAATAGCATATGGAATATAAAAGCTGGTAAGAAAACTGATGACATAGCACGATAGAGAAGTAAACAAGGAAAAACTAATAAAAGACAATCTATCTAGCTGGTGTGAAATATCCTTTTCGACATGTGAATGGCTAGGGGGTAAATCCGGCTCACTGCACGTGTCGTGTGCAGCTGCTATCATGCAATAATAGACATTTTGGGGATATTTCTGGATAGTTCACATGTGTACTAAGATATTTTCCCTCCCGACTACTTCGTGTGACGAGTGTGTCAACAAGCAGCAAGATATATGTATAGACATGAAATAAAAAGACTACTATGAATCGGAAAGCAATCAGAAAGTGCACTTGCCTGAGGTCCTTAGCTGGAGAACCAAATAATACCATACCACTCAATGAGCCACAATCAGTCAACATATGTAGAAGTCTTCGGATGCTGAAATAAATAGTACCAACGTTCTTAGAATAGTCAAATTAGCTAGGATTGCCTGTCCTTAAGTCCAATTCTGGACACAGGGGCAAAACGGTAATTTCGGGCAGAACGATGTTCGCCGTTGGACCCGCTTTGCACCGAAAAGCGTGCCAGAGTCAACGGTCTCTAAAGTCGTCAAACTACATGTCTACAGATCCAGTTTTCCGATACGAACCCAACTGTATGTCCAGAGTTGGATTCTGGCGGGCCGTGCACAAAATCGCCCGTTGAGTGGGACCGTGGGGCCCGCAAAACGGTGATTTTATCAACTATCTCAGAATCGGACCAAACTTGGCATATAGGACCAAAAAAACGATACGGTCCTGTTGGCGTAAGTTTCGTCTCGATCTGACGAGCGTGCACGAAGTAATTAGAGAATTTGCAAAGTGTATGATACGGTGAATTTCGACGGATACGCATCAAATTAGTCGCGCACATGCGACCAATTTGAATTCCGCCAAAGCCCACACGACCACGAAGCTGTTACGCACCTTTCGATACTTACGGTAACGCGACCACGTCGCCCGGAATGGTGGAACGTACGTCGCGTGGAACAATTTCTATGTTTTCAAAAACAGGTTTTTGACGAAATTTACATATGTTTATTTCTCTGTACAGAGCAAATTTCTACAAACTTCCTACTGGAATTTTCTAGCCCTATATGTTGTTAATAAACGCCTTCAGGTGGATTTTGAATTCGATTACTGGGTTGCAAGAAATCGAGAATCAAACTAGGGACTTTGTGACAGTCTCTATAACCAGAATCTCGAGATTTTTCTCGATTTTTGGATCGAATTTTCGAAGAATCTAACGCATGACGATGGAATCTATTTGAAGGGAAAAACAGAGGGTAAGGTTGTCGACAAACCTGCAAAGACGGTTTGACCATTGGTCGACCGAGCACGATAAAAAGCAATTGCGAAGTCGGTCTCGTGCAGCACCTGCTGCTGTCGTCGTTTCCCACTGTTCGCGCGTTGGGGCACTGCCACGCCGGTCGACGGCAATCCTCGGCGGCTTACGTGCGCGGGGTTCTCCGAGACGTGGTGGTGGCGCAGGTGTTGGAGGAGGCGGCGTTTGCTAGGGTTAATTTTCGATCTCCTTAATATATAGCTGTGAGGCCCGCCTCACTGTATCAGTATTTTATACGGATACATATTTATTTGAGCTGTATTTCGTATTTCCTGAATTTTGAGAATATTTAAAGTTGCTGAATTGTCATTGTACGGATTTCTGACAATTGTCGGGTGACCCGTATACTGGCTTGTTTTATTTATTTTGGTATGAATCATGACTTGGTTTGAATTTGATTTGACTTGGTTTTATTGGTTTGGTTTAACATGGTTTGGTTTGGCTTGGACTTGGTTTGGTTTAGTTGGTTCCTTATGAGAGAGGTGTATGGTTTAGATTGAGTGGAGAGGAATGAATGGTGGAGATTGCTTGGGCTTGTTATATA
This sequence comes from Iris pallida, assembly GCA_029216955.1. Taxonomy (NCBI): domain Eukaryota; kingdom Viridiplantae; phylum Streptophyta; class Magnoliopsida; order Asparagales; family Iridaceae; genus Iris; species Iris pallida. The sequence continues at coordinate 2,199,612 of JANAVB010005600.1, forward strand.
AGCCACCTACCACTCTCTCTCCTCCATTATTCATTTTCATTTTTCCATCTTCATCTTCTTCTTCTTTCCTTCTTCACCAAGGAGGAGAGGCAAGTACACCTTGTCGAACCTTGAACAAATTTACTTTTGATTGTTCCATCTTCTTCCTTGCATGATTCTAAGCATGTTTAGAACTTGGAGTTTTTGATTTTACCGGGTGGATTCTTGTAGATCTAAGTTTATATTATTTTAGGTTTTCTTGGGTTTTGATCTACCAAACTTACTTGTTTACGAAAACTAATTGATCCATGTTGTAGAGAATTTAATTTCATGCAGTTTTGGCTTTTGTTTCGCTTGATTTCGACTTCGGATGAGGAAGTTATGGCCAATAGCAATTCTGGTCATTTCTATGTTCATCTGTAGCACGCACAGCATGTCGCAGAAGGCGCATGTCGCAGTAGGCGCATGTTGCAATGAGGCGCATGTCGCAGTAGCCGTACAGCATATCGCAGAAGGCGTATGTCGCAGTAGGCGCATGTTACAATGAGGCGCATGTCACAGTAGCCGCACCGCATGTCGCAGAAGGCGCATATCGCAGTAGGCACATGTTGCAATGAAGCGCATGTCGCAGTAGCCGCACAGCATGTCGCAAAAGGCGCATGTCGCAGTAGGCGCATGTTGTAATGAGGCGCATGTCGCGGTAGGCGCATATCATGTCGCAGTTGAGCCACATGAGGCGCATGTCGCGATAGGCGCATATCATGTCGCACATGAGCCGCATTAAGGCGCATGTCGCAGTAGGCGCATATGGTGTCGCAGTTGCATGCATGTCGCAGAATTGGCCGCTTAATGCCTATTTTGACTATTTCTAACTGTTATATGTCCTAAATGACTGAATTATGGCTCGAATTTCTTCCAACTCCCAACATGAAAGTTGTAGAATTTTTCCTTGGCTTCAAGAATATATATATATATATAATATTAACTAACTGTGCAAGTTTCTTTTATTTTAATATGGAGCTCCTGATTGTACTGTATATTTCTATTCTTGGCCTATATTGCGACGACCCACTTAATAGCTTGTTATTTCTTAAATGAATAAAATTGCTTGACACGATGGTGACCCGTTGTAGTGCACTCCAGATTGGTAACAAGATGATTAATAATTCTTGATAGTGGCCCATCGTGGCGCACTCTTGATAAGTGATAATGATAATTCTTGATAGTGGCCTGCCGTGGCACACTCTTGACGTGATAAACCTGACATGATATATCTCGAATGCTGTTACGACGGCTAACACGACTTGACAAGATTGAATAACTTGGACACCGTGGACGATTGTGCTTGTACAAATGAACCCGTCTTGTCTTGCATCATGTCTAGGACGGGGACCTCTGAGTACCACGGTCAGGGGTACCCACTGAAATCGACTAAGGTTAACAACTAGAATAATCCAGTAGTCATGAAGAGATTTTCCAGCTATAAGCAATCCCGTTACCTGGGCGCGCTTGTGGATTTGTAGCCTGCCGACGAGTAGGGCACACTTCCAGCACACTGTTATGTGTTGCACCCTTATTGTACTAATATTTGCCTGGATAACCTGGATGGTCTGTAGGGCTTGTGGCTGTGGAATAATCTCTTTGCATCTTGCTAGTAATTAGGCCTGTGATAACCCTAGTTAGTTAAAGTATCAAGCCGTACTTATTGCTTGGCCGTGAATGTTGGATGGAGTTCGATCAGCCTAGTCTTGTCTTGATCTTGTACTTGATTGTTACATGTCCTGATTTCTTACTTTATCTTGCTGATAAATGGTGGAAGAAACCAAGTTCTGTTCAGAAGGGTTACAACCCCGGTCCTTATTTGGTTTACGGGTTATAACCTGGTTATCTGAATAGTCCCATGGTTATCTCATCGTATATCACCTTCCCAGTCTAAGTCTTGTTTAGATCCAGTTCCTAATTGTTTCCAGGATAATGATTGCAATGATTGTCACTCTAATGTATTGTACTCTGTATTGTCACTCTCTGTTTGTCACTCTCTGAGTGTCACTTAATGATTGTCACCTTTAGCAATAAATGATCAGAGACCAAGTTCTGTTCAGGCGAAGGGTTACAATCTCGGTCCTTGTTTGGTTTAAGGGTTGTAACCTGGCTTCCGGAATAGTACTTTCGTCCTCTCTTTGTATATTGCCTAGCTCTAGTTATTTAATATGTTCTCTAGTTACTTTATCTCACCTGTTCATATGACTACTTGCTTTGCATAACTCTTAAAAGATCGTTTGCTTAACAAGTCTACTTTTAATTGTGTTTACTAAATGCTTCACTTACTGCCTTCTTATGTCCGGGTTAAGTGCATTGGTACTGCACGAATCTCGATCCTCCCTTACTTATTGCTTTCTCTCTCTGTTGATTGCCAAATAATTGCTGGTTTTAAGTTCATAGTTTGGCCTCCTTTGTGGTACTTGCTATTTGGGGTCTGACCCCTTTGGTTTTGCATGGCCAGGTTCTGATAGAAGATCCCGAATGATCTACCGTTCCATCTACTCGACGGTGACCAGACAGAGCACCAGAGTGCCTCAGTGGGCTTCTTTTTCATTCTTCCACTGATATGTAAATTCTCCTCTTGTAATGTTTAGCCCCGAGCACGTGTTTAGCTCGTGTTTTGGTATTTTCTTTGATATTGTAGCCTACGGGCATAAACATGATATGTGTATTCTAGACTATAGCTAGTCCTTATCATGTACGACTAATATTCTAGCTAGTCATCAGTTCTGTGGTACTGGCTTCATGATCAGTCATGTATATATGGTTCGGGACGCCTTACTATTGTATGTATGATGATCGTACTCTTGCGCTTGTATAATTGCCTGTAATTAAGATACCTAGGATTGTTAAACCATAGGATTGACTGATGGCATGTAGAGTAACCCCCATGTCTTGACAGCTTATACGTGATTTCAGAGTATTAACGTACTTTGGAATTGCGTAGCTGGCTTTGTCTGCCCCCGCTCTCCGGTATTCTAGTTCTGGGGCGTGACAATAGCATTCGGCTATATAGTTATACAGAGAATCGGGGCTGCTCGGTTCAGGAAATCCTGATCGGGTGTGGGCTGTGTTGAATGGTGTGGGGAGAAAACTGTGGGAACTTAGGTAGCTGCGGGCTTGGGTTATGGGCTGGCTTGGGGTGTTATGTATACTCCAATTCAGGAAAACCGAGCAGATGATTGGCTCGGCCTGGCTTTCAGTTGCTCGGTTTGGACCAATATTGATGGCTTGGAGGAAAGGCTGAGGCTGTGGGAGCTAAGTGGGTGGCCTGGCCTATCCCTACTGAGCTCGGGTGGCTCCAGCCCGGATGGGCTGGGCCGGTTGGGCTAAAAATCCTATTTCTCATTTCTATATACAAAGTATATATAATTATGTATGAGTCCATAATCAATAACAAATATTATAATATTTATATAATCACAAAGTCTAATAATACCCTAATTATAAATATTATAAATAATAATAATTATAATAGTTACATAGATAGAGCATTTATATATACGCACATAATAAAATATTCCTATACACAGAAATATTATTTATATAAGATATCTATTTTTACTAATTTCTCTAATGAATAATGAAATTGTATAATCAATTAGAAAATAGCCCTACATATGAATATATATATATATACATTATATATAATCTCTATAACTCAAATAGACCCCAATAACCTTTATTTGACTAAAATAATGAAACCAATAATACTAATATTATATAATAATCTCTTCAATAACTTAATAATAAATACTAATAATCAAAAGCAATAAATCTATAATGGTGCATATACCCTTTTATGTACAATCTATAAAATCACCATTCAAGTAAAATAAATTAATAATAAAACATTTTACAATTTTCGGGAAGGGGAGCTACAAATCTACCCACCTTAAAATAATTTCGTCCTCGAAATTCTAATTCGTAGTTCTTCCGTAAACTTCTAAAAGAAATCTGCCTTAACCTCAATCTCCTTAAATTTAATTTCTCAAAAATCGTTTGTATCCTTCTCTAGTCATTTGGTATTTACGAAATCTCGAGGGCTTCTACCCACCTTTAGTCACACTACTCCCTTGAAACACAGGTCACTAAAATATCATAATCTTCTAACTAGTGGCTAATAACTCTTCCAAAAGTATCTAGGACATACGGTATCTATAATCCTCTCGTATCTATCAAGTAAACCCAAAAATTAACAAACAACAATTTTACACAAGTAGCTTAAGGAAATATGACTATACGTCACTCTGAAATAGGAAGGGACGAGAATCAAGAATACGGAAAGGCGAGGGAGAATAATCGAGAATGATTTTAAATAGTTCAGTTCTATAGTCCAATTATGGTAGTATGCCTAGATGAGTGTTACTGGGTCTTAATGGGTTCCTTAATTGGAGATCACTCGTTAGTTGGATGAATCTTGGATTTCAAGCTACATTGACTGGACAAGATCCCAAAGTAAAACTATTCATACTAGATTAGGATATTCTAGAGTAGGTTTCTACCCGAGGGGTTGAGCTAGTTGCCCGTCAGGTTGGTCAGCTAGGTCCCTAAAGCCCAAAAGTGCGCCTTCAGTGACTTTTGTGTTTAAGTAGCACGTGAGACCTCAATTGAGTGGCACACTCTTGGTATCTGCGTAGTGGACTTCGAGTATATCACAACCATATATTGGGTCGAAAGGTTCGAGTCGAGGTTGAGGCTCTAATTGTAGTCGAAAAGTTTACCGATATTATGGTAAGGGTTATAGCTAGTCCTTTTTACCTGAAAGTCGTACCATAAAAATAGGGTACAAGGGGACGGTTTTGAGTAGGACATGACATACCTAGGTGAAGGTGGACTTGTCTAGATCTTGCATATAAAATTTGTTGGAAGGTAACAGCTGGTCTCGTGCTCCGAATATTAATGGCACGGTCGGGGACACAAAGTGATCTAAATGGAAAGTGGGAGTCCATGGGGCACTAATTATCATCCTAATGGAAAATTACTCTATGCTTACAGTCTACCCACCTTAGAGGCTAGGATATGGTGGCAAGGTTCCTGTCACAGGACTGGCCGATGGTAGCTACACTTGCATATACAACTATCATAGCCATGGTAATACTATGTATCTATCTATCAATTACGAGTTTTCGTCTTTCCAATCAGCGAAGGACAAAAACAATAAAGAGTCCAAGAGATGTCACTAAATACAATTACGTGATTCAAAGACGAATGTATAATTCAAGAGAAATTGTCAAAGCAGTCGCGGATGAGATTCTAAAGACATCTACATCTCAATCCACGTAGGGTAATTAAATAAAGAGCGAACCAAATGCATCATGGTTGATCAGACCGTAATACAATGATTCTGATTAGACAATATGTTAGCGGGCATCCCCAATAAACATATGTCTTAAACCAAGCTCGATAAAAGAGTAAGCTTGCAAAACTAGGCTGTGATAGCAGCATTGGTCAAGATAGTAAAAATATAAGTAGGCGAGATTTTTGGAAAGGAGGCACAAGTAATTCGAGTTTTGAGAAGGTCAATTCCTTACCTGGTGTTATTGTTTATACAGTCTTCCTACAATCTTACTATCCCTAAAGTCTTGGTCAACTACAACATAGTTTTAGCAATGTTCTATAACCTATGATCCTCAAAATGGTTTCACTTTTATGGGCTGTGCCTCGCCAGTACGCTGCTGGCTGCAATGAACCCACATTCTCCACTCTCAATTAATTGACGACAGTGCGCTGCTGTCTAAACTTTATGGGTTAGCTAATATTTCTCTAACTATAACCGTAAAGATTCATGAGCTTCTAGAGATTCAAACAAGTTGACTAAAATAGAGCGTAGGTATTTGTCCTATCAATCACAATATTTAAAATAAAAGATTTAACCATGAGGAATTAATTAAAGACAAAGAGATACAAACATCCTAGTATCTATTTCATGTGCATTTCAATGGTTGATGGAAAATCTCAAGCCAATCTACCTCGAGATTCGTACAGGAATAACAGAATCAGAAGATTTAAACTAATTCCCTACGGTAACATAGTATTTAAACAGGTAATTCTAACTTATGATATAAGATCTATATCTAATACAGCAAAAGAATATTAAACAGTTCATTAAAATTAATGCCTTAATTCTAGGCAAGTCTAACTTACCAGTGAATAGTGGATCCACATTGGATCGTAATGTCATATCAAAAGTATCAGTGTACCTATAGAGATCTATCAAGTTATCTAAATTGCATGGCCTATCTAATAATCTTAACTACCCAATGGTCAGTGTGAACAAGGGACTCCTAGTCCTAGTTATTATCTTAAATCATTTTAATCCTAGTTTGTGAATGAGCATTTCTTGGTCGCAGGCTCGCAATAGTACGACTAACACTACCAAAATTTATCGTTTTAGCGACGGCTACATCCGTCGCTAAACCGACGGTAATTACTATTAGCGACCGATAACCGACGGATTTTGGCCAAAAAATCTGTCGCAATCAGCTCGTCGCTAATAACGTTCCGTGGCTAAGTTGTCGTCACATGACTGAATAGCGACGGATTGTCGACGTCACAATACGAAGCATTAGCGACGTATTTCCGACGGACTTTTGTCCATTTCAACTATTAAGTACTGAAATGTGTAGGCAATTGCGACGTAAAATTCCGTCGGTAACCCGTCGTAACAGCGTATCAGATCGTATCGTTCCGTCGCTAATCCGTCGACACCTTCGATAACAAATGACGGATTAGCGACGGTTTTCTGACGAAAAATTCGTCGATCAGCTTCTGGAAATTCATGTCATTTCCAGCAACATGGCGACGGATAAGTCGTCGCTATTCCGTCGACATATATCGACGGAATAGCGACGGAATAACCGTCGATCTTGTTCTGGAAATTCTTGTTATTTCCAGAAAACAGGCGACGGATAGGTCGTCACGATTCCGTCGAACAATATACCATGCCGACGGATAATCCGTCGACCATCCGTCGCTACCTGGGAACATTTCCAAATATCCAGTTAGCGACAGAATAACCGTCGAAAAGTAGTCGGAAACTGGTGGTGACCGTCGCAAAACGGTCACAAGTCCGTCGCTAACTGAGAATATTTTGAAAAAAAATTACAGCGCTTTCCCTGTTCGCAAAAATTTGCGTAAACCAAACCAATATATAATGCACACCAATTATCCAACAATCATATAGACCAAATATATTATGCACACCAATTATCCAAGAATCACATAGACCAAATATGCACATACGAATTTAATGCACACCAATTATCCAAGAATCATATAGACCAAACCAAATTAATTTAAAATAGACATCAATTATCCGGAAGAGTAACCTAATATCCATCGTTATAATTCGATCATTGCACAAATATTCCAAATTTTTCACAAATATTCCAAAACACATAGGAAAGAGTTGGCCAGTTATAGTAACCTAATATCCAATCCTGGCGACCGATTATAGCACAAATATTCCAAAATTTTCACAAATATTCTAAAATACATAGGAAAATCGACTTTGGCCTCAACAAAGACCACAAGTCAGACGATAAATTCTCACAGCCAGGGATGATAGTTGCGTTGAGGCATGTACCATTCTATCAGCCACTTTGCATACGAAGGCTCAATCTGGTTGAGGTCTTCTGTAGGGACAGGAGGGTCGGTCCCGATGCTACTACTCTCTGACGGTGGCTCCTCCTTAGCTTCAAGCTTGGGAGCAATCTCTTCCCTGATGGTCATCGGTTCTTCCTTGACCTCGACCTTTGGTAACACCTTCTCCTTAACAGTCATCGACGCTTGTTTGACGACGGAGACTTCCTCCGTGTCGACCTCCAAGGGTTTCTTGCCTCGACCCCTTCCTCGACTAGCAGCACCACCTCGACGAGTCCTAGGAGCCATCTTTCTGACAACAAAAATTTTCATATAGGGTAAAGAAATTTACTCAAGTTATAAAAGTTGTGACGTTGGTTTTTTACGTTCATCATCATTAGAGGGAGCAGCACTGGAAAAGTTGTGACGTTGGTAGCATGAGAGAGTAAAAATTTGTATCAGAAGACTAACAGAATTACTATATAATTATGTACTCACCAATAACCGGATGTAACTGGAGTCATTGGGCCTATCGTGCAGTAATTTGTGGATCCGCTGGTATAGGACAGATGTACTTAGTATCTAGTGTATCAGATTAGTATCGGTCTATCGGTTTGGTATAGGACGTATCATATTGGTATTGGCCTTAACAAATTAGTATCGTCCTATATCCGATATGTACATGTATCGGCCGAATAGCTAGGATTCATATTGGTCTTATCGATTTAGTATCGGTCATATCCGATAGGTATCGGCCGTGTTGGATTAGTATAGACTATTTCGGATTAGTATCGTGGAAGGTTTAGTAACCACTGTACTTGGATTTCTCTCTTCTCGAACTAGAATACCATTGCAAGAGAATCACCAGATCGTGATTGGCCAGTTACAGTAACATACATACTTCCTTTTCCATCAGGAAAAGCGAGATTGAAAAGGAAGTATGTATGTTCTGTAACTGGCCATCTACGCTCTCGTGACTCTCTTGCAATGGTAATCTAGCTCTAGAAGAGAGAAATCCAAGTACAGTTGTTACTAAACCTTCCACGATACTAATCCGAAATGGTATATAATAATCCAACACGGCCGATACCTATCGGATATGACCGATACCAAATCGATAAGGTCAATATGAATCCTAGCTATACGGCCGATACATATCGGATAGGACGATACCAATTCGCTAAGACCAATACCAACCGATACGGTCCATACCAAAATAATAGATCGATACTAATCCGATACGGTCAATACTTATAAGTACCTACGGTCCAGGAGGTTGATCCGCTAGTACATCCATGTACGAACAACGAAGTAACGATCCATTTCAATTTGGATGTGAAAATATGTATCGTAAGACAAACTAAACATAATCAGTTCTATTTCACATGCTTAATTGCCAAGTATGGGAACGAATGGCTCAGAACACAACCCAAAATTCATTCTAGCATACATTGGTGTGAATCATCTACGTTCTGTACATAGTGTAGTATATGTTCTTATCGTATCTAGTATCTGAAGGATGTTAATCAAGATGAAATCACATAATGTTTACAGTCTTGGTCTCAACTGTCTTCGATTCTATGATCCCATGTCTTAGGTTAAATAAAACCTCATCACGGTGAGTCTTGGTGTAGCACTCAAATGTGGGACATCCGTAAATTTGCCGAGGTTTTAAATCATCGACATTGAGTTTTAAACCCTCATGTAGCCTTTCTGCTTCACTTCTAGGGTCGAGCAGCATCTTCTTGCAAGTTTCGGTCTCCAGATACTTAGTATCAAGATTCTGGACGCTTTCGTAGAGCATGTCAACGCATCCTAGCATCAATTTCCTCGGCAGGAAATTGACGCTAGGATGCGTTGACATGCTCTACGAAAGCGTCCAGAATCTTGACACTAAGTATCTGGAGACCGAAGCTTGCAAGAAGATGCTGCTCGAGCCTAGAAGTGAAGCAGAAAGGCTACGTGAGGGTTTAAAACTCAATGTCGATGATTTAAAACCTCGACGAATTTACGGGTGCCCCACATTCGAGTGCTACACCAAGACTCACCGTCTGTATAGTTCGGTTATTGGCGTTCGATGTCCCTGTGGTAAGGCAATGGATGAGGATATTGCGTGGGAGGGGGTTGCAGATGGAGGCAACAAGGATGGCATGTTTGTGAAAGGAGGGAAAAGATACATAATCACAGACGATTTGCATGTAAGGCCATTCTATTCCATGGAGTCTGCGTTGTCTATTTTCTGAAAGCATGGGATCATAGAATCGAAGACAGTTGAGACCAAGACTGTAAACATTGGCCGCGATGAGGTTAGTGATTTATGTAACCTAATGTAGTAATCTTGTAATTTATAGTTGGAAGAACATGCAAGTAGCCTTATAGTTTCTGCCTCACCAGTCGAATGACTTAATTGCCAAGTATCGGAACGAATGGCTCAGAACACAACCCAAGATTTATTCTAGCATACATTAGTGAGTTCATCTTGATTCTGTTACGTCCTTCAGATACTATATACGATAAGAACATAGATGATTCACACTAATGTATGCTAGAATGAATCTTGGCTTGTGTTCTGAGCCATCCGTTCTGATCAAGCATCTTCCTTCTCCTCTCCTCCACCATGGCTCTGAACCAATCTGCTCCTCCCTACTTCCCTTCTTTTTATTTGACTCTCTCAGCCACATATGACATCCAGCTCAAGTGTAGAGTCGGGGGAAAAGAAGTGGACAGGAAGAGGAGGGGGAAGCAGCACAGCCGGCGGCATGACCCGGAGGAAGTACATAGGTTTTCTTCATAGTTCTTCTACGGCTGTTGAAGAAAACCTATGTACTTCCTCCGGGTCATGCCGTCGGCTGTGCTGCTTCCCCCTCCACTTCCTGCCCACTTCTTCTCCCCCGACTCTACACTTGAGCTGGATGTCATATGTGGCTGAGAGAGTCAAATAAAAAGAAGGAAAGTAGGGAGGAGCAGATTGGTTCAGAGCCATGGTGGAGGAGAGGAGAAGGAAGATGCTTGATCAGAACGGATGGCGCAGAACACAACCCAAGATTCATTCTAGCATACATTAGTGTGAATCATCTATATTCTGTATACATATCGTGTAGTATATGTTAACCTTATCGTATCTAGTATCTGAAGGACGTACGTAACAGAATCAAGATGAACTCACTAATGTATTACTAAGACATCATCTACTACTATATAAGATATAGTGATAGGTTGTCGTATCATCATTGCCGAGGGATGAGGGTCGGAGGACATGCAACTTTATCTACGACAACATAGTTTCTGTCTCGCCAGTCGAATGGCTGCAGGGACTATGTCATGATCACCATGTCGTACCGTAGATTAATGCAATTAATGGAGCTGAAAATATCCGTCGCTAACCGGTAACTAGTCCGTCGCTAACTGAGATTGTCATATACACATATGTATATCACAGCTAAATGTATAGATATATACATCTATACAGAAGCACACAACTGATAGAACTCGCACTGTCCTTGAGACAGTGAACATATACATCATGAATCCAAACCCCATATATATTCACATTTACTAATCCAAACACCACCAAACTAATGGAACACCCAATATGGATAACACATTATTTAGCCAATATATAAACTCAGATAAATTTGAGAAGCAAAGCCACCCGCCGCCCCCGACCAAAGCCCGCCGCCCCAAGCCCGCCGTCCAGTAGTTCGGTTGCATATATATATGAAGAGTGCTTATGGGTGTGCGTCGGTTGCAAATAGCCCCGACGCACACGCCCCAAGCCAGCCGCCCAGCCCCCGACGCCGCCGTCCCAAGCCCACCGCCCAGCCCCCGACCCAAGCCAGCCGCCCAACCCCCGACGCCCCCGCCCCAAGCCAGCCGCCCAGCCCCCGACGCCGCCGCCCCAAGCCCACCGCCCAGCCCCCGACCCAAGCCAGTCGCCCAGCCCCCGATGCCCCAACCCCAAGCCCGCCTCCCAGACCCCGGCGCGCCTGCCCCAAGCCCACCGCCCAGACGCCGACCCAAGCAAGCCGCCCAGCCCCCGACGCCCCAAACCCAAGCCCGCCTCCCAGACCCCGACGCCCCCGCCCCAAGCCCACCGCCCAGACCCCGATCCAAGCCAGCCGCCCAGCCCCCGACGCCCCAACCCCAAGCCTGCCACCCAGACCCCGACGCCCCGGCCCAGCCTCCGACGCCCCAACCCCAAGCCCGTCTTCCAGACCCCGACGCCCCCGCCCTAAGCCCACCGCCCAGACCCCGACCCAAGCCAGCCGCCCAGCCCCCGACGCTCCAGCCCCAAGCCCGCCGCCCAACCCCCGACGCCGCCGTCCCAAGCCCACCGTCCAGTCCCCGACCCAAGCCAGCCGCCAAGCCCCGGACGGCCCAGCCCCAAGCGCACCGCCCAGCCCCTATACGACACCGCGAGAGAGAAAGAGAGAGAGAGAGAGGAGGGTTACCTTCGGGAGAGAGAGAGGAGAGGACGTCGACGCCGACGACGTCACCGACGCCGATCACCGAAGCCGACACCGGCGAGAGAGAGAGAGAGAGAGAAAGAGAGAGGAGGGAGAGTGAATTTGGGAGGAATGCGAAAAGTTCCCCCCGCCGTTTTATTTAAAGTCTGGTACGTATATATAGCGACGGACTAGCGACTGGTGAAAACCAGTCGCCCAGCAGTCGCCTGTTTTGATAAGTGCCGACTGAATATCCGTCGCTAAGTCGTCGACGATATGTCCCGCCAATTCTCTACACAATTTCCGCCAAATAATCGACTGTTTAGCGACGACGACAAATCCGTCGCTATATCACCGACAGTCTAGCGACGGATGTGCGACCTTTCATCCCCCTAAAATTAAAATAAAAATGGCAAAGGCGTGTAGTCGGTAATCCGTCGCTGAGCGGCCACGAAACGGTCGCTAATATCGATGGAAAAATTTCGTCGCTAAAAAGCCGTCGCTAAATGAGCGTATTTTGGTAGTGTAACGTACCATCACGAGTTCGCAAAATTTTACGAAAACCGACCTGCATGGGCCACCATAAAAACTTGTCACGATCCGCACCCGCTTTTCGGATACGAGACGTCTCCAAGCCAGCCTACGCCGCAGAGTCGGCGGTAGAACGCTGTCAAGCCCGCAAGAAATAATATGCTCAAACATCACATTTGCTGCTCATTCACAATTCTAATTTTTACAACATTTACATAATTTAAATTAAAAGAGATACAAGATTTTACAATTAATAGAATTGATATAATTGCTTTCTATTTCTAGGTTGACTTCAGCATACCCAAGTCTTCCCAATGCTAACAGTGATCGCGGCTAAACCTAAAAAATGTTGGTTTCCAGTCAGGAATAGAACAAGTACACAAACCGACGACAATGCAAAACACAATAGAATTAACAAGACATGAAAATAGCATATGGAATATGAAAGCTGGTAAGAAAACTGATGACATAGCACGATAGAGAAGTAAACAAGGAAAAACTAATAAAAGACATCTATCTAGGTGGTGTGAAATATTCTTTTCGACATATGAATGGCTAGGGGTAAATCCGGCTCACTGCACGTGTCGTGTGCAGCTGCTATCATACAATAATAGACATTTTGGGGATATTTCTGGGTAGTTCACATGTGTACTAAGATATTTCCCCTCCCGACTACTCCGTGTGACGAGCGTGTCAACAAGTAGCAAGATATATGTATAGACAGAAATAAAAAGACTACTATGAATCGGAAAGCAATCAGAAAGTGCACTTGCCTGAGGTCCTTAGCTGGAGAACCCAATAATACCATACCATTAAATGAGCCACAATCAGTCAACACATGTAGAAGTCTCCGGATGCTGAAATAAATAGTACCAACGTTCTTAGAATAGTCAAATTAGCTAGGATTGCCTGTCCTTAAGTCCAATTCTGGACACAGGAGCAAAATGATAATTTCAGGCAGAATGATGTCCGCCGTTGGACCCGCTTTGCACCGAAAAGCGTGCCAGAGTCAACGGTCTCTAAAGTCATCAAAATACATATCTACGGATCCAGTTTTCCGATACGAATCCAATCGTATGTCCAGAGTTGGATTTCGGCGGGCCGTGCACAAAATCGCCCGTTGAGTGGGACCGTGGGGCCCGCAAAATGGTGATTTTATCAACTGTCTCAGAATCGGACCAAACTTGGCATACAGGACCAGAAAAACGATACGGTCCTGTTGGCACAAGTTTCGTCTCGATCTGACGAGCGTGCACGAAGTAATTGGAGAATTTGCAAAGTGTACGATACGGTGAATTTCGACGGATACGCATCAAATTCGTCGCGCACACGCGACCAATTTGAATTCCGCCAAAGACCACACGACCACGAAGCTGTTACGCACCTTTCGATACTTACGGTGAGCGACCACGTCGCCCGGAATGGCGGGACGCACGTCGCGTGGAACAATTTCTATGTTTTTAAAAACAGGTTTTTGACAAAATTTACATGTGTTTATTTCTCTGTACAAAGCAAATTTCTACAAACTTTCTACTGGAATTTTCTAGCCCTATATGTTGTTAATAAACGTCTTCAGGTGGATTTTGAATTCGATCACTGGGTTGCAAGAAATCGAGACTCAAACTAGGGACTTTGGGACAGTCTCTATAACCAGAATCTTGAGATTTTTCTCGATTTTTGGATCGAATTTCCGAAGAATCTAACGCATGACGATGGAATCTAATTGAAGGGGAAAACAGAGGGTAAGGTTGTCGATAAACCTGCAAAGACGGTTCGACCATTGGTCGACCGAGCGTGATAAAAAGCAATCGCGAAGTCGGTCTCGCGCAGCACCTGCTGCTGTCGTCGTTTCCCACTGTTCGCGCGTTGGGGCACTGCCACGCCGGCCGACGGCGATCCTCGGCGGCTCGCGCGTGCGGGGTTCCCCGAGACATGGTGGTGGCGCAGGTGTTGGAGGAGGCGGCGTTTACTAGGGTTAATTTTCGATCTCCTTAATATATAGCATTCGGCTATATAGTTATACAGAGAATCGGGGCTGCTCGGTTCAGGAAATCCTGATCGGGTGTGGGCTGTGTTGAATGGTGTGGGGAGAAAGCTGTGGGAACTTAGGTAGCTGCGGGCTTGGGTTATGGGCTGGCTTGGGGTGTAATGTATACTCCAATTCAGGAAAACCGAGCAGATGATTGGCTCGGCCTGGCTTTCAGTTGCTCAATTTGGACCAATATTGATGGCTTTGAGGAAAGGCTGAGGCTGTGGGAGCTAAGTGGGTGGCCTGGCCTATCCCTGCTGAGCTCGGGTGGCTCCAGCCCGGGTGGGCTGGGCCGGTTGGGCTAAAAATCCTATTTCTCATTTCTATATACAAAGTATATATATAATTATGTATGAGTCCATAATCAATAACAAATATTATAATATTTATATAATCACAAAGTCTAATAATACCCTAAGTATAAATATTATAAATAATAATAATTATAATAGTTACATAGATAGAGCATTTATATATATACACATAATAAAATATTCCTATACACAGAAATATTATTTATATAAGATATTTATTTTTACTAATTTCTCTAATGAATAATGAAATTGTATAATCAATTAAAAATAGCCCTACATATGAATATATATATACATTATATATATCTACACTTATATATAATCTCTATAACTCAAATAGACCCCAATAACCTTTATTTGACTAAAATAATGAAACCAATAATACTAATATTATATAGTAATCTCTTCAATAACTTAATAATAAATACTAATAATCAAAAGCAATAAATCTATAATGGTGCATATACCCTTTTATGTACAATCTATAAAATCACCATTCAAGTAAAATGAATTAATAATAAAACATTTTACAATTTTCGGGAAGGGGAGCTACACCGAGCGTGATGGACGTAGGCCCCTGGTACCCTCTATGGGAACTATGTCGATCCTATTTTCAGCCAGGGTTCATGCGTCGAAGGATTGTATCTCAACTGCATTTTCACAGTAGAAAGGTCAGGAACCCGGTTGCATGCATACCTTCTCTCTTATTATATTATCACAGTTTATATGGCATGGTGTTTTCTTATACCTTGTTATGTCCCCTGAGGACCTGGTTATCTCTCCAAGTTTAGACGATATTCCACAGGAGTACGACACGGCTTTGGAGCTATCTTACATTGATGACGAGGCAGTCACTACTGATTTCTAGTTTATTCTATATTTGAGACAGTTGTAGACATTATTTTACATCTCTTTTCTTTCTATTTTGCGGAGGTCGGACTCCGATCTTGTGAGACTATTTTTCATAGCTGTTTGGAGTGAGTATGTTCACCCGGCTATCTTTTGATACTCTTATTTATTTATTTGGACTTCATTATCTTCTGTGTTGAGCTGTGATGAGATTAGATATGTTATTCTGGCCTGTGATTATTTATTTACAGCTTATGTGCATATATGAGGATTCCATATATTGGAGTGTTCTTCGTATATGTGTAGGTGGCATGTTCACGTACTTGGTCCTATGTATTTTGGGACTGGGGCGTTACATGTTTTTGTGGTGGCCCATGCAGGTCAGATTTAATATTGTTGGGTTACATGACTGTGCCCAACAAGCCTGCATATAGGAATAGGAATATCTCATCCAGAACTACTACTATCCCTTGGCTTCCAATCTTTTCGAAACTTCCTTGATTATTCGATTTACTTCATATCTAATCTTTCCTAATATCAACTTATCTTCCTCGTGCCAACAGTATGAATCTACGTAGCGGACGCACTTCTGCCTTGGCCCTCACATCTAGCGAGGAGACTACTCCGGAGGGACAAAATCCTCCCATGACTCCAGCGATACCCTACCAGCCAGGACTGTCGCAGCCTACTACGACACCGACGACGGAGTACCCAGAGGTCGCAGCACCCCCAGGCGGCCAGGATGGACAGACTACTACCATGCCACCGGGAGGGAATGTACTACTACCTCCACCCCTACCATTCCCTCAGCAGTTTCCTCCACAGTCGGGACCTCAGATGCCTCCACCACCGACTGATGGGAGCCCTACTACTCAGTTTATGTATACCATGATGCAGGCTCAGTGGCAACAGACGGAGCTGATGAGACAGACGATGATGGCAACTATGGCTAGACCCCCACCACCACCTCCAACACCAGTACCAGCACCGGCTCTGCATCCCTATGAAGGCTCTATCAAGAATTTCACAGATATGAACCCCAAGGCCTTTAGAGGGACGGAGAAGCTATTAGAGGTGTCACAGTGGCTTATTAGTACCGAGAAGCTACTGAAGGCATCCCAGTTACCGGCTCGAGATTGGATGACAGCAGTGGACCTACTATTAGAAGATAATGCTTACCACTGGTGGAAGGTGGAAGTGTCACGACCCACACCCTAGAGTTAGGGCACGAGAACGTAACAACGCCCAGCCTACGCCGCAGTGTCGGCGGTAGAACGCTGTCCTAGGTCTCAATGCATCTAACAGTATAAGACTAAACAGTTTATACTCCCCGAATGGGGGTGACATAGCAGAATGTAAACTCAATCACATCTAAGGTAGAGCATAAAGGAAGATAGATAAAACATGAAATCGAAAAGAGATACAACAGATAGAAGTCTAAGTGTCTAAGGTACAAAACCCAGAAATATATCTCAAAACTCAAATACAGTAATCCATAAAATAAATACACAACTCCAGACAACTGAGAACAGCTAACTAAACAACCTCTAATGGGTCTCCTCTAGGCTAGCAGGAAATCTCCAAGCTATCTGTAAAATTTGTCAACGTATCCTGTCAGAAAAATGAGCAAGTACAAACACCAACAGCAGTTCCATGTGAATTGACAAAAGCTATAAGAGACAGTATAATGAAATACAAGACAAAATCAACTGGAAATATATATTTATGATGTGAGTACTGTAAAGGATGATAATGTATATGTATATATAGGATGACTTGGGAACTATTCGGAAGCCGAGTTACAACCCTTAAACCAAACAAGGACCGGGGTTGTAACCCTTCTCCCGAACAGAACTTAGTCACCCTAAGATAATAAATATAAAAGGTGCCTTGAATTATTAGTGCGTCATATGATCGACTTGGGAAAATAATCAGGCTTTCCATCTGACCGGCTATGAACCATGAATACAATAGAAACGATAAGGCCGGTCACCATGGAAAGCTATGAACCATAAAGGGTAAGGCTTTACCCGTCGTGAGATGAGGGTATAGCTATGAACCATGAGTACCATAGAACCATGTGGGAATTGATCACACAACCACTAATAACTCCCCCATCCCCGAATAGTACAATGGATCTGGACATGACACGTTATGACACGGGATTCCATAAGAGGGTAGCAAGTCCCCTTTTGAAATCGGTGTCTATATCAATACACTGAAACAAGACAGAACATGTATCAATATACCATGAAACTCTAGGAACAACATCCCATGTCATGATCCAACATATACTAGTCCGTGTACTGCCATGACTGGAAATCGAGTATAACACTACAACTGAATCGGATATAGCAGATATCAAGACAATGAAAACTATCAGTGAATGTACTCGCCTGCGGTCCTGAGCTGATAGGTGAACAGATGCTCAGAGTGATCACAGACCTAAAATAAGATACTGTCCGAGGAGAGGTGTCTGGCTCCTAATTAGAACAACACAAGTCACAATATATCCAGAAGGGTAATATAAAGCACTATAATGCATTCTACATGAATCTAGGTCAACTAGGCCAAAGTCAACCCTTGGTCAACTCTGGTCAACTGCACTAGTCAAACTAGGTCAAATTAGGTCATGTCCTAACCCAGCAAGTCTTACTAGGCCTAACCAAGACTATCCTAGCAAGCACACATCAATACAAGGCTATACAAGCCAATATACACCCAACTCTATATAGCATGCAATTATTCAATACTCAAATAGGCAAGAATTTACATTAGATATACACTAGGTAATCTATTACTTTAAGCTATACATGTCTACATATATATACATGCATATATTGGTATTCAATATTAGTTCTATAATCATGGCATTTCAATAGCTATATAAACTTATATATTACAATATAATATGCTACCATATATATAATATACATACATAGCTAAGTTAACTATATTCATAAATACTTATTTAAGAGGCTATGTGTGTGTATGTGAACATGGCAAAGGGAAAAGTGAGGATTAAATGGGCATACATAGTGTATACATATCAAAGAGTGTCAAAGTGTAAGTGAACAAAGTGTCAAGTGTGATAGTGTCAACATAGTGTAAGGGGTACATGAGGTAATATAGGATTTGTGTTAACATAGAACATTACATCTCATTAACTTGTATATTGTATATATTACATCTATTATTACATTCCATTTATGCTTGCATTCATTCATCATTCATTTATTCTCTTGCACTACTATATGCACCATACATTACATACTATGGAACCTACATATTTATTACAAGCCATACTTATACATCCTTACATTAGATAGGATACTTATACCTCATACATCATTTATTTAACCATTTACTCATGCTTGTATTCTCTATTTAATTACATAATTTATATACATTAACATGGGTCAAAATCAAATAGAACATTATATTACACACAAGGGTGCACAAAATGCATATGTCGAATAGTAACTCCTACTAATAATCAATACTGTACCAACTCAGCATGAATTGAAATCAAGGATTAAAGTATGTTATAGATCTATGTGTTAGCTTTCCGAAACTTCAAACGGATCGCATTTTCGTTTTCGGAAACTCCGGGAATCGCAAAAACACCGAGAACGCGTTTATCTTTCGTACAGCTGACACTCAAATAATTCTCCAGAAATTTATAGAAAGAATTAGGCCTATTAATATATGTTTTTGGAAAGCTAACTTCAATACACTTCTTTTAAAAAAAATGGGAGATTAAACCGAGCTTTGAGCTAGAAGTTATGGCATTTCTAATTTAGGGCTGAAATTAAAAACGTGGATAAAAATCATGACGGATTTAAATAGTTTGAGCCAAAAGAATACACAATATATATCCTAATTATCCACAACAATAATAATATGAGGAACCACACTCATAAACTTGATTATATAATCATCATGAACCATTTATTACGTATATAAATATAGATACACTCTCATTACAATATATATATATATAAATCTATATATGTAACATGAACACATCCACAACACAAGGACACTCCTATGACCTCCAAATGGACACAAAATGGACACAAATGGAGATACAACCATGGGGGTCATTCCTATGGGTTCAAAATAGACCTATATGCATGAGAAAATAAAAAGGAGAAGGGATTTATACCTCCCGGTAGATCGAATCGAAGAAAAACCTTCCTGGAGCGACACCGACACGTAGAGATTCCAAAAGGACACGAACGAGCTCTGAATCCTCCCAAACTTGGGTAGCTTCCTCCTTGGCTAGAATGGAGAAGGAAAGAAGAAGATTTTGTAGAGAAATGGAAGGATTTGGTGGAGAAATGGAAGGATTTGGTGGAGAAATTGCTAGGGATTGCTCTCTAGGAATTTGGGGAAGAACAAGAGAGAGAAATATAGATGGATAATGACAAATGGGAGGCTCAATCCTATCCTTATTGTGGCTGGCCATAAATGTGGTTTTGTCCTATTAGGAAAAGTCCAAAAGCCCCTTTTCTAGTCTATTTACTAATACATTGGTAAGGGGTTAAGTCGGGGGTAGTTTGGTCAATCCTAAAACACTAATCCATATTAATACTAACCATAATAATTAGTCTAGTCACTAACTAAAATTAATATCATGTGGATTAAAATTAATATTATGTGGGCCATGCCTAACTAGTGTGTGGGCCCGCTAGAGTCAAAACTACCCCGGGTCCCCGATACAAGTCGGAAATGAGTTGAAATTCGAACCCGACTCAAATAACCCCAAAACAATATCATAAATAATAAAATAATATCAAAATAATTCAAAGAGGTCAAATGCAAAAATATCCTTAGGCCAAAAATGATATTAAAATATAATAATCATATGGTTAGGCTCTAGGTCAAATAGTCTCTATGGTTTCACTAGCAAAACGTCAAAACCACAAGTCATTGATTTAAATAATTTTAAAATGATTTAAAATTACCAAAAATCATATCATGAATTAAATATCATTATTAAAATAATTATAAACACGAAATTTCAAAATTACCCTCATTTGGGAAACTGGGTGCTACAACTCTACCCACCTTAGAAAAATTTCGTCCTCAAAATTAAAATGTCCACACTCCCTTTAGGTCAAACCCCCACAAATCAAAGTCCCTGATTAAAACAAATCATGTGATCAAAAGGACGACATACAGGGTCATTGCTTACGGTGGTAGTGAAAGTCTCATCTAGGTATAGTAGTCATGCTAAATCAAGACGGACATAGGGTATCAAACACACAAGAAATCTAGAGTGCTAAACTGAAAAAAGATAAAGAAATAGCAAATCATCAAAACTGTAAGACAGTCTACCATCCTATGTGAAAGCTGGTACTCATAAAAAAAATATAAAAATAAGAAAGGTAACTTCCAATAATCTAAAAGGGTACAAAAAAATTAATTTCAAAGTTAAAGAATTGAAAGTCACTTGCATTGAAATCCAATCACAATATATATATAGAGAGCGTTAGAGAGGGAAAAGCTGGCATTATGTAATGTTATATGGTTTGTGTGTGTATGGGTGTATGTGAACAGGTTAATATGGTAAGATAGTAGGCATGTGTATAG
This sequence comes from Iris pallida, assembly GCA_029216955.1. Lineage (NCBI taxonomy): Eukaryota > Viridiplantae > Streptophyta > Magnoliopsida > Asparagales > Iridaceae > Iris > Iris pallida. The sequence goes on from JANAVB010005600.1 coordinate 2,220,983, forward strand.
ACGAAATATACATGAAATTGAATATGAGAAATTGGGTTTCAAAACAACGGCTATCAAGTTACACTAATCATGGCATATTGGTTAAACAATCTACAATAAGCAACTTATTTACTCATAACATGCATGGCTAATCTTATACATATATATATATATATATATATATATATATATATATATATATATATATATATATATATATATATATATATATATATATATAAAGAGGGTGTGTGTGTGTCCTTGTACAGGGATATAGCCTAGTATTGATAGGTTAAACCCAGTTTTAGTTCAGCATTTACATGCAAAGTCTGAAAATAAGCTAACATTTAAAACAGTGAAATATTAACATAATGCAGTCTCAGATTTTAGGGTTTTGAAACATCGCAACCCATCTCAATGGTCCTAATACATCCTAACATGATAGAAATGAAACCCTAACATACTATCCATACATTTATCTATGCACACAGTTCAATATTACATGTTAAATCTGAAATTTAACTAAACATGAAAATCAATGTAAAAATATTAACATGTAACTAGTTTTCAGGATTTTGGAAAAATTTGAACATTAAAAACCAACTCAATGTTTATCACAACTAACATGTAAGAATATGAAACCTAAATTTATATCCCTACTTCCCACAAGGTATATAGCTCAAATATTACATTTAAGAAATAAAACAGCAATTTGAACTAACATTTGGAATCCCGTATCAAGGGTTAACATGCACACAGTCTCAGATTTTACAAATTTAAACACAAAACTCAACCAAAATTTTGAATTGAAGCCCCACGTATAACATACATATGCAGTGATGTAAATATAACTAATAATATGAAATTTATATTTAAATTACGAATTTAAACATGGAAAAGCAGAGAACCAGAAATATTGGGGTTTTGACAATTTAAACATCAGCAATATATTAATATGTATTTAGATATGTGGAAAAATCAAGTGTAGCATGCATACGTGTTAGGCAAAGTGTCTGCTATATATATTCATATACATATTCTCATGTTCTAATATAAAAATTATTTCTACGTTAAGACTAACATTTAGATTCCTACCAAGATTGCAAGCAGGTGATTGACGTAATCAAGACAGTTTTATTATTATTATTTAATACAAGAATAATAGCAAGGAAGAAATAACGATAAAATCTATTTTGCTTATCTATTTAAAGAAGAACCATTTTGAAATCCAGAGCTAAATTATCAAATCCAAGATAAAGTCTAGCAAACTTATCGATTCATTGCATTAAGAAGAAACTCATAGCAAGAAGTTACGCAAAGGTTTATAAAAACAGGCAGACCTACTCTTAAGTTAAATAATGAGAAACAAACAAAACAAAACAATTAATAATTTTTTTGAAGGACAGAAACAAAAGTAGAGAAAACATGTTTCGAAAACATTTAAGGTACAATCTGATAATCATATGCGTCTGTCCAAAATCATGGTACACTAAATCCTTGTCATACTAGTAAGCAAGGCTACGATAATCACAGAGTCCTCGACTTAGGCACATGCCTCTAAAATCATGGTATTTAACATTTTCGTAATGCCGCTAGCTTGGCTGCGAAAACCTTAAATTCCCACACCCGAGAGATATATCCAAGTCAAACTATATGTCCTCACCATGCTGGCTAATATGACTGTAGAAGACTAGACTCCATAACTTAGATGACCTAGCCCATATAATTTCATCTTGACAAAATTAATTTAAATCAACAATAAATACTCAAAAATCAATTCAAATTTATCAACGAACATCAAAATCCAAAAATAAACAAAAATCCATAAAAATACAAACTCGGATGCAACAGCTATCATCAAAATTTAAAATTCAATAATCATCCTTCAAAATCAATAAATACAAACTCAAATTCAATAATAATCCATCGAAATCAAATTCAATAGCAGAAAGTAAAGATAAATCAATCAAGGAAAAAGAGTTTTCAAATCGAAGTTAATAAGATTCTCAAGGGTCGTCCCGGGAATCTCTCAAGGGTCCTAACTGTGATTAAGTACCTTCAAAACATATCCTAATCCTACTGCAGGCTGTAGTGGTACTCTAGTTCGAATACCACTACACTTTTAGTCTAGACCTGCATGGGCCACCACTAAAAACGTGTCACGACCCGCACCCTAGAGTTAGGGCACGAGAACGTAACAACGCCCAGCCTACGCCGCAGTGTCGGCGGTAGAACGCTGTCCTAGGTCTCAATGCATCTAACAGTATAAGACTAAACAGTTTATACTCCCCGAATGGGGGTGACATAGCAGAATATAAACTCAATCACATCTAAGGTAGAGCATAAAGGAAGATAGATAAAACATGAAATCGAAAAGAGATACAACAGATAGAAGTCTAAGTGTCTAAGGTACAAAACCCAGAAATACATCTCAAAACTCAAATACAGTAATCCATAAAATAAATACACAACTCTAGACAACTGAGAACAGCTAACTAAACAACCTCTAATGGGTCTCCTCTAGGCTAGCAGGAAATCTTCAAGCTATCTGTAAAATTTGTCAACGTATCCTGTCAGGAAAATGAGCAAGTACAAACACCAACAGCAGTTCCATGTGAATTGACAAAAGCTATAAGAGACAGTATAATAAAATACAAGACAAAATCAACTGGAAATATATATTCATGATGTGAGTACTGTAAAGGACGATAACGTATATGTATATATAGGATGACTTGGGAACTATTCGAAAGCCGAGTTACAACCCTTAAACCAAACAAGGACCGGGGTTGTAACCCTTCTCCCGAACAGAACTTAGTCATCCTAAGATAATAAATATAAAAGGTGCCTTGAATTATTAGTGCGTCATGTGATCGGCTTGGGAAAATAATCAGGCTTTCCATCTGATCGGCTATGAACCATGAATACAATAGAAACGATAAGGCCGGTCACCATGGAAAGCTATGAACCATAAAGGGTAAGGCTTTACCCGTCGTGAGGTGAGGGTATAGCTATGAACCATGAGTACCATAGAACCATGTGGGAATTGATCACACAACCACTAATAACTCCCCCATCCCCGAATAGTACAATGGATCTGGACATGACACGTTATGACACGGGATTCCATAAGAGGGTAGCAAGTCCCCTTTTGAAATCGGTGTCTATATCAATACACTGAAACAAGACAGAACATGTATCAATATACCATGAAACTCTAGGAACAACATCCCATGTCATGATCCAACATATACTAGTCCGTGTACTGCCGTGACTGGAAATCGAGTATAACACTACAACTGAATCGGATATAGCAGATATCAAGACAATGAAAACTATCAGTAAATATACTCGCCTGCGGTCCTGAGCTGATAGGTGAACAGATGCTCAGAGTGATCACAGACCTAAAATAAGATACTGTCCGAGGAGAGGTATCTGGCTCCTAATTAGAACAACACAAGTCACAATATATCCAGAAGGGTAATATAAAGCACTATAATGCATTCTACATGAATCTAGGTCAACTAGGCCAAAGTCAACCCTTGGTCAACTCTGGTCAACTGCACTAGTCAAACTAGGTCAAACTAGGTCATGTCCTAACCCAGCAAGTCTTACTAGGCCTAACCAAGACTATCCTAGCAAGCACACATCAATACAAGGCTATACAAGCCAATATACACCCAACTCTATATAGCATGCAATTATTCAATACTCAAATAGGCAAGAATTTACATTAGATATACACTAGGTAATCTATTACTTTAAGCTATACATGTCTACATATATATACATGCATATATTGGTATTCAATATTAGTTCTATAATCATGGCATTTCAATAGCTATATAAACTTATATATTACAATACAATATGCTACCATATATATAATATACATACATAGCTAAGTTAACTATATTCATAAATATTTATTTAAGAGGCTATGTGTGTGTATGTGAACATGGCAAAGAGGAAAGTGAGGGTTAAATGGGCATACATAGTGTATACATATCAAAGAGTGTCAAAGTGTAAGTGAACAAAGTGTCAAGTGTGATAGTGTCAACATAGTGTAAGGGGTACATGAGATAATATAGGATTTGTGTTAACATAGAACATTACATCTCATTAACTTGTATATTGTATACATTACATCTATTATTACATTATATTTATGCTTGCATTCATTCATCATTCATTTATTCTCTTGCACTACTATATACGCCATACATTACATACTATGGAACCTACATATTTATTACAAGCCATACTTATACATCCTTACATTAGATAGGATACTTATACCTCATACATCATTTATTTAACCATTTACTCATGCTTGTATTCTCTATTTAATTACATAATTTATATACATTAACATGGGTCAAAATCAAATAGAATATTATATTACACACAAGGGTGCACAAAATGCATATGTCGAATAGTAACTCCTACTAATAATCAATACTGTACCAACTCAGCATGAATTGAAATCTAGGATTAAAGTATGTTATAGATCTATGTGTTAGCTTTCCGAAACTTTAAACGGATCGCGTTTTCGTTTTCGGAAACTCCGGGAATCGCAAAAACACCGAGAACGCGTTTGTCTTTCGTACAGCTGACACTCAAATAATTCTCCAGAAATTTATAGAAAGAATTAGGCCTATTAATATATGTTTTTGGAAAGCTAACTTCAATACGCTTCTTTTAAAAAAAACGGGAGATTAAACCGAGCTTTGAGCTAGAAGTTATGGTATTTCTAAGTTAGGGCTGAAATTAAAAACGTGGATAAAAATCATGACGGATTTAAATAGTTTGAGCCAAAATAATACACAATATATATCCTAATTATCCACAACAATAATAATATGAGGAACCACACTCACAAACTTGATTATATAATCATCATGAACCATTTATTACGTATATAAATATAGATACACTCTCATTACAATATATATATATATATAAATCTATATATGTAACATGAACACATCCACAACACAAGGACACTCCTATGACCTCCAAATGGACACAAAATGGACACAAATGGAGATACAACCATGGGGGTCATTCCTATGGGTTCAAAATAGACCTATATGCATGAAAAAATAAAAAGGAGAAGGGATTTATACCTCCCGGTAGATCGAATCGAAGAAAAACCTTCCTGGAGCGACACCGACACATAGAGATTCCAAAAGGACACGAACGAGCTCTGAATCCTCCCAAACTTGGGTAGCTTCCTCCTTGGCTAGAATGGAGAAGGAAAGAAGAAGATTTTGTGGAGAAATGGAAGGATTTGGTGGAGAAATTGCTAGGGATTGCTCTCTAGGAATTTGGAGAAGAACAAGAGAGAGAAATATAGATGGATAATGACAAATGGGAGGCTCAATCCTATCCTTATTGTGGCTGGCCATAAATGTGGTTTTGTCCTATTAGGAAAAGTCTAAAAGCCCCTTTTCTAGTCTATTTACTAATACATTGGTAAGGGGTTAAGTCGGGGGTAGTTTGGTCAATCCTAAAACACTAATCCATATTAATACTAACCATAATAATTAGTCTAGTCACTAACTAAAATTAATATCATGTGGATTAAAATTAATATTATGTGGGCCATGCCTAACTAGTGTGTGGGCCCGCTAGAGTCAAAACTACCCCGGGTCCCCGATACAAGTCGGAAATGAGTTAAAATTTGAACCCGACTCAAATAACCCCAAAACAATATCATAAATAATAAAATAATATCAAAATAATTCAAAGAGGTCAAATGCAAAAATATCCTTAGGCCAAAAATGACATTAAAATATAATAATCATATGGTTAGGCTCTAGGTCAAATAGTCTCTATGGTTTCACTAGCAAAACGTCAAAACCACAAGTCATTGATTTAAATAATTTTAAAATGATTTAAAATTACCAAAAATCATATCATGAATTAAATATCATTATTAAAATAATTATAAACACGAAATTTCAAAATTACCCTCATTTGGGAAACTGGGTGCTACAGGAAGAGAGACGATTAGGCATTAGGATCACCTAGAAGCAGTTCTACGATGCATTTTATGAGAGATTCTTCCCTATTCATGTTCGAGATGGTCTCTACGACCAGTTCCTCCATTTGAAACAAGGGAATATGACAGTTGATGAGTATGACTCGGAGTTCAATCGTTTGAGTCGATTTGGTGCGGGATTGATTTCGACAGAGTTAGAGAAGGCAAGGAGATTTCACCAGGGACTTGCACCAGAGCTCAAGTCTTATACGATTACTCAGTCTCGAGTCTCCCATTCAGCTATCTTGGAAGAAGCTCGTGCTCAGGAGATTCTTCGTAAGGAACAGCAGCAGACATCGAGGCGCCATACCCCAGCAGTTACACCAGTCCGTGCCACTCAGAGTGGACCTATCAGGAGGACCACAGGACAGTTCCAGCAGAGGCCCTCACCTTATCAGAAGCCCGTTTGCCATTACTGTAGAAAACAAGGACATATCCAGAATGACTGCAGGACTCGCCTTGGATTATGCTTGAGATGTAGATCCAATCAGCACATGCTCAAGGATTGTCCGGAGCAACATACAATAGTACAAGCTCGACAAAATCCGAGGCCCACATCCCCAGCTCTCCCAGTACCGCGGTATATAGCAGGAGCACCTCGTCTACCATTGCCTCCCCAAGGCACACAGTTCAACAATGCCAGAGCTCAGGGCCCGGGACAAAATTTTGGACATGCATTCTCACTTGCTGTTGAGGATATAGAGACAGAGGCGGAGGTTATAACAGGTATGGTTCTAGTTTCATCTTTTCCTGCTATTATATTATTTGATACTGGAGCCACACATTCATTTATAGCCACTAGTTTTGCCACTAGACACAACATTCCCATCACACCCTTAGCTAAGATTGTTAAAATCCTCACTAGAGGAGGGGTTGTACCTGTTAGTGGTGTTTGTAGATGTTGTCCTATAGTGATAAATGGTAGAGAGATGGTGGCACGACTTCTTATATTCCCTATACCGACATTTGATGTGGTTCTTGGAATGGACTGGTTGAGCCATCATTTCGCTCTCATCGACTGCCATAGGAGCAGTATTATCTTTAGACCACCGAATGCAGCAGAGTTTGAGTTCACCAAAGAAGACGGAGGTAGTTGTGATGCACCCATATCGGGAACACATATGATGATGCTTGACACCCCTCAGCCCCCTATTATCACCGAGTTCGAGGATGTATTCCCCGAAAAATTGCCAGGACTACCACCTGACCGAGATATTGAGTTTTCTATTGAGCTTATTCCCGGAGCCGAGCCTATTTCATCTCGAGTATATCGTCTGGCACCCAAGGAGTTGGTAGAGATGAAGACACAGATTGATGACTTATTAGAGAAGGGATTTATTCGTGCCAGTGCGTCACCATGGGGAGCGCCCGTTCTTTTTGTGCCTAAGAAAGACGGGACAGTGTGCATGTGCATTGACTACAGAGCATTGAATGCAGTGACGGTGAAGAACAATTATCCCTTGCCGCGTAGAGACGATCTATTTGACCAACTGAGTGGAGCAAAAGTATTCTCCAAGATTGACTTACGATCGGGCTATCACCAATTGAAGGTTCGGAAGGAAGACATTGCAAAGACGGCCTTTCGTTCGAGGTATGGACACTACGAGTTTTTGGTCGTACCTTTTGGTTTGACCAATGCTCCCGCAGTTTTCATGAATTTAATGAACAAGATCTTTCACCAATACTTGGACAAATTTATAGTGGTCTTTATAGACGATATCTTGATTTACTCCAAGAGTCAAGAGGAGCACGAGCAGCACCTACGGATAGTTTTGGGAACATTAAGGAACTAGAGACTCTTTGCGAAGCTTAGCAAGTGTGATTTCTTTCTCAAGGAGGTATCATTCCTTGGTCATATTGTTACGGGTGATGGTATATCAGTGGAACCAGAGAAGATCACAACAGTCGAATCATGGCCCGCTCCCACAACAGCTTCTGAAGTGAGAAGTTTCCTCGGACTTGCGGGTTACTATCGACGGTTCATAGAAGATTTCTCTCGAATAGCGGGGCCTATGACTCGATTAACTTGCAAGGATCAGGAGTTTGTATGGACAGACGAGCGTCAAACCGCTTTTGATGAGTTGAAGAAGCGGTTGACCACAACACCGATCTTGACACTACTATCGGGCCCATGAGGATTTGTGATCTACAGCGACGCAGCCGGGAAGGGATTAGGATGTGTATTGATGCAGCACGGTCATGTAGTAGCTTATGCATCGCGATAGTTGAGAGTGCACGAGAAGAATTATCCGACCCACGATCTAGAGCTTGCAGCGGTTATCTTTGCTTTGAAGCTATGGAGATACTACTTGTACGGCAAAAAGGTTGATATCTACACTGATCATAAGAGCCTCAAGTACGTGTTCACACAAAAGGAGTTGAATATGCGACATCGACGTTGGTCGGAGTTGATGAAGGATTATAAGATCGAGCTTCATTATCATCCGGGCAAGGCTAATGTCGTGGCAGACGCATTAAGCCGTAAGCCCATGGCATACTTTTTGACTACATAGAAGGAATTAATTAGAGACTTGGAGAAGCTTGGTATTGAGGTAGTATTACCTGGAGCAGACATCATATTAGCCAACCTTCAAGTGCAATCAGCATTGGTAGAGCGCATCAAGATAGCATTGCCTAATGATGCTAGATTTCGACGACTGAAAGAGAGAACTGAAGCAGGAGAGCAGCCAGGATTGAGGATCCACACTGATGGGACATTACAATATGGTGATCGCATTTATGTTCCCAATGGAGATCTACGACAGGAGCTTATGGCAGAGGCTCACAGTTCGACTTACTCCATTCATCCCGGAGGGACCAAGATGTACCGTGACTTACGACAGTATTATTGGTGGCATGGAATGAAGCGAGAGATAGCTCGTTTCGTTGTCAAGTGCTTGGTATGTCAACAAGTGAAGGCGGAGCACCAGAGGACGGCCGGATTATTGTAGCCGCTACCCATTCCTAAGTAGAAGTGGAAGCACATTACTATGGATTTCGTCACGGGATTTCCTCGGAGTCCTAGGGGACGTGACGCAGTATGGGTGATTGTTGATAGACTTACCAAGTCAGCCCACTTCTTACCTTTTAGAGTGGGCCAGTCGACAGAGGTATTGGCAGAGATGTATATGGAACAGATTGTGAGATTGTATGGTGTGCCTGTTAGTATTGTATCGGACCGTGACTCGAGATTCACCTTGCACTTTTGGAGGAGCATACAAGAGAGTTTGGGCACTCGATTGAAGTTTAGCATATCATACCATCCACAGACAGACGGCCAGTCAGAGCGTACCATTCAGACGTTAGAGGATATGTTGAGAGCGTGTATGCTTGATTTTGGCGGTTCGTGGGAGGACCATCTTCATCTTGTTGAGTTTTTCTACAACAATAGCTATCAAGCGAGCATTCAAATGGCTTCCTTTGAAGCATTGTATGGTAGGAAGTGTCGGTCTCCTGTTTGTTGGAGCGACATAGGAGAGCGACAGCTATTGGGTCCCGAGTTGGTCTTGAGCACAGTGGAGACAGTGAAGAAGATTCAGGACCACCTGCGAGCAGTGCAGGATCGTCAGAAGCAGTAGGAAGATAATCATCATCGACCCTTGGAGTTCAAAGAGGGTGACCATGTGTTCTTGAAGATATCCCCCACTAGAGGCACGATTCGATTCGGAGGACGTGGCAAGTTGAGTCCAAGGTACATCGGCCCATTCGATGTCTTAGAACGTGTTGGAGAGGTTGCCTACAGATTGGCATTGCCACCGTTACTAGAGGGAGTACATGACGTATTCCATGTATCTCAGCTGAGGAGGTACGTGGCGGACAGCAATCATGTGCTTGATCACTCCGAGATCACAGTGGGACCGAGTTTGTTATATGAAGAGCAACCAGTAGGTATCCTCGATCGCCGGGTGAAGGTGTTACAGAATCAAGCTATTCCATTGATTCGTGTGGCATGGAAGCATCACTCGCCAGGGGAGTCTACTTGGGAGCGCGAGGACGACATCCGAAATTGCTACCCGCAGTTGTTCGAAAACGAAGGTATGTCTTGCATTTATATTTTCATGTATTGCATTAGAACCCGACATTAGTTTAATTTCCAGGACGAAATTTTCTTTAAGTTTGGTAGGATGTAAACCCCCAATATTTTTTCTAGATATTTTAGTACCTTAAAAATTATTTTTTTCTATATTATTTAGAATTTATTTGGAATATGTACGTAAATATAATGCATGTGTGTATATATTATATGTGTGCATGTATTATTACTATTAAGTAGGAATATAAATTCTAAGATTTTAGATATTAACTGTAATTTTAGGAAATTTTTACTAGCCTAAAATATAGGTATATTTATAGTTGGATATATATATATATATATATATATATATATATATATATATATATATATATATATATATATATATATATATATATATATATATATATATATAATATATGTAATGGTTTTGTTAAAAAAATAATAATGTGGAGGGGACCAGCTACGTGGGCCGGTCCATCTCAACCTGAGACCCCCCTTGTTTACGAATTCCTTTAGTTGATAGCAGCAGCTAACTCGTAATACCAACCCGAGCATACTCGTAATATAAACCCGAGCCCCATTCGAAAACCTAGCTATTAGGAGAGATCGGCAGCATATATATATTGCTCCGCGAAGTTAAAACCCTAGCAGCCATCCTGGAGAGTTCGCCTAGCCTGAGTGCCCCACCCCCATGCCATCTCGGCCGTCGACAACCACCGGAGGCACCACAATCGATCGAAAAACAGAGAATACTCTGTTTGGTTCAGAACTCAGGTACCCACTTTCGAATCCGATTTTCTTTGTTTATGTTCAACGAAAGTTTGCTCTATCGAATGATGTACATAGTAGATGTAACCCTCTAAAAACCCTTTCTGGTAGAATCGAGCGAAACCCCATATATCGCTCGGTATTTCAAAACCAAGTTTCCGAAAAACTGTCGGAACAAAACAGTCGTAGGACAGTCCCAAACCTCAACTTAGAAGCCAGATTTCGAACTATGAGTCGAGATTTTTTAGTAACTAATTGAACACGTGTGAAGACAATATAACCACGATTGAAACACAACTGGTAGATCGGTATTTCGATTTCTGTGTGAGAATTAATTCCATGTTAAACTTGTAAGAAAAACTGATTTCAAAATAATAGATTTTAGAAAATTTTCCCCGATATGACGTGCGCCCTGACAAACCGGACGACGTGGTCGCACGCTATACGCATCGAAAGGCGCGTATGGACGTTGCGGACGAGTGGGAACTGACGGAACTCAATTTTGTCGCGTGTGCGCGACGAAATCAACACGTATCCGTCGAGATACCCCTGTATCGATGTTTTGCAAACTTGCCCATAACTTCGTGTACAGTGGTCGAATCGAGACAAGACTTGCGCCAACAGGTCCGGATCAAAATTTTGGTCCTGCATACCAAGTTTGGTTCGATTCTGAGAAGGTCGAATCGGAACCCAATTTTGGCGGGCCCGCGACCCACTCAAACGGACGATTTTTGTACACGGCTCCTCGGAATCCAAAACTGGACATACGGTTGAGTTCCTCTCCTCAAACTGAAACTGTAGACATATAGTTTGACGACTTTAGAGACCGTAGACTTTTTCACGCGTTTCGGTGCAAAGCGGGTCCAACGGCGGACATTGTTTTGACCCAAAATTTACGATTTTACCCCTGTTCCCGAATTTGACTTTTGGACATGCGTTTCCTAGGTATATCTTCTTTACCGAGATTATTTTTGGTGTTTGTTTCAGCTTCCGAAGTTGTTTGGAGATTGTGACGTTTCTTGGCTGACATTGTGATTACTTGGACTTGCCACTTTGCACCACAGGCAAGATACCTTGCCACCTTACTCTGTGATTATTATATTCTTATTTTCAGTTGTTATTTTCAGCATTTTATTTCATAATATTTAAACTGTGCGTCCAAGTCACACTTGGGTGCAAGCGACTCTATCGGTCATTTTTCTTGCTTTATTTATTCTCTTGCTTTGACTTAGCTTATTGACCACCCAATGATGTTAAGGTATTGGTATATCTCATATATGGCCTTTGACACTTATTGTATCACGTGATGTGAGTCACATGTAGGACACGTTTTTGCGTAGTTGGCTGGCCACTGATACGTATGGAGCGTGCGACGGATAGGAGTAACTGCCAATAGTATTGCATGTTAGAAGACTTGGCGGTTACTAGAGGTTCATATCAGTCATGGAGATGATGATACTAGACATTGGGTGGGGAGGTACAATACCTGACGTATGGGCTTCTTTACACTTCCATGATTATCTGTACGCTCCTCCGGAGACGCAGGCTCCAGGTGCCCTCTGACGTTTTCCAGAGCTTTATAGACGTAGCCCTTCACATGGTGCCCTCTGACGCTTCCCGAGCGTGATGGACGTAGGCCCCTGGTACCCTCTATGGGAACTATGCCGATCCTATTTTCAGCCAGGGTTCATGCGTCGAAGGATTGTATCTCAACTGCATTTTCACAGTAGAAAGGTCAGGAACCCGGTTGCATGCATACCTTCTCTCTTATTATATTATCACAGTTTATATGGCATGGTGTTTTCTTGTATCTTGCTATGTCCCCTGAGGACCTGGTTATCTCTCCAGGTTTAGACGATATTCCACATGAGTACGGCGCGGCTTTGGAGCTATCTTACATTGATGACGAGGCAGTCACTACTGATTTCTAGTTTATTCTATATTTGAGACAGTTGTAGACATTATTTTACATCTCTTTTCTTTCTATTTTGTGGAGGTCGAACTCCGATCTTGTGAGACTATTTTTCATAGCTGTTTGGAGTGAGTATGTTCACCCGGCTATCTTTTGATGCTCTTATTTATTTATTTGGACTTCATTATCTTCTATGTTGAGTTGTGATGAGATTAGATATGTTATTCTGGCCTGTGATTATTTATTGACAGCTTATGTGCATATATGAGGATTCCATATATTGGAGTGTTCTTCGTATATGTGCAGCTGGCATGTTCACGTACTTGGTCCTATGTATTTTGGGACTGGGCGTTACATATATATATATATATATATATATATATATATATATATATATATATATATATATATATATATATATATATTATGTAGCTCTCCTTCCCGAAAATTTTTAAAATATTTTATTATTATTTAAATGGTGATTACTAGATTTTATAATAATTATTTAGTTTATTACTACGATGAATGATTTTAGCCATGATTGAGTTTTGGAGTACAAGACGGTTAGAAATCGTGGCACGGATAGTGCCATGGCGTGCTTTGGCTAGTGTATTAGTCCCGGTAGGGAAGGCCCAGCCACGGTGGCGTCCTAACTAGGAAAACCAGGCCAAGTTGCGACTTAACCCTTACCGATGGTTATTTAGTTACTAATGATATTATTGAGTTTAAGGGGACCCGTTTGCACTAAACTAGTCCAGACTGGACCCGAACTGAGCCCAAGCCCATGTAGTCATGCGGACGTTCAATGACATTCGTGTTGACGTATTTTGGTGAGTGTGTGTGTGTGGTATTTTCCATTTTAATTATTTAATGGTTATTTTCTAATAATCGTAATTAAATATTATAATTATCATTATTAAATAATATTCGGTAATATTGGTATAAAATGGGTCCGTGTACATATTGGGATTTTTAGACTGCACAAGTTGTATATATATATATATATATATATATATATATATATATATATATATATATATATACACCATTATTGTTTATTAAATTTCGTTATTACTATTATTATTTTATTATTTTATCATCAATTAAGGTTATTATTGCATGATATTACCAGTATTATTGGTTATATTATGTCTTTTCAAATTAATGATACCTAGATATATATATTCGTATAGGCCCTATAATAGAATATATAGAGATTTTATTTAAAGGTTATGGATAACATGATATTAGTATATATATATATATATATATATATATATATATATATATATATATATATATATATATATATATATATATATATATATATATAGAGAGAGAGAGAGGTGGTTCAAATATATATAAGTGTTATATATGTATAGATATATATATATATATAGTGATAGTGATATATATAATAGGCTAAAATAGCTTTAGTCCAACTGTGGACCCACAGCCCACGTGAGGGAAACAGCAACCTAGTTCATTGCCTAGCCCAAGAGAGGGACCTCGGTTGCAAGCTAAGAACCCAAGGAAACCGAGAGCATTCGAGCCTTGAAACCACTCCAGACTAGCAGACTCGAGAGCCGGGTCGCGCGAACCCCTCTCGCAAAACCGCGTATATATGTATACTTATAGATCGGGAAATCACACAAAAAAAACCTAAAACCTAGAACCACGCCCCATCCCTCGTCAACTGGGTGGCCACCCACCGCCGGAGCCACCACCGTGCACGGCCGGGGTGGCCAAGAACGCGTGCACGCGACCGAAGCAATGGCAGCAAGCAGGTAGCAGTGTTGTCGAACGCCCAACTTCACGCCGAGTTTTCTCAGCACTCGGCTAGTCGTTTTAAGATCTGTCTTGCCAGGTATGAAGCCTATCTATTTGACTCTTAACCCTTTCAAATAGTTCAAATTTAGTTGTCCTAGATTTTTCGAGGGATCGATGCCAACATGGGCGAAAATCTGTTCAAAACAGAACATCCCCGTAGTTGAAAACCCTGTTTTGGAAGATAGATTATGACCAGGACATTAGGAGTTTTCCAAAACTATTTAAAGACAGTCCTAGACAACATGTAGGACTTCGATTCCATTTTTACGGAATTTAATTTCGTCGACTACATGAAGAGAAATCGGATTGTAAAGTTATCGAAAAACCTGTTTTGAAAATCAAGAAAACGCTCCACACGACGTGCGTCACGCCAATCCAGACGACATAGTCACGCACCGAAGGCATCGAAAGCTGCGTAACAGCTTTGTGGTCGTGTGGGCTTTGACGGAATTCAAATTGGTCGCGTGTGCGCGACGAATTCGACGCGTATCCGTCGGAATCATCCCGTATCCGTCCAATGCAAATTCAGTCATAATATTGTGCACGCTTGTCAGATCGAGACGAAACTTGTGCCAACAGAACCGTATCATTTTTTTGGTCCTGTATGCCAAGTTTGGTCCGATTCTGAGACAGTTGAAATCGACGTCGTTTTGCGGGCCCCACGGTCCCACTCAACGGGCGATTTTGTGCACGGCCCGCCGGAATCCAACTCTGGACCTACGGTTGGGTTCGTATCAGAAAATTGGATCCGTAGACATGTAGTTTGACGACTTTAGAGACCGTTGACTCTGGCACGCTTTTCGGTGCAAAGCGGATCCAACGGCGGACATCGTTTTGGCCCGATATTACCGTTTTGCCCCTGTATCCAGAATTGGACTTAAGGACAGGCAATCCTAGCTAATTTGACTATTCTGAGATCATTGGTTTTGTTTATTTCAGCTTCTGGGGACTGTTGTACGGGTTTTGATTATTGTGGTATATTGAGTGATTTGGATCATCGGTTTCACCAGCACAGGACCACAGGCGAGTACAGTTTATTGTCTATCGATATTGATTTTTACTATATTTCATTGGTTGGTCATTAGTTATGTGATTATTTTCTATTATAAATTGTTGAGTCGGGAATGAGAAGTACCAAGGATGTGTGATCTGACCTTAGACCGTGTAGACCGTGTTACATTTATTTCTTGTAGACCGTGTAGACCGTGTTGCATTTATTTCTTGTAGACGGTGTAGAGAGTGATTTATTTATTACAAAGTAGACCGTGTAGACAGTGATTTATTTATTACATTTAATCTGTGTAGTTCGTGATTATTATTCTGTAGATAATGTTTCTTTATTGTAATATTTTCTGTAGACCGTGTAACTGTAGACCGTGTAATTGTAGACCGTGTAACTGTAGACCGTGTAACTTTAGACCGTGTAGACCGTGTCGCATAATTGTCCCGAGACCGATCACATATCAAAGGTACTTCTAGCAGTTGGGAGAAAGTCTGTTGTGTCTATTTATTTACTATTGGTTTTCTGTATTTTCTGTTTATTTTCAAAACTCATAATTGATGTCTAATCCTTGTTTATAGTCATCTTCTTTATTTGAAATTGCATTCAGTAAATTGTGCTCGTTCCATTCCTGACTGGAAACCAACATTTTCAGGTTAGCCGTGGATTTACTTAGCTTGGGGAGTGACGGGAATACTCGCAGACAAAGCCTAGAGACTAGTTAGATAGTTGAGTTGTAGTCATTCATTTATTTGTACAAGTTTATATTTTCCTACAAATGTAAAACTATGATCATTGTAAGTTAATTAATTATGTGAATGAGCATTATTTGTGATTTGATCTTCATGGCCGTGACAGCGTTCTACCGCCGACACTGCGGCGTAGGCTGGCTTGGACACGTCTCGTATCCGTTTAAAAAAAATGGGTGCGGGTCGTGACAAGTTTTTGTGGTGGCCCATGCAGGTCTAGTCTTCGCAAATCAAGCGAACTCGTGATAGTACTTAAGTCAGTTGTACTATTGCGAGCCTGCGATAAGAAAATGCTCATTCGCGAATTATGATTAATTTAATTTAAGTAAATGACTAGAGCTAGGATGTCCCCTATACGAATTTACCAATGGGTAGTCTAGGCCATGGAATTTAGATGAGGAGTCATTAATTTTGATAGTTGTTAGATCCCCATAGATACACTATTATCTCTCGATATGGCGACACGATCCGAAGTGGATAGATTAATTACTTGGTGAGACAGGACTTCATATAATTTATGATCTAACCTTGATGATTTGGGCAGATCCTTCTCTTTACCTCTCAGATATCATCCTCATATCTTAGTCGAACTGTCTATTTAGTTTCTATTTGCCCTAGGAATTAATATTTGTATAAACTCTGATTATTGTTATCCCCATACGGACCTCGAGTTAGTTTCGGTTTAAAGTTTTCCTCAATGTTTGAATACACATGGAATAGACATTAGAATGTTTGTGTATCTTTTTGTCTTCAGTTATTTCCTTCCCACTCAATCTTTTATTTTAAAGGTTGATAGGGCAAATATTTATGCCTGATTCCATAGTCAACTTGTTTGAATCTCTAGAAGTTCAGAGATTTATTTACAGATATAGTTACGAGAATGTTAGTTAACTTATACTGGCAGGACAGCAGCGCACTGTCGCCATTTATTTAAATTTTGGAGACTAGGGATTCACTGCAGCCAGCAGCGCACTAAGATTAGGAAAATATCGGTTATAGAATTTACTAGAGATATGACTAGTGGTCCACTCTTGATCGTAGTTATCCTTGAGCCAATATTGGATAGAGTTAAGTAATGTTCGATTTGTATCATAATTGAGTTACGAAACCAAGGATTACCACAGCCCGATTTTACGGGTGAGGCATAGTCCTTGGTGAAATGACTTCAGACGTGATTACAAATTAAGGATACTATAGAGGATAGGACAGTGCCCTGTGTGTTCCATAAGATCCGAAGCCAATAATGGTAGAAGTTTTGTAAGTTGGATAGCAGTCTCCCGATCTAGCATTCCGTGATCCTTGTGACCTATTGTCGAGGTTATCGACTGACACTAATAGGGTTACCTAGAATATGGAATTTAGAATGACCATAACCCATTAGTCAACCAAGTCCTTGTGGATCAGAAGATAGTAGGAAGACTGTATAAGCAATGACACCAGGAAAGGTTTTGATTATCTCAAAATTTGAACCATTTGTGCCTCATTTCAAATCTTACATGATTATATCTTGACCCACTTGACCAATGCTGCTATTACAACCTAGTTTTTGCAAGCTTACTCTTTTATCGAGCTTGATTCAAGACACATGTTTATTGGGGACGTCCGTTAACATACTGTCTAATCAGAATCATTGTATCACGGTCTGATCAACCATGATGCTTTTGGTTCGCTTTTCATTTAATTATCCTACGTGGATTGAGATATAGATGTCTCTAGGATCTCATCCGCGACTGCTTTGACAATTCCTCTTGAATTATACATTCGCCTTTGAATCACATAATTGTATTCAGTGACATCTTTCTTGAACTCTTTATTGTTTTTGCCTTTCACTGATTGGAAAGACGAAAACTCGTAATTGATAGATAGATACAGAGTATCCCCGTGGCTATGATAGTTGTATACACAAGTGTAGCTATCCATGGCCAGCCAGTGACTAGAACCTTACCTTAAGTTACTCGTCCCCTCTGCGACCCTAAACTTATTATCATGATCTTCTGGTCATTAGAGTCCGAGAATGATTACGATCCTTCCCTTGACCAAATACCAACCTAGGAGACTACCTATACTTAAGAGACCAATTATTGTAAGCCTCTAATTATTTGTTTGAAGCTTGCTTCAACTAGAACCTTTGTGACAATAGTCTAGGTTTGACCCCAATAGAAAGTCCACGACTCAGTTGTTAGAAACCTTTTCATGTGATGTGCCTTAGAGTTGGTTACCCCGTCGATAACTCTTGTACCCAAAAGAAGAGTAGATCATTCTATTTTATCGACCGTGTGTCATTGTACACACTTATTTTTTTTATTTATTGAAGAACGATCCTAGACTTGACTTAATCTACCGTAATCCGTTATGCCGTGCCTCATTCTTTATTAACAAGAGTCGAAGTACAGTATCCGGACTTTAGAATTCTTCTAGCCTCTTTGTTCCTGAAACCATATCCTAGCCTCTAAGGTGGGTAGAATGTAAGCCTTCTAAATTTTTAGGACACACGAGGATTACCGATTAATTAGAATAATTTTCCACTAGGATGATAATTAGAGCCCTATGGACTCCCACTTTCTATTTAGATCATATGTGTCCTCGGCCGTGCTATTAATATTCAGAGCACGAGGCCAGTGGTTACCTTCCAACAAATTTCATATGTAAGATCTAGACGAGTCCACCTTCATCTAGATATATCATGTCCCACTCAAATCCGTCCCCTTGTACTCTATTTTCATGGTACGACTTTCAGATAAAAAGGACTAGCTATAACCCTTACCATAGTATCGGTAAACTTTCCGACTACAATTAGAGACTCAACCTTGACCCAATTCATTCAACCCAATATATGGTTGTGATTCACTCGAAGTCCACGACGCACATGTCACTGATGTGCCGCTCAATCGTGTCTTCTCGTGCTACTTAAACACAAAAGTCACAGAAGGTGCATTGTTGGGCTTTAGCAACCTAGCTAACCAACCCGACTGGCAACTAGCTCAACCACTTGTATGGAAATCTATTCTAGGTTACACTAACCTAATGGAATAGTTCAGGTTGAGTTTGTGAAATCTTGTCCCCAATATATACCCAAGGTACACCCAATCAATGATTGATGTCCAATTAAGGAACCCATTAAGCCCCAGTAAAAGCCATCCATGCATATCACCATACTCGGACTATAAAACCGAACTGTTTGGTATAAGTCCCTATACCTGTTTGTAGTACCCAACTCGTAGAATGTGAGGTGTCACGACCCGCTACCCAAATTGTTGGGCCAGGCCGAGTCATGCCCAGCCTACATTGAGATAAAATATTAAGCTGTTCTAAAGACAACAGGATAAGACAAAATGTGCTAACATTCTATAAGTGAAGAAGATCATAAATGCTCCAAACACAAAAGTCATCGTATATAGTAAACGTCCAAGTACAAGTAAACTGAAATATAAACTGGATACATGTCCTTACAAATGATATAGTCTAATACATGTC